>JARFJB010002116.1:90000-637500 GCA_036346205.1 Vesta saturnalis
CGAATCGTTTAGCCGAAATTCGTCATTTTGACAATGTCTGAAAAAATTAAATATTGCTGTGATCACAAAACTTAAAGGCCATGACTCTGAGATGTTACTACACATGAAATTGTGTTTAGAGAAATTACTTTGTCAATTTAGAAAATTTCAATCAATGGTAATTTACTTTTGCAGTTGGAACCGCCATTTTTTCATTTTTGCGTCAAACGTGGAATTTTTTACCTTTCTAACGATATAAATTCGTGGGTATCTATCTTTGATAGATTTCTTTTAATTTCAAAGTTGCACACCCTTGATAATAGAGCTTACAATACCATGGTGATATGGTTACTTTTAAATCCAGATTGGAATTAATTAATAAAATGCAAAAGAAGGTTATTTATTAGACAGCTGGTATTTCAACTTACAGAAAGAAGTATCGAGGGAACGTGAAAACAGCGCGACCTCCAAAAAAAATCAAATCGGCAACTAGAACACAAAACCAAGTGGAGAATGTGAACAACAAATGTTTATTATGTCATTTTAAGTTACATAGAAAACCCAGAACCAGATGCAGCAGGTGTAGAGCGGTGAATGGAGCACTAAAAAAATTATTTATCAAAACTGTTTTACTTAAACTTATTCTTTTGCTATGTGTACATTTTGTTAGCTTCTAATGCTTAATTACAACTCTTGGGTATATTGGACATCTTGGATCCTGCGCGCGACTTTTGTGAAGGGGCTTTTTTATAAGGTCACGCAGATTAATAACGGTTAAGAAATAACTTCGTATATCACTTTCAATGTTTTGGTAGGTAAAATAATTCCAGAAATTAAATATTGGCAAAGATTAAATTTTCCTAATGGCGTAATGAAATTTAACTTCTTACTTTTCGACTCGATAAGAACGAAATGTGTCAGTTTTCATAGGATGAAAATGCAGACTTTCATGATTATCACTTATAATTATGATATTCATCTTTTATACATTTTTTTTTTGTTTTATACAAATTTATTTATGTTTTCTACAAATTTAAGCGTTGCGATAACAATTTACAGTTATCGTCGTCAGTAAATGATGACTGTTGAAAAAAAATAATTCAGTTAAATACATTAATAAATAACTTGTGATTTCATATTTTATAAATTTATTTGACAACTTGATTAAATTTTTAAAACTGTTGCCATTTATTGAGGATGATTAATGGAAACCAAATTTGAATAAATAAATAAAAACAAACAATTAAAACCCAACAAATAAGTATTTTAATTTTAATCTATTTCTTTGAAAAGTTTTCTATGCAACAGTATTGTTTTCATAAAACCAAACTATCTGGAAAACATGAAGTTAAGAGATCTTATACAATTTTAACTTTCTATCCTGAATTACATAATTTAAAAAAAAGCATAAAAAATGTAGCATGCTATTGAAAGTAATAAATCTTCACCCCAAAGTGACAGAGAGTTGTCAGATTTATATATAGCTCAGTTATATGTCAAAATACCAAAATTTTTATTTCGAAGTGTTATCGAAACCAAATAAACAAAATAATAGCCCACTTACGAGAAAAACCATCTCATTGTATGGGTAGTTGAGAATTTATTTTAGTAAAATTTCTTCCAAATATTCAAACCGAGTGAGCTATAATTCATTTAGCAAAAAAACACAAATACATTTCTCAATTTAAATGCCCATGAAGGGACTCGTGTGATATTAGAACGGGGTGTTTGAAAAAATGGGCAGCATTTTGGATACTTACATCATTAATAACAATTTTTTTAATTTATGTCGTTGGTGCCGATTAACCTTTGTTTTTGTCGTTTATAATTTACTATTGTTGTAATTTACGTTGTTCCTGAGTAAATTGTAAACTGCTGCAACTATTTGCAAAGTAAGTTTTTAATAGGCTTTTGTAAAACTCTACTTAGCTCCAGAAGAAATTAAGACAAGCTTGAAGTACATACGTTTTGTCGTTCTAGAGTTATCGTGAATACTAACATACATCCACACACATCCAAACACACGCACATCATGTCCAATTTTGCCTAAACGTTGTAAAATGACCTAATAAGTCGATTTAGCGTTAGTGAAAAAAAAGTCGCTTTCGTAACCTTCTATACCTATATATGGGTGGATGAGTGGGTGCGTGCGTACGTGCGTGCGCGCGTGTGTGTGTGTGCGTGCGTGGGTGGGTGGGTGGGTGTGTGTGCGTGGTTGTGTGTAAGTGTGCGTGGGTGTTGGGGTCAGTGTGGGTGGGTGCGTGTATGTATGTAAACACGATAGCCTTCAGACCATTTGAGCTAGATTGATGAAATTTGGCATACGCCGATTATAGTAAAATCGTAGATCCGTATCAACTTTTGGGACATGTAGAATTACCCCAGGTACCTGTCAACCTGCACAGTGTTCAATTTTTTTCAAGTAAACTAGTCGTTTAAATGAAACTATTAAATTGAAATTTCTCACACGTATGGAAAATATTAAAAAAATATTAGATATGAAATGTCAAGCTGATAGTGGCTCTAGAAATGGTATTTAAATAAAATTATATATATATATATATATATATATATATATATATATATATATATATATATATATATATATATATATATTATATATATATATATATATATATATATATATATATATATATATATAGTGCTAGTCAAAAGTCCCTCCCCTTGTATCTTTTGAACGGTTTTACTTATACTAATGAAATTTGGAGGGTGAATATAAATGGATGTAAGCTTCTCAACTAGTCATGACAAGTGACGTAATAGTCATATATGACGTCACAGGGCCACAGTGATCAATAATTTTAAATAGTACCTTATGGAAGTGACATCTCGTTTGAAAGGTATTAAAATTACCTATTCAGTAATACTAATTTTGTTAGGGTTTAGGTTGATTTTGATAGAAAAATTAAATAAATACTAAAATTACAGTTTGGCATTTAATTAATCAAGATTTAAGGACCAATTCTTGTAGTAAATGTCGGAAATGTGCTCCACTTAATTCCTGACAGTAATGCATCCTATTGCTAAACTCTTGTCGTACTAGTTCAAATGTGTCTGCGGAAATTGCTCTACATTCTTCAACAATTCTTTGTTTCAAAATGTGCATACTGCCAGGTGCTGTAGCGTAAACCTTAGATTTTAAGTACCCCCACAGAAAAAAATCTAATGGCGTCAGGTCTGGTGACAGAGCTGGCCATTCTATCGGACCTCGTCGTCCAATACATCTGCCACGATGTTCTTC
This sequence comes from Vesta saturnalis, assembly GCA_036346205.1. Classification (NCBI taxonomy): domain Eukaryota; kingdom Metazoa; phylum Arthropoda; class Insecta; order Coleoptera; family Lampyridae; genus Vesta; species Vesta saturnalis. Next base: position 93,242 of record JARFJB010002116.1, read on the forward strand.
ATCCAAGTACGTACCATTTTGTCTATGTAGACACTTAAACGTCGCGTTAAAGAACAATTAAACTGAATAGTCAAGGTATAAAAACTTATCAAAGTAAAAACAACGAGAGAATTAAAAAAACGTCAACTTTTTTGACAATTAACCAGAGGCAGACTTTACAATCTTGATTAATGAAATGCCAAACTATAATTTTAGTATTTATTTAATTTTTCTATCAAAATCAACCTAAACCCTAACAAAATTGGTATGACTGAATAGGTAAGTTTAATACCTTTCAAACGAGATGTCACTTGCCATAAGGTACTATTTAAAATGATTGGTCACTGTGGCCCTGTGACGTCATATATGACTATTACGTCACTTAACATAACTAGTTGAGAAGCTTATATCCGTTTATATTCACCCTCCAAATTTCGTTAGTATAAGTAAAACGGTTCAAAGATACAAGGGGGGAGGGGACTTTTGACTAGCACTGTATATATATATATATATATATATATATATATATATATATATATATATATATATAGTTTTAGCTTAAATATTAAACTAAAAATGGACAAAAATGGTAAAATAAAAATCTGTAACAATTTAATAATATGCTAACAATACGTTAAACTTAAATTGAGCTATTGGCCAAACGGTTAAATTATCGGACTGGTAATATAAGCATTGAGAGTTCTAACCCCCGACGGGGAAATTACTTTTTTTTTTTTTTTAATTGTTTTTACATTTTATTTTAATATACATTTACATTTCAAAATGACGTACTTATTCAAAATGTTGTACAAGCGTTGAACATTAGAAACTACTTATTAACTTTGTTTTAAATTCCAGGTATTAAAAAGTGCAATTTTTGTTTTAGAGAAGAATAAGTGTTGAAGGACATGTATAACATGAAATCAACAAACTTCTGTTTAATTGTTGCATTGTACGTAGAGTTTTATTATGTAATTATATAAATCCGCTAGTACTTTTATGGTAATATATACGGGAATGTTAAGTGGAGACACTACTCCAGATTTTTTTTAAATAGTTCAGATAATAATGTTTGTATATGGACATTTTGAAAGTCGTCATCATCTCTTTTAAATATAGTGCAGTACATAGCACTTGTTATGGACATAATACAGATTTTACATACGAATTTAGCCTCCGTTCGTAAGGTCACCCTAATCGAGGATTTTTGATGATAGCTCAGATGTTAAAGCGCTAATCTACGTATCTACTAATCCGATTCTCAGCTAAGCTTTATCATTAATACGAGAGATAAGCTGCAATTATTGAGAATTGAAAAATCTAGTTACCCGTGCAAAACAAATTGTTGTTTATTAAATAGTGCATTATTTTATCTGTCAATTGCAGTTTAGCTTGTTCAATTCGGTTGAATAGTGTCTGAGAAATGGTCCATAGAATAAACTTCTATTATCGAAAAAATTGTATTATCACGAGAGAACTTTCGGATAATGATTTACTATGATTTCAAAAAAAGCTTAAGCGCGTATGAGTGTAAGGAAAGTTTAAAGTCGGCATTTGGGGTTCACGCACCATCATTGGCTACTGTTTATAGATGGTATAAAGAATTTGAACGAGGTTACAAGTCGGTGGTACACAGAAAAGGAGCTGGCCCTCCTTTAACTGCTGTTAACCCCGAAAACATTGCTGCGGTTTGTACCCCATCATCTGACAGATTTACAAAAAGCACAACGTGTTAGAATTTGCCAACAAACTTTAGATATGTTGAATGCTGAAGGCCATCAAATTATTTCTAAAATTGTAACTGGCGATGAAACGTACATACCGTTTTTTGGTGTTTCCACTCGCCAAGAAAGCCGAATCTGGATACATGAAGATGAGAAAACCCCTACGATGGTGAAAAAACAACGAGCAATGAAAAATTAGCAGATCAGAACAGTTACCGCTAAATGGTATGTTGAACATTGTTTGCCTACTGTGTTCAGTAAAGTGCCAAGAAAGGGAATCGTGTTACATCATAATAACGCGTCGTCCCATACAGCAGGGACAACTGTTCAGTATTTAGCGGAAAACAAAATCAAAATTATAGAACATCCTCCTTACTCACCGGATTTGGCGATGTGTGACTTCTGGCTATTTTTTGAGCTCAAAAAACATTTGAGAGGGAAAAGGTTCCAGTCAGAAGAAGACATTGACATCGCCGTTAAGTGTTTTTTTGATATTATCCCTAAAAATAGCTGGTTGAACGCTTTTAAACTATGGAAGGAGAGAAGGGTTAAGTGCATTATTGTAAATGACAATTACTTCGAACATATTTAAAATAAAAATTCTAAATCAATCTTTCTATTTTCAATAATTGTAGCTTGTCCCTCGTATCTACATGTGTATTCACTAAATTATATGTAATTAATTGTATGACAACTTGAGTATATTATATATAATAGTATGATAAAGTATTCGAAACTTGATTGTTCAATTAAAACTACTGTTAATACAGAATATTTTGTTAGCTTTTTTGAATTAGTTTGCTTGGACGGATAACACAGACCATTAACCTAGTACCCAACATTATTCAATTCAAATTGTACAATTGAAAGCTCTTGCTAGATAAGTTTTCTAATTGTTTATTTTGTTTTTCAGTGGCCATGTCAAAGGATAATTCAGAAGTAAATTGTAACTCACCAATCTACAAAAACTGCAGCACAAACATGGGATCAAACCAAACCAAAGATGAAAGCACTTCTGATGAAAACGAATGCATGGGACACTCACATTCGATCATTTCAAAAGTACCAAGTGATGAGCATTTCAACACAAACAAAATGGTTATGAATGAATTTATTAGTCAGCGTGAAAATTCTAAAAAGGATTTACAATCAAAAGATGCAATAGAGAATCAAATACACTACAATAAAATGGATCGCGTAATTCAGTCAGAAAATGAATTTATTAATGAATTAAACAGTAATACTCGAAAAATTAATAGCAATGTAGTAGATGCAAATAATGACGGTGAAGATTCGGCAACTGAAAGCTTACCGGCACCAGAGGAAGTATTAGAGGAACCTCACGATCGTTCTGATGGATCAGATTCCGGATTAGGATCGGAAATATCAGAAGAAAGACCCACTGATATTGTCGTTTCCGTTCTTGAAGGAAGCGATAATGAAAGTTCATTTCTTAATCGCATTCCTGAAGAGACTTCCACTGCGTCGACCTTTATCCCAATTGACAACAGAGATCAAACAAACTTAGAAGAGCCGTCCACAAGTTTAGGTACACAAAATAAAATCGGATATGTAGATGATATTAATTTAAATAATGCTAACGCATCTCAAACTTTTCTTGTGTCTCAAAAAAGCACATTAAAGCGTAGAATTTCACACGAAAATGAGGATCATCCAAAGTGTAAGAAAAAACGAGGAATTACCTTTGATAATGTTACCGTTTTTTATTTCCCACGAGCTCAAGGGTTTACGTGTGTACCATCTCAAGGAGGCTCTACCTTAGGTATGGGAGCAAAGCATTCTTACGTACGTAAATTCTCAATAAACGAACATGCCAACGAACAAAGACGCATTCACAGACAACTCTTACAGCGGTTACGATCAGAAAGACAAAACGTTCGACATGCAACTTCTTCAAGTGACGACAGTGAGAGCGATGAGGAACTCAGTGACGGCTCGGATTCTGAAATGGATTTGGACAATTACTACTTTCTTCAACCCGTTCCGACACGACAAAGACGCGCTTTATTACGGTCGGCTGGGGTAAGGAAAATCGACTCCTTAGAAAAAGACGAGTGTCGTGATATTCGCACTTCACGCGAATTTTGTGGTTGCGGTTGTAAAGGCTACTGTGATCCAGATACATGTTCTTGCAGTCAAGCTGGTATAAAATGCCAAGTGGACAGACTTAATTTTCCTTGTGGGTGTTCTCGCGATAACTGTGGAAATTCTAGCGGCAGGATTGAATTTAACCCTGTAAGAGTTCGTACGCATTTTATACACACTTTAATGAGGTTAGAATTGGAAAAAAAGCAAAAAGAAGCTGAAGGAGAAGAAAAATCTGAAAAATCCGTAACAAATTGGATGGAAAATGAGAGGCTAAATTATTACGTCAAAACCGAAACTAACAGTAATCGAAGTGGGAAATTTAATGGTAATCTTTTGAAAGACGTTACGTTAAATTCAAATATGGAAGTTGAATCTTGTGTACATAATGGTAACTTTACCAATTTACATTATGGGGTACCTGGAGAAGGACCTGGGTCTTTACATCCACCTCCGAGCTTTCCTGACTTACCCGCCCGCGAAGATTCCTTAGATTTATATACTTTTCGGGAAGATTGTTATCAAGAAGAAGTAGTAGTGCAAGGTGGGACACCATCAGAACGAAAACATCAACACCAATCTTTTCCTTCTAATCAAAATTTCCATTTTAACGATCCACGTTTTTCCGATATTGGATTCCCAACGAGTTCGTCATCTTTTACACCTCCTTCCAGTCAGTACACCCAACCTTACCAATCTGGATTTTCAGATTTTCCACCAGTGTTTAGTCCCTATGGAGGCATTTACTCTCCAGAATTTGGAAGCAAATCTTTCGAAACGAATTTTCAGCCACCTAACAGCTATGACCACTTTCCTACACCCGCTTCTGAAACATTTTCCACTGGTACGGATTCAAAAGAAAGTCAGTACACTAATTTAAGTCCCGTTGGGGCCAACATTAAAATAGAATCATTTTCAGATCTTCTTAATGGTAGGTATAATTTTTCGGCCTTTGAAGAAAGCACTAATTTTCCAACCATTAATTCTGATGTTTCCACCGAAAACAATTCAGAACGATCCAATATTAATAAAGCTGATAATAATGTGAGCAGTACTGGCTCAAATTCAGAAAACTGTGACGAGAACTTTGGAGAGATTATTAAAAAATCAATTGTAGAGACAGTTTCGGCTTAATTATGTAATTAATAACTATTGTAATAACAAATTGACATTAATATATAAATAATTATTACTACGTTCCATATTATGTAAATGAGATTTATAAAATTGTAGAAAAAAAGCAGTGTTTTAATAAATGTTGTGAGAAATGATTGTTATACAGTTACGTAAAATTATTTGCAAAACTATTTTCATGTCCATTTCAAGATTATGGTGGTATCAATTAAGCTACAATTTATCACAAACATGTTTTGCAATGATTTCATGTGGAATATCATTCCTACAGCACTTAGTCTTATTTTGAACACATTTTCACAGTAAACATTTAATTTATAAATTTGTTACAGTTAATATATTTGGATCTACATACATTATAACAATTTTAAGTGATGTTAACATTTTATTCTTCTGTTAAAATAATCAAAATAGAATTGTGAGTTATACCAAAAAAGGGGAGGGGGTAGAAGTAACATTCATGTGTTTAATATTTGTTAAACTCATTTTTGGTATCTGTCGTAACCCTAGAATTCTTTACTTTGTAAAAAAAACCTAACGATTTTGTAAAACAAGGAACTTTGAATCAAATAACATAACATTAAATAATATACCTATACACTTATATTTTTCGCTACTAAGTTCGTTTTTTCCTTTTACTGAATTATTTCAATTTTATTTTACAGAGCAATGTGAATATCACTTTCCTACCCCAAATAAATTCCAGTGATAAAGATTCTGACATGAGTGTTGCTTCTTCCTTTGTTTATTTTTTGATTATAAGAAGTTTTCTAAGTATTATTCGTGTTTGGACTGAGAATGAAGTACCATTGAATAAAAATATAACTAAAAGAAGAAAAGGAAAGAAAAAACAACTGCAAAAATTGTTTGGCGCCATATATAATTAATGATAATGATACCTAAAATTACTATTGTTCATATTGAAAAATTTCTATACTTCAAAGTTATTTTGGTGTGGAACACACGACTTTTCAACCTACAAAGTGGCAATTAAAAGAAATGAAACAGTTTTAATAACGATTTTTTCAAGATAATTATTCAATACGTTCATAATGAAAATAGGCAACAATGTAAAAATAGTACCAACAATCTGCAAGATGGACGTTTAAATTTTTATGTCAATTCGAGGTTAATCAAAATCGAAAAATGAAATTCCAGAGCCGCCCGCTTTTATAAATATCTGATGTGGAACACAACACGACCTTCCAATCTACAAAATGGAAATTAAAACAAATGAAATAATGTTAATAACAAATTTTTTTGGGATAATTATGCGACCTTTTTTATAATAAGTCCATTGGTAAAATATGTAAAATTGTAAAAACAAAAGCAATCTCTGTCAAACAGACATTTAAATAGACATCTAGATGCTAACTTACAAGAAATAAAATAATTTTTTGCACGATTGAGCTTTTTCGTTTATTTACCATATCTGTTTCCAAGACAGTAGGATATGTTTACTGGTTGCGAGGCCCAACTCATCGGTAATTATATATATATATATATATATATATATATATATATATATATATATATATATATATATATATATATATATATATATATATGTACTACCTATATTTCACAACAATAAGAACAAAAAATTTGAACATTTCTATTTAAAACGTCACTTTTGACTTTTCGTTTATTTAGTTGAAATTAAATAATTTTAATTGTGGTAAATTTAATACAATCGTTCAAACAACAATATGAGCATCACGAACATTAAGGCTTGTAGCGGTCACCGGCCAAATTGGAGGCTTCGCTATGGCCGTCGACTGGTAAACGTCCCTTACTGTTCTTGATACTGAATACACTGTTAATTATAATTTTTTTAGGATAACTGCAAACTTTCTTATACATTCATAACAAAAACCGGCAACACTGTAGAAACAAAAACAATAATCCTCATCAGAGTGATGTTAAAACTTCATCTCAGCTAGAGATTAATAGACATAAATGCACTTCAAAAAATATCTGGTGTGAAACACAACACAACCTTTCAACCTACAAAATAGAAATTAAAAGAAAAAAAATATTTCTAATAACATTTTTTTAAGGATAATTATGTAACCTCTTTTATAATAAGTTCATTACGAAAATAGGCAACGTTGTAAAAACAATCTATATCAAACAGACGTTCAAAACTTCGTCAGGCAGAGGTTAATATACATGTAGATGCTAACTTAAAAGAAATGAAATAATTTTAATTATAATTTTTTTAGGATAACTATACAATCTCTTTTTTATACTTTCATAACGAAAACAGGCAACATTGTAGAAACAAAAACAATAATCTATGTCAGAATGACATTTAAAACTTCATGTCGGATAGAGATTAATAGACATAAATACATGTTAACTTCAAAAAATATCTGGTGTGGAGCACAACACGACCTTCCAACCTACAAAATGGAAACTAAAAGAAAGAAATATTTTTAATGACATTTTTTTAAGGATAATTACCTAATCAACCTCTTTTATAATAAATTATTATAAGTTTTTGTTATGAACGAATAAGTTCAAAGGTAAATATGTAATTAAAAATTATTATTAATTTTATTAAATACATAAATAAAAGTTTACCTCAGTAGGATTTGAACCTACGACCTGTACTTTCTAGATACGCGCTAACCAGCTGCGCACCAAGGTTCAAGCCCCAATCGATGCAAATTTTGTCTTTATGTATGTAGAACTGATGTAAATTCTAAATAATGAGATTACAATCAAATTACTTATATTAATGGAAAGTGAGCCTGCAATATCGCAAGGATTGGTGGCGCAGTTTGTTAGCGCGGTACTCTAGCAAAGTACAGGTCGTAGGTTCAAATCCTACTCGAGGTAAACTTTTTATTTATGTATTTAATAAAATTAATAATAATATTTTATAATAAGTTCATTACGAAAATAGACAACGTTGTAAAAACAATCTATATCAAACAGACGTTCAAAACTTAATGTTAGGCAGAGGTGTAGATGCTAACTTAAAAGAAATGAAATAATTTTAATTATAATTTTTTTAGGATAACTATACAATCTCTTTTTTATACGTTCATAACGAAAACAGGCGACATTGTACAAACAAAAACAATAATCTATGTCAGAATGACGTTTAAAACTTCAACCCAGATAGAGATTAATACGCATAAATACATATTAACTTCCAACCTACCAAATGGAAATTAGAAGAAAAGAATTTTTAGGATAATTATGAAACCTCTTTTATAATATATTACGAAAATATGCAACACTGTAAAAACAAACAATAATTTATGTCAAACGCATTTAAAACTTCATGTCAGACAGAGGTTAATAAGCATCTAGATACTAACTTATAAGAAATGAAATAATTTTAATTATAATTTTTTTAGGATAACTATGCAATCTTTTTTTATACGTTCATAGCGAAAACAGGCAACATTGTAGAAACAAAAACAATAATCTATGTCAGAATGACGTTTTAAACTTCAGCCCAGATGGAGATTAATACGCATAAATACATATTAACTTCCAACCTACAAAATGGAAATTAAAAGAAAAGGATTTTTAGGATAATTATGCAACCTCTTTTATAATATATTATGAAAATATGCAACACTGTAAACATAAACTATAATTTATGTCAAACAGTCGTTTAAAACTTCATGTCACACAGAGGTTAACAGACGTTCATAACGAAAACAGGCAACATTGTAGAAACAAAAACAATAATCTATGTCAGAATGGCGTTTACAACTTCAACCCGGATAGAGATTAATACGCATAAATACATATTAACTTCCAACCTACAAAATGGAGATTAAAAGAAAATAATTTTTAGGATAATTATGCAACCTCTTTTATAATAAATTACGAAAATATGCAACACTGTAAAAACAAACAATAATTTATGTCAAACAGGCGTTTAAAACTTCATGTCAGACAGAGGTTAATAGACATCTAGATACTAACTTATAAGAAATGAAATCATTTTAATTATAATTTTTTAGGATAACTATACAATCTCTTTTTATACGTTCATAACGAAAACAGGCAACATTGTAGAAACAAAAACAATAATCTGTCAAACAGACATTTAAAACTTCATATTGGACAGAGGTTAAGAGACATCAAGATACTAACTTAAAAAATGGAATAAAAATATTAAATTAAATGTTCTTTAGAAAATGTCGACACATTTCCTTATAACATTAATCGTTATCCAGATATTGAAAAAATTTGAACTAACACTTAAAACTCTACCTCTGGAATTTTTTTGCCGCTAAATTACGCGTCGTACCAAGAAACTGCATAGAACATAACCAATAGATGGGTTTGACGTCTATATACTGGTATTTTTATATCTTTGAAATATACAGCTGTTTCACAAATATTTGGTAAAAACCAAAAACTGCTCTTCATGAATATGAACATACACAAACATCATAGCCGATCTTGATGAAACTTTGCCAAACGTAAAATAATCTAATAAGTTCATTTAGCGTTAGTGAAAGAAAAGTCTATTGCATAACCTATATCTATAGGTAGGTTGGTAGGTAAAAATTGGTTATAGTATGAAATATTACCAATTAATTTTTTATAAGTGTTCCTTGTGTAATAGCTTCAGGTGGAAGATGGTTAAACATGTAGACATTGTCTTATAAATTTATTACCTTCTAAAAACAGCTAAGTAATTGCACATCCTTTTCTACATTTAGGAAGAATATTATGTTCACCCAATCAATTAATAATAGTTTAATTACGAAAGCAACTTTTGCAAAAGCTTATAAACCTCCCTGGTTTCAGAAATAGATGATTTAGTGATATTTAACAGTTATGTACACTACTACTTACAGAGAAGGCCTCTGACTGACATAACACATCCCGACATCACTATAATACACTACCATTTTCTTCAGGGCATTTCTAAACAGGACCTAAAGCAAAATTATCAACTAATGTAGAGTCAATTTGTAACTTAATACACCAAAATAAATTTTAGTAGTACTTTCTGTTGAAGACTGCATATATTTTATGTCTGACTCTATATGTTTAGTTTATTTTTTGATTAAAAAAAAATTAAGTCATAAAACCAATAGTTTATATCATTCTCTTATTGATGGTTTGTCCTATTTTTATTGTATCTAAACATTCTACATCAAAAACATAATATATTCGTACAAGACATTTCTTTGTAAGAGAATTGGTATGTAGGAGATAGACAGCCACAAGTTGCTGATGCTTTGACAAACACTGTTTTCAAGGCAAGGTAGCAGAAGCTAAGAGAAAATATTAGGCTAGTCAAGTTATCAAATGAGGACGTGTTGAAGATGCCAAGGATTTTATGTCCGACTATATGTTTAAATAAGCTTATTTTTTCTTCAAAAGTCTACATTTCTGTTGGTATTATGCAACTCATTTGATTCTCATCATAGAACATTGTCAATGGACAAGCTATCCATACTTATGCATGTTTCTGTTAGCTATATATGAAAACATGGCAGAAGAACATCTATCTATGATTTGCCATTTTATGGGATGCAGAAAATCATATTCAGGTTGATGATCGGTTATGTGTCCATACCTCTAAAAAATGAGAAAAATAATTTCAGCAATACTGCATTAATTCTGAATATCAAATCTATAGCAATATCTTATTGATAGAGCTCCCTCCTTTGGCAAGTGGTATTAGTCATATATGTGTTGATCTTGATTCTCTCTTACATACATCTATAGTTAAAGAAATTTTATTTGTTTTTATAAACTTACTGTTTACTTTAAACCTCCGCCAATGCAAACATTTTCTCCACAGTATAACAGATCTTTTGAAACTGTGCGCATTACAGTACTTGACTAGGTAGCTGCTTTAAATTGTTGCCTAAAATTAGCCTGTAGTTCTAACTTGTTTGGAAATTTTATGAACAATATTGAAGTCAGTCCAAATTTAACAACTACCCAATGGGATATTTATCAATTAATATGTTATTGTAAAACCACTATTAGGATTTCTGATTAATTTAAGACATATACTGATCTAGATTCTTCATACAAATACAGATTACTAAAATATTTTTTATGGATAGAAATATTTCATTATTTCCGAAGCACCATATTTCCATGTTCTATATTACTTACTATTGTAACTACCGGTTTCCCTGTTTATCTTATCTCATTCAAAATTTAGTAACACCAAAGACTAGGGAAGGATAGTCTTTGGTAACACATGTAATAATAATATACGAGATCAAAGACCATAAAAGTGGTGTAGATCAAGTCAGTGACATTATTAAATATGTGACATTATAAACTTACACAAATTGGCTAATACAATTGAACACAAACAATACAATATCTAATTTATGGGTAATGATTCTTTGTACTTAACAGAACTTAAACAAATTTTCATATAATTGCAAAGTTATGATCTGAACATTTCAAAATCAACACATGGTTTTATCTTTAGCTTACCAAACCCTGATACTCCATTTTAGCCACCATAAAATAATGTGGATCAATAACCTAGGGTTCTATGTTGTTTTATTCTCAATTTCTTTCTTTTTCCTCTTGTACTGAATTTTCTTGTTTCATTTGATTTATTTCAATTTAATTCGATACAATTGTTTTTTTTACAAGAAGTTATTGAAAAATTTATTACCAGATACCACTATATGGAAAGTTAGGTATTTTAAATAATTATCAACATTGATTATTTATTGCTGATGTTTTTATCAACAAAATTACCAAAATGAGATCATTCACTTGAGCGCCTCTGACACACTATGTTTATTGCTCAAATATGTTTAAAGATTTTAGTACCCAAAATTCGTAATAAGGTGTTTATATTACACTATTAAGCCATGTTGTATGATTTACAAAAAACCGGTATTGTTATTACATTAATTCTTTATATTCAATACAGATGCATTAATTCATGTGCTGTTTTTAAAATAATAGGTTCGTTAAAACTAACTTACCATAGGGTAGGGTAAGTTTAAATATGTTTCTTAATAGTTCATTTTGGCTCAGGACCAGTTTCTGAGGCAATCGAAGGTAGCGGTCGCTTGTAGCACACAATTTCTAAAGCGCAAAATTCAGTAACATCATTAATATATTAAAGGTAGGTAATTCTTAACATTTAAAATGCACCGTAAACTGGGGCTACATTGATAATTGTGGGGTATCTTTGATCATTAACGCGACAAGATACAAAGATAAATATCGCCGCCAAACCTGTACCTGCGGTTTCGCTTAGCAGAATTATATTGTTGGTTTACAATAAAGTTTCTTAGTATTCTAACTTTAGTTTAACGTTCGTAACCATTTTTTGTGTTCATTATTAAGGAAGCAACTGATCAAACTTTACCTGGGGTAACTTTGATCGGATTGCAAGGGGTAACATTGATTATATGATCAAAGTTGCCCTGTTGTTTGTGTTATTGCTATATCATCATAGCTTTCACGTTAACAGGTGCTTACAATGGTATGAGTTTATAAAAGAACCTTGGGTAAGAAAATATATCAAGATTATGAAGATGATATCATCAAGAAGGTTCTAGAGAAAATAATAGAAAATAATTATAGCATTAGAAAAGCAGCCAACGAGTATAGAATTGCTTACGGAGCACTTTACAATAAGTACACTGGACGCCATATACAAATTGTTGGGCAGCAGAAAGTGTTTTCGCAAGCTGAAGAAAACAACTTAAAAATGCATCAGCTATTTGTGGGGATTGGGGGTTTCCCCTGAGGAAGGAAGATCTGCAACAAATCGCCAAAAGCTATCTCGACACCAAAGGAAGAAATGTGTCAGAATTAAAAAATAATAAACCAGGAGTGGATTGGGTGAATAACTTGTTGCGAAAAAATGTGTCACATATTACAGCAAGGGTAGCCGTTCATATAAAAAGATCAAGAGCTTCAGTAAGCATAGAGTCTCTTCAAGACCTTTTTCGTAATTTGAATGCCATAATTGAAGATGTGCCTCCTGGTAATTTATTTAATTACGACGAGACTAATTTTGCCGATGATCCAGGGAAGAAGGTAAAATTATATAGAAGAGGAGTAAAATATCCTGAACAGATTGCTTTATATTCCATAATTATTTTCACATGTATTTAAAAATGGTCTTGCTTTACAGGTCTGTAATTTCTCAAAATCTGCCACAACTGTTATGGTATGCGGATCTGCATCGGGCGTTTTACTCCCCCCGTATATAATATACAGGTTAATAAGATGTGGACCTCCTGGACTGAGAATGGGCCAATGGGATACCCCTGCTGCAATGAAAGGTGCTGTTCGAATGGCGCCAGATACAACCATACGTCCCACGGCTGGATGGAGACGTCGACATTTACAGACTAGTTTAATAGTTGTTTTCTACCACATGCGAAGAGGCTGGAGGGCAAAAAGGTTTCTTCTTGGCGATAATCTGGCTGCACACTTCACAGAAGATGTAATAAATAAATGCATGGAAAACGACATTGTATTCGTATGTTTGGTTCCTAACTTAACCCATTTGATCCAACCACTTGATGTCAGTTTATTCAGACCGATGAAGATAGTGTGGCGCAACTCCCTTTTAGAGTGGAAGTAAAAGCATAGACGACAATCAGCCGTTCCAAAAGAAGTATTTCCCAATTTATTGCAGAAAACCTTACTGAACTTAGACAGACACGACTTGCCGGAGAAAAAAGGCGCACTAAAGAGAAACCTAATTAGTGGGTTTGCTGCTACTGGTATTTACCCTTTCAATCCGGGAAGGGTTTTGGTAAAAATTCCCCGACGAAAACACGTTTGATAAAAAAGGGAAAAAAGAATATTTTTCGTTTCCCAGATGTGCCAGATGAAAGTTCAATTCACAGTAAAGGAATTGTCAAGATAATGGCACCAAAAACAATTTCTAGACGTTCTATTGTACGTCGCTGTGAAATGTGTATTGAAAAGAACGGTTTATATTTTGAACAAAGTGTCTAATTTTATTATACTAGTGTTATTGTTATTTATTTATAAATCGTTATTGCTAAGAATTCTTATTAATTTCACAATTATTAATTAAGTATTGTTACAATAATAAATAAGGATTTTTAAAATTAGTGTACTAAACAGATTTCAATTTACAAAAGTCTTGTATTTGAGTATGCCTTGATACAGTGGCGGCTCTTTAATGAGAGCAAGTGAGCAGCGGTCTATAACTTATTAGAATCTCACTTTAAAACTACATACATGTTTATGGCGAAATTGATACATACATAATTATACAGAAAGTATTGACCGCATAACAATAATAATTATGCATTTCTTTTATACGAGGATAATAACAATGGATACTAAAAAACGATAACCTACCTATTTATAAATGAAAATGTATTTGAAATTTTAAAGAAACGATCGTTAGGTACTAAAATGGCTCTAAATGTTTTATTATATCTTTTTATTAAAAATTTATATTCAATTATTCACATAAAGCACATTACTTAACTTAGTACCACATCAAACACTAAAATCAAAATAACTCGGAAACGCACAGGAATTTCGAAACAGAAGAAGGTACATTATTTTTGTTAAACTGTATGTAGATAATGAAAATAATAGTTTTTTTTAAAAAATAGTCATTGGCGTAGAAGTTCTGTTTATGAAAGGGGTTGAGCACCCCCTCCACTCCGCCACTGTGCAAGTTTGTGAACATTCTTATCGCTTGTTTTATGCCCCTTAATTAACAGACATTATCCCCCAACATGAAAAAAAATCTAAGCATTCGTTTATGAGTTATAATGAAAATTTGAGAACAAAAAATTATATTCAACACCCTGTATCTCGGAAACGAAGCCTTCTACGACATATGTTTATAGGAACTTTTCTTTTTAGAAACATATGTTCTATCTCCTGTTAAAGTTTGTCTACAAAAAACTGACTCGCCCTATATATCGATGTATTAACTGGATCGATTGTCTTATTGTACATTTATCACTCGCTATCAAAACATCAATTTGGAACACTTTCAATACGCAGTTAAAACGCTGCTGTAAACTATTACGCAATCTTTTTATTACCGCCAAATTGACAACATTTGCACTTTTAATCCATTTTAGCTTTTCTTTCTCACTGGTAAGGAAAATATCACTTATATTCTCTTATACAAAATACTAACTGAATTTTCGTTATAATTTCACAATTTTAATTGTAGCATAAATCAAGCTGCAGCAATCGCTTTTAAATCAACTCCGATTTCTTACTAGAGGCGAGTTTTCTTATGCACTATGCAAATACTCATCGAAACAAGCTCATGCTTTTTATCTTAATATTAATTACAATTAGACACAAATGTTCAATAACCATTTAATTTCATATAATAGCGCGAAATTCGAAATTCTAATGTCTCCATTACAAGAAGATACCAATGTGCATTGGCATCCCTTTACATAAATGGTAAATGTCGACTTAAAATCATTTACACACCAGTACTTCAAATTTTCTTACTTGTATCGTTTTTAAAATGTTACAAACTTAACTAAATTAAATTGAATAATTCTCATTTATTTAAAATATGCATAAATAAATTTATTATGACGATATAAACAATTAAGTTCCTAAAAGTACCAAAACAATTAAAAAACAATTCTGATGGGCCCGAATACCTACCTAAAATATTAATATACAATTTATATAAAATCGTTTTACTATCTAATTGGTTACGGTTTATTCCTCAATTGGGAACCTTCAATAAGCCGCTTAAATTTTAAATTATGATATTTTTTACAAATTGGCAATTATTATTTTCAGTTATTTTTGTAACTTTTAACTATAATTGTATACAAAAAAAAAAGAATTGCAGTTAGGAAAATTGAAATTCGAAGGTTTTTTTTTTGGAATATGTACGATTTGCATTACAACGTTCTCTTTCTTTAAATTCATGCAATTAGGAATACCTGGTATAAATTAAACGAGGAACATAAATTTTTTTTAGTTGTGTATAAGTTATAATTTGTTTAGGTCAGCGATTCTCAACCTGTGGGGCGCGTCCCCCTAGGGGGGCGTGATAACTCTCAATGGCGAACGCGAGCATATAAAAAAAAAAAGAAAAAATATTATTTAAAAGAATATTAAATTTACTGAAAGAAAAGCAAAATAAAATACATTCTGACATAATAAAAACTTTACACTGATATAATATACTTATAAATAGGATTGTATCAGTACTCCACAATGTATTTAATAATTAACTTATCATTACTAAATTAAAAACAAGTTTAATCATTATTAGTGACTCCTTTGGGCCTGTCTTGCAGAGCAAAGTTTTTCGAACGAAGGTTTAATATTAGAAATTGACACTGAGTTCTTTTTCTATGTTTAGCTAAGATCTATATTTTATCTTCAAAGCAGCCACCACAGAAAATCCGGTTTCGCTAAGGTAGGATCTTGAAAATGGTAATAGTATACGAAATGCTCTTGTTTTCGGTGCAGAAAACTCATCATCCACCCCTGCCCAAAATTCAAAGAGTGATTTATTACTAAATTGTCTTTTGATTTCGCCACTTGCTGTGAAGTCAATGAAGGTTTCCTCTTCGGCAGCATGGCTACATGCTTTTGAATGATTACAAAAACAACTTTCACATGTTGTTCTTCAGCCTTGTAAGTTTTAACATGTTCATCCACATTTGCAAACATTTCTAATTTTTTTTTTTTGCTATAAATTTCTGCTCCACAATTCCAATTTTCTACAAAAAAGCCTTAACTTTATCCAACACATGTGTTTCTTCCTTGGAGTTGAAGATTCAAGGTATTTAATTTTTCGAAAATGTCGACCAAGTACCTCAATTCCATGAAAAAAAAAACATCTTGAGAATTCTCTGCTTCCGGTCGGTTTTACTCTTCTAGAAAAATGGCGATTTCATCTCTTAATTCATAAACACGCTGCAAAAAATTCCCATGTGATAACCATCTTGCCTCGCAATAAAACAATAACACTGAATGTACTGACACATGTCTTTACAAAGTGCAGAAAAGATTCTTGATTTCAGCGGTCTCATTTTTATACAATTTACTACGGTTATAACTAGAGAGCGGATTTTATGCACTATAAAATGTCGAAATATGTGCATATATATGCACTTAAAAACCTTAAAATATGCATCAAAAATGCATTATTAATTCAAAATATGCAAAATATGCATAGATATTGAATCTTCTATTTACCTGTGTTAATTCCAAATTATAACATTAATATATAAAAAAGTATATATGCTTGTAATTTTTAATAGGAAAAGATAAATTGCATACAAACTTATTATTTTAACATTCAAAATTATGTGTTATTTAAAACTACATATTTACTTATACACTATACATTTATAAAAACTGCACCCTGTCATACTACTTACAAAGCAATTATTATTTTAACATTATTTTAAAATTATGTGTTATTTAAAAATTACATATTTACTATACGCTATAGATTTATAAAGATTACACCCTCTCATTACTATTTGCAAAACAATTTATAACTAAATATTTTTCCAAGTTTTCGGGCAGAAAATTTTGGCGTCTGTCCGATAGTATGTTTTGTACAAAGAAAAACTTCTTTCTACATCCACAGAAGTTATGGGTGCATATTTTAATGCGGCTAATATGGCCAAATCTAAATTTATAACAAGATCATCGGAATTTTCCTCAAGTTTCAGAACTTTATTAACTTTTAGTAACAACTGATATCCACTGTTTTTTGTAAAATTTCATTTAATTTATTAGAAATAGTTTTACCAATATTTCCTGAAACAGCAGAAATCAGCTGTTGAAATTTATTAATTATTTGCATAGATTCATTTAATGACAATGCTTCCGTTTCTAATTTAGCAATGGTTGAACTTACAAAATAGTAATTTGCTTTTATAAATGCCAGCTCATTGCGCAATTGTGTTTTCTTTAAAATGGATTGAGCTTTTTGAACGTAAGTACTTGAATTATCAGAAATTTCTAAAACTAACTCCTTTATTTTTTCCAAATGATCTGCATAAAAAAGAGCTGCATTTAACCAAGTACCCCAACGCGTAATCACAGGCTCTGGTGGTAGAGGAATATTAGGTAACTTTTCTTTGTACAATTGAATTCGTAACGGAGCTTTTAAAAACACTTTCTTTATACTACTTATTAAACTATTTACTAATGGAAATTGATTACGAATTGTTTCTGCTACTCTATTAATACCATGTGCGAGACATATTACATGTATTAAATTTTCATAAAATAATTTTAATTGCTGTCCAGATTTTACCATATACGGTGCTGCATCAGACAGCATTAAAACTATTTTATCTGTTGCAACAATATCAGGAATAAAAATTGCATGAAAGCTTCGTTTATAAAGCGAACTATTGTTGCATGATTGGTTTTCTTAAGAACTTTGGAAGCGATTAAATATGATATACTAGACTGCGCCTCACTTAAATAACCAATCATTAAATTTGCAACATATCGCCCGCAACATCTGTAGGTTCATCTACTATAAAATAAAGATATTTATTTTTTGTAATTTTCTTTATATGCCCCATAGTTTCAAGATATAAATCATTAATATACCTTTTTCGAAGCGTGCTTTCATCTGGCACTTGCTTTTTACTAATTTTTCTAAAATGACCTAAAACTAGGATTTTGCAATTTCTTTAATGGAATATTGGCTTTAACAAGTGCACTGCACAATTCGAAATTAAATTCCTCTTGTGCATTTCTTTTGGCCGGTTCTTGAAACAACGACTGGCGCTAAGGTGTCTGACAAACTTTTGTTTTATTAAATGTTTCTAATTTTCTTTTATGAAGAGAGGTTTCAATGTGCTGTGTAACTTGAAATTTCCTTTCGCACATGATCTAAGGAAAAATTAATTTTTAAAAATAAGTATCTAATTGCGTTTAAATATTGATAAAACGGTGAATTCAATAACCTACATCAATTAATAAGGGTTTAATTTCCGAAATCAATTAAAAATATGTAATGGTACTTACTATTTTTCCACAGGCTATGCAAAACACTTTTTCACCATCCAGACGTAGCTCGGATATATTTTCTATCCAGACTTGAACTAAACTATTTTTAACTTTCGGCATCTTGAAGTTCACTTAACAAAGCCGTACCATTCAGTTACGTCTTCGCCCAAAGAATGTTTAAAATTTTGCATTTTGTCCGTTACTCTCAAATTATTTTCAAGAAGGATTAACTAACTAAACACTTACCTTGAAAAAGTCCAAATAACTTTAACCCTTGATTGAGGGAATTCCCTCAATCAATGCTTTAACTATCTACTTAATCTACATAATCCGGAAGTATTAACGTTGCACTTAACTGCAGGTAATAATCTTTCTTTAAACCTGTCTTATTCATATAAAAATACATTTCTTAGTTAGACACAATAACAAAATTTAAAATAAGTTAGAATAATGCATTTTAAAGCGAATTTGGAAGATATAGAAAAAATGCGAAATATATGTTAATTATGAATAAAAAGGCAAAATATGCATAAAATTGCAATATATGCAGTATTTGGCGAAATATGCAAAATATGCAAAAATTAATTAATGTCTAAAAACAAAACGATATTCTTCAACTATAAAAAATAAGCGATATGATTTTGCATAAAATCCTCACTCTAGTTACAACCATCGTTAGCACAATATTCAGACCAGGACTCATTTCTTTGGAAGCCAAAGCTTCTCTGTGAATCAGGCAATGTGTCCAGACACACTGTGGAGATTTGTGTTTCACAAGTGCTTGTACACTTTGGAATCTTCCAGACATTGTACGAGCACCATCCGACGAAATTTTTCCACTCTATGCTTGCCTCGTTTACAAAATCATTTAGGATGGCAAATAATGCAAGTGCCGTTGCTTTGAGTTCTATTGGTTTGCAGAAAAGTAGTTCTTCTACTGATGACATACCATCACAAAATCGAACATAGGCAATTAAATGAGTATCTTTATTGCTATCTGTGGCCTCATCAAACTGAATTGAAAACAATTTGTCATGCAACTTCCCGAAAAGCTGATGCTGTACATCTTCAGGTATGGACTGCAATTGTTTGGCAAAATTATCTCCAAACATAGTTTCTACAATTCCAATTGCAGCTGGCAGAATAAGTTCTTCAAAAATGGTGTGAGGCTTTTTACATTTGACTATTTTATATGAATCTTTGTAAGAGACTTTTTCATTTACATAAAAATTTTTCTAAAAAATGATTTTCGTTTTTCATATGATTTCAATTTTAATTCGAAGAATTCTCGGGGTTTGTTATCGTACTCACTATGAAGCGTTTCCGAATGTCGTTTAAGTTTATTAGGTTTCATGTTGTCTGCTGCTAAAATCATTGAGCAAATTACACTTACAATTACTTCTTCATTTACTTTGGTGCTGGTAAACCCAAAATGTAAGCATTCTTGAGAATATTTTCTTGATTTTATCTTCGGAACCACGCCCGTCTGTGCACTTGTTGATGCTTCACTATCGTCTACTGCTCGCTTACGCCCACTTAATTGAATGATTCTATATAAATCTACTGCTACTGGAACGCCGTGAATTGCAGTTAACACGCAAATGACAACATACACATTCGCGATAGAAAGATCAACTCGACTACAGTACTCGAGTGAGACTGGCTGAAAGTGAACGAGGAAAAGGGAAAGGAAAATGCCACGTATTTCATTCCCTCCCCAAGGGGGAGGGCGGGCTGCTCGAGCTTTCCGAGCTCCAGCCACAATCATGGATTCCCAGCATACATACATACATTACGTATATATGCATGGTGGGATTAAGGATGGGTGTGGTCAGGATAGGATCGGAAGGAACGGAGTTAGGGTCCTGAGGGGGGGAAAATACTACCCCAGCATTCGCCTAAGCAGCCACACATGGTGTGCATATACGCAGTGACCATGTCGCAACATGTGTATGAGGAAAACCCCCTAAAAAAACCTCATACAAGGTAGACGGTAACGGGAATCGAACCCATTACCTTCCGAATGCTAAGCAGATCGTGTCACCACTACGCTACCAGCTCGGTGAATTGAACGAGAACGAGGTGAAGCATTTATACGTGCTTACATCGGGGTCGCGCAGACGTTTCAGAGTGTTCGAGACAAATCGAAACTTTTTGCGAATCCGCGTGAATGTCCGATGTGGGTCAAAAGAAAATAAACTATATTCGTATGCCTGTGATTGTGATTACGATATTATGTTACCGTTTTAGGTGATTTTAATATCCCCAATTTTAATAATACTCGTATACATGATTTGAAAATAAATACGTTGAAAGATTTTGTTAATATGTTTAATTTAAAGCAATTTAATTTTGTAATTAATATTAAACGCAGGCTATTGGATTTAATATTAACTAACTTAGAGTGTTCATGATAAACTACCTACCTATTGGGTCCCAAATACTTAAAGATTGAGAAACACTGGTTTAGGTCATTTATGTGTTTGAACAAAATTGAAAATATCCGGAAAGTTTTTAAACGATCGTTGTCGGTTTTTTTTTAATGTTTACGAATACTTCTGCCGAGAAACACTAACTAAGGCATTTTCGGTAATGTTGAGGTAGTGTTCCAAAGAACATCCAGTGCTTTAAAAGTTTGCGATAAAACAATTAGAAAGATTGTTGTTTTGAGGAAACGGACTGGCAATCCATTACCAACAACAATTAATGGATCCAGGAAATAATTCAAAAGTGAAGATATATCTGAAGGATTAAAACATACAATAAGAGATATTGTATATGGGATGTATGCCAGAAAGGAACATGTCACAATGCAAATAGTTAAATATTGGAATATTGGAAACATCATGTACAAGTATAAGAAATATTGTACGTAGCATCGGGTTTAAATATAAAAAAGCACTGCGACCGCGTTGGACTTTGCGAAAAGAGATGTGGTATTTACACGAGTACAATTTTTAAAAATATGTCCAAAATATGCAAAAAGAATCACCTCTTCCCGTCGTGTTTCTAGACGAAACTTGGATATTTCATAAAGGGTCAGTTAAACGGTCTAGGCAAGATGATACTCGAAAGTCTGTGAAAAATAGACAGTGTTCTTCCACTGGGAAAAAATATATCATCCTACATGCCGGCAATTCAAATAGTTTCATTGAGGATGTAAGTTTAATATTCGCTGCAATCAAAGTCAGCCGATTATCATGACAGCATGGATGCAACGGTCTTCGAGGTACTGGTTAAAGGAGCAGCTGTTGCCAAAGTTAAACGAACCATCTATAATCGTGATGGATAATCCATCATATCATTCCCGTCTTGTAGAACGGATGCCATCTTCTAGTTGTAAAAAAAGTTGATTTACAAAACTGGCTAAAAAATAAAAAAAGCAACATAAAGGTGAAAAATACTACGTAATAAAATTATTCTAGAACATGGCCATTCTATTCTCAGATTATTTTTCATTCAATGTCATTGAAAATATTTGAGGAATTTGCAAATCATTTCGTGATAAAAACATTGGTAGAGATGGATATTCTAATGATAATGTACTGTAAATTTGGGAGAAGTGTTTGAAACAATGTGATGCTGATATTTGGAAAAAAATGTTCGATGTAATGGTGGAACCGTTGATAATTCTTGTCGGTGGGAGTCATACAGAAGAAATTTTGTTGGTTATTAAAATTATAAACGAACGTTTAAAAATTAAGTAGACATTGTTACCATGGATATATCAAATGACAAGCTTGCAAATATTTGTCAAAATACATTAGAGGGAGTTATAGATCTATAATTCCTACTATAACTTCCTAGGGAGTTATGTACATGTTTACAGTTACGGTAACTAAGGGTTTATTTGTGTATAATGTATTGGTATGAAATAAATACATTTATACTGTAATTTATATTTTATATGATTTTTAGTTTATTTTATGACAAAATTAGGTACGTGTATAAAAGTTCAATCGGAATAAAAGAAAATTTACTAAAATGGTAGTTCGGTATTACCCATAGGTCACTCCTATTGAGTAGAGTAGAAAAAGTATAGTACACAACCCGGGTGGTAATGCCTATTACGCACTCGTTTATATTACCGTAGTGTTTGAATAAAAGCGCTAATTTGATATCGTAATTCTCTCATAATTTCAACTACCTATGTCAAGTTGTTATAAATTTATGTTGATAAACTGTTAGAAAGCATTCGTTTAAGGGTTACTTTTAAAAACACTCAAGGAGTTTGGCTGGATGTATAATAAAACACACATTTATATTTAATTTCAATGTCATATAGTTAACTATACGTCTCTAATTACTCGGCTTAATATGATAGTTGCAGTCTACTTAACTTAGTATGCCTGAAATTTTTTTAAACTTTTTCATCACTGATCGCCCTTTCCTTATGAATATCTGCTAAAGCAAGTCCATTCAAACGGTCCTCACGCATAGTAGTACAAAGATAAGTTTTCAACCTTTAAAAAGTAGAAGAGCTTCTTTCTGTAGAATCAGTGTTTGCTAGCAAAGTTGCAAGTAGTTCCGATGTTAGGAAAAAAATGTGTTGCATTGAAAAACGAATCTCCATGCAGCTTTTTAGCAACTCACAACTCATTTTTAGGTCCCGACTTCCATTGTTCTTCCCATCAACAATTTTCTGCTAATAATTCTGTAATAGCAGCTGGAATGTCTTCACAGCGCAACACCTCCACCGCTGAGAACCTTAAAAAGTTTCTCGGAATTAGTCTCCTCTAATGATGTTGGCACGTTTAGGATTTTGTAGAAAATTGGTTAGGATTAAAATCAGAGCTACACTATGCACCGCTGTATTCATTCCTATAATAAATCAGTTCCAAAGTTATAGCTTTGCTTAATGTTTCTCCACCTTTATCTACTACATGGCGAAGCTCTTTAAAAACAATTAAACTGTCATGTCTGTGCACTTACCTCGTCAGGCAAAGTGATTTTAATTTCTTTCTTTTAGACTCTTCCAGGTTTGCATCTGAAATCATTTTTTCCAAAGCAGAGGCCCTTTTTGGCAAACTTTTTACAAAATTAAAAACTGAAGCTACAATGCCCATCATATTTTTGATCGGTTGAAAATAACAGTTCTTGGTTATGCTCGAATTTATTTGGTGACTAAAACAATGAGTGTAAAGGGCTAGATGTTGTTCATTTAACAATAAAGCCATGGCCCCAATAAATTTTCCTGAGATATGTAACTTTCCATCAAAACATTGACCTACTAAATTATCTAAACTTAACCCTAGTTTTTTCAGTTCTTCGACAATAGAATTTCTAATCTGGAGCCCTGTTCCATTTTTCGATTCAATAAATCAAATGCATTCTTCTTTGAGGATCATAGTGTTTAGATTTACATATCGTACACGCGTCATTTTTCCTTGCGTACTAATATCTATTGTTTCATCACAGAGATAGAATAAAGCATTGAATTTTTTACTTCTGAAAGTCATTTCGAATCACCTGTGAAACGGATGCAATAATTTCATTTTTAATTGTTTTACTATTCATTGTGCAATTTTATGTTTAATTTTCAAAATATTTCATGTTCAGCATCTAAACGAAAGGCTAAAAGACTACGAAAAATGCCTTGCTTCCCAGATAATACTTCTTCGTATGACTCCATCATCATCTCTACGTCCCTATCAATTTTTTGAAGCATACGGTTTTCGAAACTCACTTTATTAACCACAGTATTACCAACAGGCTTTTTTTTATGAGAAACCTGGTCTAAAACTTCACTGGCGGTGGTTGCTACCAATGAACAGATTGAAAATCCTAGGTGAATATCTTCAGCAAGATTATGATCTTCAAGGCTCCTATTAAGAGCTTCTAAACTGGAACTGCGAGTTACTGGTCCGGGACTATGGAGAGTTGGATCAAAAACTTGCAGACTTCTACTGTGGGCTTCTGTGTACTTAGTTTCATTATACCATTTTAGGTCTTCACTTTTAAAAATATCTTGGTTTACAACATATCTAGTAATTTTCGTTTCAGGGTCTAAGGGTACATCATAGATGCCTGTATTTTTAAATCCGCTCTTTATAATTTGAATCTGTTAAAAAAAACAATGTTTCACCAAGTAGTTTAACAAATACTTGTTTTCGTGGACGTGACCCGATATGGGTGCGCTGCTATTTAATAAGCTCCTGGTCCCACCTGGCTTATAGATTCCTAAAACATGACACATCCAGAGGCTGAAGAAGATGCGAGATATGGACAGGAAGTTTTAATATGGTAACGCTATTCTCTTGAGCTGAAGCAATCTATTTCTGTGAAACGTGGCTACAATGCCAATCAAAACTAACTAAGAAGAGCTGACCTGGCACTGTCAAACTCTTTCCGAAATCTATTTGTAAACCAGTTTTCGAATACCTCCAGCCTCTCGGTGCTGCGGCATATGATGTGTTTGGAAAATCATTTGTAGCAGGTATCCAAGATTCCCATAGATCGTTGCTTACCTTTAATCATCACAAGGGGTGCCAGTTTTTCTTCAGCGGCGCTTACACAGGCTAACACGCTTGTTTTTTCGCAGCCTGAGCCTGCACTGTATCTATGGCAAACTTTACCTTTTTCAGACACCACTTTGCTTTTGTTCAGGTCGTGGCAGAAGCTTGTCTCGTCACAGTTCCATATTTGTTGGACTTTTCCAGCCAAGTTAAATTCGGTTATTGTTGTCTAACAGATCTATAAACGATGAATGAATTGGTTTGGGTATTTCTTATGTGTTCCAGAGGTTCAGGTTTCCTGATAGACAGATGTTGCCAGCCACCAGTCTTCAACAGGACCTCCATTTTTAAAACTTGAAATTATATTGTTTGATTTAATGAACATTTCAACTAAGTTCATTACTTCGGTTCGATTTAAACCAAATCCCCACTTGACCATAATTCGTAAGCATTCCGCTAATTCATTCTTTGCTGCTTTTGCAAGTGCTTTTGATCCTCCGCCGCCACCTACTGTAGAGCTTTTTTTTCTCGACGCCTTTAAGATGATCGCGTAACATTTCCCGAGGAATTTCATATCGTTCTGCACAAGCCTTCACTGTAAAAATTCTTCTGAAAAGCTTCGTTTACATATCTGTATAAGACCTTCTCTTTATCAGACACGGGTAGTTTTGTGGCATTTTCAACTAAAAATCAAAATTCCCCTTAGTGCAGTTTCCTCCCGTTAGGTGGGGCAGTTTCTCCGAAATACAAAATTTGCGAGAAAGTGCACCATTCATACATAATATTTTTGACTCTGTAATTTGGCCATGTAAGATGCCCCTGAAAGCGATAAAATCATGAGATTTATTCTAAATAATGTGTTGCAAGTAATTCCAAGTGACAGTCTGTGAACTTCAATAACAATACTTGCAGATGTATACTTACATTAGGCTATTTTGAGGATCTATAAATAAAACTTTATAGCGCAAGTACTGCATATATTGGAAGTAAACATGAATGAATACTGGTTGTTTACATGGCGGGGAAGCTTTTGAATTCAAATAGTTTGCATGTAAAGCAGATTAGGTGCATTTAGCCCAAACACGCACTTTCCCCACTTGATCCTAACTTCAATAAATCACGGAAGATACGACTGCTTTGAACAACCTCAATCAATTCGACTGACTGCAAGTTTGAAACAAACTGAAAGGAAATATGCTGACTCATCAGTTTACTCCGAGTATCTTCTACCTCGCCAGCTTTAAGCTTGTATTTTACTCGTCGACTCGCATAAGGTTATCGTTAACCTTTTGATCGTGTTACCTATCCATATCAGCCCAAGCATACTATAGAATCAGTAACTTATACAAGACTAAATTTGTATTTAATTTTTGTGCATTTTATAATGTGTAATTAGCCTACCCGATATGTATTAACTAAAAAAACACTAATTTTTAAACTAAATATAAAACAAGCTTAAAAATTAATGAAGCAAAAAGAATTTAATCGTTTAAAGTAGTGTAATTTAGTAATTTTACAGGAAGTGTTTTTGAAAATGTAAATTTCTACATGTATGCTAGGCAAAATTTCAATAGAATCTTCGACCATATATTTCATATTTAAGATAGGTAATATAATTGTCTAGTTAGTTACGCTGTGATCGCAATTGCAGTATTACCAGATGTTTAGCTATTTTTCCTAAATCCCTATAATAAAAATAATTAAAAGTTCCAATTTATGGTAATCTTGCAAAGTCCTATTGCAATTTCAATAGAAACTTCAGAGCCATATTTTTCTTTGATAAAGGAAATCCTGTCCTATTAGTTAGTTTGATGGAAAGAGGTTATATGAAACGTCCTTTTGCCGTTTATGATGTTACTACTAATATTCTAGAATTATATATGGGGTAAACATTTTTTATACTTAAGAAATTATAACTTATTAATGGACATAAGAAGATAAAACTATAAACCCCATTTGATGTGTAAGTTTGAATGGAAAGGGAGGTTATAATGTGAATCCGCTACTGCAAAGGAAGTGTTGAAACAGAAAATGCCCCAGTTCGATCCCTTTATTCCGCATTAAATAAGTATAGTAACTAAGTTCATACCATAATAACTAAAACAAAACCTATTACATCGTCGTCGGCGAGAAAAGAATTCTTGATTCATTTTTTTACTACCTGCTAAACCGATAATATAATCGTAGAATTAAATTTTATACCAGGTCAATCACGGTATTTTAGTACAACCATTAGTACAACGTTTAAATGCGCATACTCCCATATCCACACTACCGTACCTTCTGATTATAAAGAAACCTTTTTTTGCAGCCTAAAAGTACTTACGTTTTTCATTAGATTTGCAGTTATAACGAAGTAAGATAATTCCAAAAATTTGTAATTAATCAATTTAAATAAAGTAAAATGTTAAAACCGTTATTAAATAAGTTAAACTGTATGAGAGTGATACTTGCAAGTAGTTCGCCACAAAGAAAACTATTACTAGAAAGTACGGTAAGATGGCGCATGCATTCTCTTTTACATATTTTTTTATTCTTTAATTTATTGAAAATTATTTTTTTTTGAATTGCTCATGTTTATAGGTAATATTTTTGCTTCTGATGCGTGCGTATAAACAAGTGTTTTTGTTAAACCACGTAATTACAATTTTGCACAAACTTTTCATAAAAAGGCAAAAAGATATATTGATAGCTTTGGTTTCACTTTCATTTTAAAAAAAGATGCAATTATAAATTGCCTGAAATAAGCGAAAATTAATTCCATATTTTCTCCGGCGACACTGTTTTCCCTCGCTTTGTTGCAATGTGCCCACGTGACAACCTTTTACCCAAAAGAGCGTTTCATGCAGGAAAGTAAATACGCGACTACATACCGAGGTTGCCATTTTGTCAGATATTTATTCAATTTTATTACATATTTCAAATCTGGGCTATTTGAAACAAACTTGTGCTAATATTAAGACGTGCACTTCTGAAACTTCATCGACTAGGTGGCACCACAAGTAGAATTTTCAAAAATGATAATCGCCTTTATGAATGTTATATTTACTACTACATGTGTTATTATAAGAAAGCACATTCTTGTGCTCCAGATGAAGTAATTTGAGGCCATAATATTCAATAATTAATGAGATATTGTGATTTGTTTACCTACCTATATTGTGTGAAATATTGGCCTTATGCAATAAGGACTGCTTCAAAAATAGCGTCATACGGAGTGGAGACGTATATGCAACAAGTACAGTAAAATTTGTGACTTTTCCTTTTGTAGTTTTTAAATGCATCATTTTTGAAATTTCACATACATGGTACACATTTGTATTACTGACAGCTGTTTACAGTTTTATAATAGTGCTGAAAAGTGTAGCACCTATATAAAAGAGGGCACTACACTACTTTAATTTACATTTCGTTGAACATGCAACCAACTCGATCTTGAATATGTTAAATACAAAAAATACATGTCTAATCTGTGTTTAGTTTTCACGAAATGGTCAACTATACTGAACTGCAATTTATATTTTATGATAAATTTTATATTATCTCTGTAAATGTATATGGTCTCTCAGTAATACTACAGTCAAAGATATAATCATTAATTTTTAATCAATGGTATAACTTAAAGTCGCAACCCTCATTTGCATAAATACATAATACCCGAGAATTTTTATACAATACCTACCTTTTTCTGAATATAAAGTCAATAAGCACAAATTTACAAGCAATCAAGTAAGAGTAATGTTTTTCAATATAATTGGTAAACAAAATTATACAATTGACCAGCTATATAAATGCTTCATTATCATTGCTATATAATGATTATTTCTTTGTCCAAATGGAGCGTATTAGTACCGTCTCATTATGACCAATAGAAGAGTATATGTAAAATAACACTGCGCTAAAAGGTTGTTATTTTCACTAATAATAATGAATGAAAAGTCTACTCTAACCCAAGTATTTGTAACTTCACTCAGTCCGCATCTACCATTAACTTTGGTACTTTTTTATGTATTCAGCAATTTTTACACTTCTGCTTCACTATAATTTGCTTATAAAAATATCAAAGTTTCAAAATTAACATGAAAATGTAAACTTTCATATTATTACAAATGTTTAAAATATTTGGTTTTGGGGTTTTTTAATGGTGTGTTTATGTTTACATAAATCTAAACATTTCAATAACACCATTGCAAGTAATACTTTAATAAATGATAACACTTACAGTTACAGTTATCGTCCTCAGTAGTAATAAAACGTTTTAGAATTGTTTAAGATGTTGAAACAAATTTATGAATTATGAAAATTGAAAACGCAAACATAAGCCTGCTATTAATATTACAGTTTGATAAACGTAAAGTTCATTCGTTTAACTTATCCCGATGACGTCATGTATGCATTAAATCACGAAATGACCGTAGTCTGTACTTTAAAACAAAAATATGAGCACTGATACCAACCTTTCCACAGAACAACTTTCCTTTATTTGCTTATACGTTGATTGAGGTTACGTACGCTCGCCGGTTGGTTTGTTTCTTCGTTTATTCATTCCTTCTTGAGTTAATATTGTAAAAGATCGGTTCTTTTCAGAACCACATTACTTTCTAGTGTTCATTTAAGGTAAAGATTAATTCGTTTTACAGAAAGAGATAACATATATGTTTTCATTTGTAGCACATCAACATGCCTCGTAGGTCAATAATTACGGTAGACGAATTGATCTATAACTTAGTCGAATACTTTAATAAAGAAAAACGGAACAACGGGCCCTTATCACCATTAACAGCAGTGCATGCAAGAGTTAGCGATGCTTTGAAAATTGACACGAAAACTATTTCTAATGCTTTACGACGACATCAAAATCAAGAAGAAAACAAGGAAAATGAACCTCAACGAAAAAGTCTAAAAACAAAAGACATGGATCAACGACAAAAAAGTGAAATCCGTACTATAATTTACAACATGTATATTAACCATGAACATGTTACATTAGATACGCTCTTAACAAAAATTAAAGAAAGAGGTATCGTTGAGTGTAAAAGGACTAGCCTCTATCACATTTTGTTGGACATTGGATTTCATTTCAAGCAAACTAACAATAGAAAAGCTCTTTGCAAAAAACTTCAATAGCATCGATGAGGTTAAAATTTTGAGAGGTTACATCACTTATATGAAACAAGATATCTACAAGCAGTTCGTTTATCTCGACGAAACATGGATATTTGCAAAAGGAAGCAACAAAGAATATGGCAAGATTCCAGTTCAAAATGCTTTAAGAATCTTGGTGGGGAAGGCAAACGTTATATAGTTCTACATGCTGGAACAGAAGATGGCTTTGTGGAAGGAGCAGAACTTATATTCTCTACCACAAATAAAAGCAGCGATTATCACGATTGTATGAATTCGGAAAACTTTGTTAAATGGTTAACAAATCAACTTTTGCCAAACTTAACAAAGCCATCTATAATCATTATGGATAACGCTCCGTACCATTCACAAATTGTCAATCACCAACCAACTACAAATTGGAAAAAAGAGGAAATTACAAAGTGGCTTAGGGGAAACAAAATTACTCATGAAAAGGAAGCATTTAAAACGGAATTACTACATATAGCAAAGCTACATAAGGAAGAGAAATAATATTTGGTCGATAATATTATTAGAGAACATGGACACGAAATTTTACGCTTACCTCCTTACCACTGCCAATTTAAAAGCAAAACTTATTATGATAAACACATTGGAAGAGATGGTTATGGGGATGATAATGTCAAACAGATGTGGAAAGAAGCGTTAGAAACAGTTTCACCTTCAGTTTGGTTAAAAACGATTAAACATGCAGAAGCTGAAATTCTAAAGTCTTGGGAACAAGAAAAAGTTTAAGATGTCCAAGTAAATCCAATTATTATAAATCCAAACGATAACACAGATACAGAAGATGAAGTGTAGTGAACATTTAATTTCTTGTTTTTAATTGAATTCTTAACGCAAACAGTTTTCTCCAAAAACTTAATAATAATCTATAATAATTATAATAACATATAATGTATGTTATTGTACACTAAAACATTATAATTTATAACAATAAATTATTTTTAACACAGTCATGCTTAAATTTGAATGAACAAATTTACGTTTTATTACATTATGGTGTATTTTTTTTATGTACTCAATAAGTAAGAAACACTTGGTTATAATGTATTTGACACGATACTTTGAATAAGTTTAAAAAAGTGCTATAATTCAAATCTTCTACACAAGAAGTGTATAAACACCGATGATTGAAATTATCATTCCGTATTTTACAATTCGAATATTTCCTCAAAGCATTCCTAAACATTCAATCTTTATGAATAAATCAAATAAATAACCATTAACTCACAAATTTGCAAATAGAATATATTGCAGAAGCTGAAATTCTAAAGTCTTGGGAACAAGAAAAAGTTTATGGTGTCCAAGTCAATCCAATTATACATCCAAACGATAACACAGATACAGAAAATGAAGTGTAGTGAACATTTAATTTCTTATTTTTAATTGAATTCTTAACGCAAACAGTTTTCTCCAAAAACTTAATAATAATATATAATAATAACATATAATGTATGTTATTGTACATTAACATTATAATTTGTAACAATAAATTATTTTCAACACAGTCATGTTTAAATGTGAATGGACAAATTTACGTTTTATTACATTATTGGTTATATTGTGTTTGAAACGATACTTTGAATAAGTTTAAAAAAGTACTATAATTCAATTACATTAAATACACCAATAATTTTGAATTGCAGTATAATAATCTTCTACACAAACAAGTGTATAAGTAAACACCGATGACTAAAATTATCATTACGTATTTTGCAATTCGAATGTTTTCTCAAAGCATAATGATCAGTAGCGTTCCTAAAAAATTCAATCTTTATGAATAAATCAAATAAATAACCATTAACTCACAAATGTATTGCCGTCAAAGATATATAATCGCCACTTTTATGTAGAAAAGTATTGGAACAATTACTTCCTTTCTTTGGAAGAGTTCATTGGTCTTAACCTACAAATACCTATTTACAAAATTTTTGCAACATTTTAGAATATATAATAACTTACCAAATTTCTGCTACGTTTTAAGTTTTATTGAAAATAATATGCTTTTATTGCGTACAAATCATACATAGTAATATTATAAATTTATGTCTTTTAATTGAAAATTATGACGATTGTATATTTAAATGTGATAGTAGTTAATGTTAAAGTTGTAATGTTGGTATCAAAACTGTTCTGTATATAAGAAAACTAATTTGTTTTAACGTTATCCTTGTTAGTTACTTGAGTTAATAAGAGCCATACAAAACGACACTCTTGGAATAATACGTTAGCTAATAGTGTACATTGTATTCAATATGTAGAAAAGGATAGTCATACACAAGTGCGCGTTTGATTCATCGATCAATCGGGATAAGTTAAACAAATGTCCTATATAAAACAATCTATCGAATACAATTTTAGTAAAAAATAACTAGATCCTTAGTAGAAGAGAGGCACGACTTTCACTTTTTGACGTCACAAGGCCGCCCACGTGGGAGACCGTATTTTCCACCCCTATGGTTTCTTTTCGGAGGCTTTTTTCAACACCTTGATTTTCACCCTTATTTTTTATGGTTTCTTTTCGGAGGCTTTTTTCAACCCCTTGATGGAATTTTGATTCCTAATTATGGTTTATTTTCGGAGGCCATTTTCAACCCTTGATGGAATTTTCACCCTAATTAGAGCCCTTTTGGTTGTGTTAAGAACTTTTTTGTCAGTTCACACCATTCTTTTCGGCAGTCATTTTTAACCCCTTGATGGAATTTTCACCCTTACGGCCTCTTTGGCAGTTTAGCCCCAGGAAGGTAGGCAAATGCGTGCGCGTACAATGTTCTCATAAGAGGCCCTAATGCTACCGCATAAGACAGATATAAAAGTTGTGTTAGGTCAGCGCCCCGGCCCCCTTGGCTGAAAATAGTATTATAATAAGGGGATCCTAATGCTAGCGTGTAAGACAAGTGTAAGAAGTACCATGTTAGGGTCTGCGCCCCTGTCGTGACCCCTTGGCGGGAAATTTGAAATAAGGGGGTCCTAATGCCAACTTGTAAGACACGTGTAGATCTTCAAAACTTGTTCTGGAGCCTTCGCCCCCTGGTTGGTAATGGTATGGGGCGCTAACCTTATATATAAGTGCAGAACTACCTCTTGGGCCTTAGCTCCTATTGTGGCCCCCTTGGTGGAATTGTAGGTGGGTTCTAATTTAATCTTACAGTTGTAGGCCTTCGCCCCGTAATAAAAAAATTGTAAGACAGGACTTGTATCAGGGTCTGCGCCCTGGCCCCTTTGAGTTAAAATTGATTTTAGCGCCATCTAGTGAGGTATAGACAAATGAACATTTTCTATAATAGAAGTTGATCATGCACACCTCTCTCTTGCGCTATCTCGTTTATCCGTTTCTCTCTCTCCCTCTCTCTTTCGGCTCTTTCTCACACACAAACAAATCAATTAATTAATTAATTAGTCATCTTTAATAATATTATAGATAGCGTTGACGGTTGGTCGTCGTTTTCCGTGACATGAAAATTATGTACAATGCGTCGAATGACTTGTTCCCCACAATTATCGACAGATGATCTTTGTGCGGTTTTATTCTTTTATTAGAAGTCTTGAACGATTCTATTTCACCACGTTGAATTGCACTCCCTTCTCTAATAATCCTAACGACGGTACTTTTAGATACTCCAGCTGCTTTCACAACGATATCAAGAACGTTAACTGTACAGAAATGTAATCGTGAAAAAACTGACAGATGTTAATCGTACAATAGTACGAGTACGAGTACCTTCATTCATCTTTTTATGAAACTGTTAAACATTCCAAATAATTTCGCGGGCATCTTGCGATAAGACACGCCGCTACTTTGCTGGAATGTTTGATGTACTATCAGACGATGTACTCGCATCACCCATTATAAACAACGAACTAAATCAATATATTATATTAATACATATTACTGTGGATTACAAATACAACTTACTTGTAAATAAAAGGTGCTGAAACGGAAGGAGTTTTGAAAAACTGTTTACAATTGATAAAAACGTGTACGAAAAATGAGGTTAGAAAACAATAAACAACACTACATTTTGTGGACGGAACATAATATCTACTTCTCACGCATATCATTATTCCATTTCTTTTTAATGCAATATTCGGTTTCTGCGCAGGTGTCTTCGTATTTGGCGTTTGCTCTACCTTTAATTTAACTAATCTTACAATTAATTTGTTTTCTATGTGATACCTGTAAAATATAATAAACTAAACATCTACATTTGCCACTGGAAGAACTAGTCCAATATTTGCTGCAATTTAGTACTAGTACAATATGCCACATAATTCGATTTGGTTGGCTGTGCAACAGAAAGTACGACACATTTATTGGCCAAAATTTGACGTATGTCGTGTGAGTACAATAGTCGGTATAATTTTTTATCCAATTTTTATTAATTTCAAATTTAATATCCTGCTGTTTCTGCAGAATATCAATTTTCATTAAATGAATCATTCTGATTTTATTAAAAGTATTATTATAATGATTTAATTGATCCTTATTATAACTGTCATATATTTCTCTTGGAACTTCATCTTGGAATTTTTTTAAATTGAAATTTATGTTTATTTCCAGTTTATTAATAATTTTGAAAGTGTTACTTATTGATAGGTTTAAAATACTTTGATAAAATTTGTTTTTGATATTATTATTCTATTTATTAACTTATTAAAATTTGGTATATAACATTTTGGCTTGCAGTTTAATAGGAAATTTTTTCTATTTTTCATCTTCGCCAACTTTTCGTAATCGTCAGAGATAATTTTCATTCTTTTGTATGTTCCATATCCATAAATTCTTAAAATTTCTTTATAAGGTATCATTTTACCAAAACTAAGTATGTATGTAATTGTAATATTTAATAATATAATTCATTAATAAGAACGATCGATGAATTACTTTACTTTTATTTGGTTAACTTTGTTTGATGACATAATAAAACTTTTAAAAAGATGTATATTTAGTATTGTAATTATTTAATACGAATAGAAAAAGTATAGTATTTAACTCGTGAGAAAGGCATTATTCACTCAGGTAAATTACACTACTCGTCTTCGACTCGGTGCAAATTTTACCTTCGTGAATAATTCGTGAATAATTGAGTAATAAACTATTTTAGCATCGCATTTTAACATTATTTATGTTTTACCAAAATGGAAGGTCTACAATCATACGACAAGTACAATACTATCAATAAGGTATTATACAGGGTGCCCAAAAAGTATGAAATCTCCTATACATCTCTGTAAATGTTGGTTTATCAAAATATATTTTAAATAAAAATTTTACATGTTCATCATAATCATTAATTTGTTGTTTTCGTTCGAAACAAAAGCGCAGCGAAAATAATTTTGATTTTTTAAATGGCGATATACCCTCACATTTGATTCTAAAAATTAAAAAAAAATTTCAAGTGAAATATGTAAATTTTCGATTGTTTACATTATTTTTCACAAAACGTTTCAAAATTTTGACATTTTATTGTTGCAAAGTTCGTTGCTGACGAGATAATGTTAGTTTTTATTGAAAAGGTAGACTGCTAATCTAAAAAACCTCACCTAAATAAAAAAATATTTGTTGGTTGTGAATAATTGTCAAAAATTTGAATGCTGTCTTACTGTTTATTTGTTATTGTATATCATTGTCAAGAATTTGTAGAAGCAATTACAAATTTTTCATTTCACAGAAATAAAACGAATTATGATCTTAATAATGGATGATTATGGAGATCCATACAAAAACCCAGCGGGAATTATGTGGTTGTTTTAATGAGTATATCAAAATCGACAATTACGCAGTCGATTTTCTGTAAAACGTTAAAGCGATTTAGAGAAAGTGGTTATTTTAGGGATGTTCCGAAGAGCGGCCGGGCTAATGTGGCAACCAACGAAGACATGAGGCTGTGTGAGTTAACACAGATAGCCGAAAATCCTCATTCTTTAGCTCGTCAGCTAATAAAAGAAAAGTAAAAGAAAAACAACGGGAGTAATAGATGAATGGAGGAATAGACACAATTACCTATCGATATTGGTCTGTTGACAACCTTCATAGGATGATACAAAAGCATGCGCAACTGCCGCAGAAGCTAATTGTGTGGACAGGGATTCGTGGCAAATGAATTACTGGAGATTGTTTCAACTTTACTGGGTATCGTTGTCTACAATTACTGCACGAAGAAGATCCACCTCATTATCGGTTAAATGTGCACAGTTGTTTGGTTCTGGTGTTTTAAAACCGTGGCATAGGTCGAAGGGGTCCTGCAGAATAGCCTCCACGATGTCCGTACTTAACACTTTGCGATTTCTTTTTATCCAGTCACTTGAAAGGCAAGATTTATGGAAACAGTCTTTACAGTTTAGCAGAATTAGAACGACGAAGAGGAAATGAAGTTTCACAAATAGCCCTCAACTCATTTAACAATGCTGTTTGTGCTTTTGTAATCTATTGGGACATTGCCTCGCCGTTAACAGATATTTTCAATATTTAATTAAATAAATTGGTTTAATTTAGGAGTTTGGTAAACTTGCCTTTTATTTAAGGAACAAATTGTATGTATGATCTACACTAAAATTACTCAAGATAATGTTAAAAGAATGTATATGAGATTTTTTAAGTATTAAGACTATTATTGAAAAGATAATAAAAACATCGGCATTAAAAATCACAATTATTTTCGCTTCTCCGATTATGATTATGAATTACAGGTAGTAAACACCAAAATATAAAGATTAAGCCCAATATGCTTTATAAAAATGTTGCTGGTTTAGGTGTTCAAAGGAAAAATTTTATTTTAAAATTTCTCAATAACTTGTTAAGTTTTAACAGCATGAACATAAAATTTGGTAGTTTTAGGTTTTGTGACGTGTGAAATACGAATATGTAACTTATTTTGTGACTGCTCATAGAGGGCGCTAGTGGCACCCTGTTACTTCAGTAAATTAGATCATATCTTCTTTGTCGATTGAATAATGGTTAAAATAAGTTAAAAATCTGAAGGCAAGTTCAATTTTACATAAAAAAGGTACTCTTGTTCAATTTGTCTAACTATCGGTTTTTGTTATTCGCTCTTAAAAAGATCTTTGTTTTACTTATAAAATTTTTATTGTTTTAAATTATTAAAGTAAACGAAGTGACATTAAAAAAAAGGCAGTAATTAATATTGGCAATCACTAACAACAACAAACAAAATTTGAAAGTAAATGTTCGAAATTCCCACTATCTACCTCAATACACTTTGCCATGCGCTTTCTTGTAGACCTTTGAACATTACACAAAACGTATCTATTATCTTTAATCGCATTCGTGGCTTCTTGTATTTTTTGCTGCAACACGTCGATCGAATTGTTTTGTTCTTATAAACTATTTCTTTTATTTGTGACCATGTTGAAACAGCCAATGGGTTTAAATCTGGACTCCTTGGTGGCCCAAAAAATTCACTTCCACGACCAATCCAACGATGGGGAAAAGTTGATTCAGATATCACCGTACAGGCGGAGAATAATGTGGTGGCGCCCCATCCTGCATAAACCGCATGTTTTGCCTTCCGGCGAGTGAAACGTCTTCTAGTATCTCATTTAAATGTTCTTCGAGAAAGTTGAAATAAATAGGTCCATTGAGATTAGACGGAAAGACCAATAAAAAAACCAGATATCACACGCACCAAATGTTCACCTTAAACTCATGCTGAAAACGTCTTTCTCTTACACCATTTGAATTCTCGGAATCCCACAAATGATTGTTTTTCCATTGAAAAACTCCTCGTCTAGTGAATGTCCCCTCATCAGTGAAGAGAGTATTTTGTCAAGAAAGTTTTGGTTTCCTCTTAGTTTATCTTGTAAAAAAAAATCTTGAGGTAATAAATTTTCGACAGGAGTATAGTGATATGGATGGAGTTTTTCTCTCTTAAAATTCTACAGATAACTGTTTCTAAACAGTTTGTGATTCGGTTGCCTTCGATTTGGGCACAATTGTAAATATCTTGAGGCCGATGCTAATCCATTATAATTTGGCTGAGCAAAACAACAAATCATACCACGCACTTCACCGTTAGAAAAATTGTTATGCCGTGGCATTTTTTGATTAGTAGCCACTATTTTCACTCAAAATACCTAATTACTAAATTTAAATTAGAAAAAGGGCGATATTACTAAATACTTTTGTTATCGAACTCAAAATTGACTTGAAACTTATTGATACATAAATTTGACAAATGTTGACACAAGCCTACTCAATAAAATAAATAACGCAACATTAGTGGCTAAGGCATATTTTATTAATTAAAAATTTTATAAATAACACACAGATCCTTTTAAGAGATATGATCTAATTTACTGAAGTAACAGAGTGCCACTAGCGCCCTCTATGAGCAGTCACAAAATAAGTTACAAATTCGTATTTCTCATGTCACAAAACCTGGAACTATCAAATTTTATGTTCATGCTGTTAAAACTTATAAAGTTATTTAACAACATGGATCGCGGACGTGTTAGGAATGAAACCTTCATCTAAATAACAATTCTATTTAGCATTTAGGCGTTATACGCACTTAGCTACGAAGCTAGTTCAATTATGGAGTATTTAACACATCTATAGGTTTTAATTTTTATTCTCCGTAGTAATTTTTCACGTACCTACTTGATTCCTGCGTCCTACCTCTTGACTTAGTATGTTAGCCATATTGATTTTATTTCTATACTATCCTGGCTTATGGGTTTTTCTAGCAGTGTGTAGTTTTGTTATCACCCGTAGTTCTTTCCGTGTGACTTGTTGATGTGGTTCCCATAGTGGTCATCAATTCGCAATTTATCTGTTCAGTTTTCTTCATCTTCTGTTTATCTTTAGTCCAATCCTTAGAGTTCTGCCTGTATCTCCTATGTAGTCTTCACACGGTAGTTTTTGTGCGCAGTTTTTCTTTGTTTTTCTTTTTTTGTCTGCGTTGGTTTTTGTTAGCACTTGTCAAATTTATGTATGCATTTATATTCTCGCTTCTTCCTCCCCCATATGAAATGATTTGCACTGTAAGCAAATAGAGTGTGAGTAGACACTGATGCTCCTGCATCTATTTGGGTAGAAAAAGTTAGGTAGAAACTATCTGCACCTTGTAGTAACAAGAATAAGGTGTGACTATGAATGAAATTAGAGACTGTCATCCTCCCACTTCTTGTGTGATGACTTGCATGAAGAGGACATTATAATCCATGAGTCTGGAAGTAGAAGGGGTTTATATCAGGAAGTGTTGACGTCTAAGTAATAATTAATAAGTGCTTTGCATCAGAAAGTGAGTTGTCAGGTAGGGCTGTACGTCGGTGCTGGCCTAGGAATATATAGTTATTAGGAAAGGCGGGGTTGACAGAAATTATGGACATGGCAAGGAATAGATAATATATTTACAGCGAAATCAGGGTGTCTTAGTGGGCTGAAAATTTAAAGAAAAATTATTAATATATTCAATTAAATGAAATTTTCTGTGATAACTTGACTGTATTAAATTATGATTATTCTATGCCATTACAAGTTTCATCTCCAAACACATGTCATATAGTTATTCCACCTAAAAACCATTATAGCAACTGCACATCAAACTTCAACAAAGATAATTTTTTCTCAATACATACGCAACCTACATACTCCTATGTAGATAATTATTTATGTTTATCTGTCGAACTAACCAATTCTGCTATTATTTTCAGTCATTAAAGTTTGAAGTACACCCTTCCAAATTTGAAGAAAATTTATGTCCAGAAGATTACACATTCTCTGAGTTTGTGCAACAAACTGCTCTAGGGAAAGTAGAAGATGTATACGAACGATTAAAAAATGAAACAATAAAACCAGACATTATAATTGGTGTAGATACAATGGTGACTTTGG
Source organism: Vesta saturnalis (assembly GCA_036346205.1). Taxonomy (NCBI): domain Eukaryota; kingdom Metazoa; phylum Arthropoda; class Insecta; order Coleoptera; family Lampyridae; genus Vesta; species Vesta saturnalis. The sequence goes on from JARFJB010002116.1 coordinate 133,597, forward strand.
ATGGCAGAATGTATGGAAAGCCTAAAACAAGAGAAGAGGCGATAGAGACTGTAACGAAGTAAGTAAAATCGAATGATGTTGCTCTCCTATATTTATTTCTTTCTAGAATAACTTCTTGTGGAATACCAAACGTTGTTTACTCAGGGGTTGTTATAAAATATAAAGATCACATTGAAAAATTTACTACTGTGACTACTGTCTATATGTCACAATTAAGCGAAGAAGAAATTGTTGCTTATGTGGATACTGGAGAAGCCATGTACACAATCGATTCTTATTTTGTACTGATTTTAAAAAGTATTATTTTAGGGGCAAAGCTGGAGGTTACGGTATTCAAGGAATAGCAAGTACGTTTGTTGAACGTATTGAAGGCGACTTTAATAATGTAATTGGATTACCACTTTACCAATTAACACAAACCTTAAAGAAGATTATTAACCTTTAAACAAAAAAACGAACAATTTTTACATTTATACCTATGAATAAAGCCAATTTGAATGTACAATACTAATTTTATATACTTGCACAATTCCATATTTTAGAAACCAACCTTATTACATGTTAGTCAAAGAAGTCATCTACCTAACTACTTCACTTTAGTAGGTACCTATAACTTCTTTTTAATAACTTTATCTATACAGGGTTTTCCATGGTAGGCGTTCGTAAGAAGTTTATGTGGTTAGAAACAATTTAGAAATCTGAATTTTTGGACTTAAGGGTTATTTAAGATTCTCTTTCATTCTAAAATATTTTCAAGGTCATGTTACTTCCGGTTATACCGGAAGTCGCCACTAACTTCCTTATTTTAAATGGAACACCCTGTATATTATTTTATTTTTGGATTCTTGACAAAATTTTAGGATGTCTTGCAAGGGTTTCCTATACCTTTTTTCAACTGTTTCTTAGATATCTTGATTTTTTCAAAAATTTTGAAAGATGTAACCTTATTTTCAACACTGCTTGTCTTACTTATTTTTGACTGATGGAAAGTGCTTCTGGAGTAGACAGAAGCATAAGAACTATACTTTTGAAATACTCATTGACAATTGATTTATTGCATACATGGTGTTCAAAATTTGATGAACTATTAAACAATTTTGAAAGTTGAAAAACTCTGTTAATTCAAATGTGTATTGGATGAATAGATGCAGCATTTAGTTATGCATCGTTTGGCTATAACATTACCTATACCTATTATTGACAATTTTCTTGTTAATTAATATTTTCTACTTTAATGTGATTTCTGACAGAAACTGAAATGTTTTTCAAAAATAAAATGAACTTAATTCAAACTACACAAATTCTATTTTATTAAAACAATGAAATAAAACAAGAAGATAACAAAATTGAGAGCATAATAACAAATGAAAAACATAAAACAATTATTTGAACATAACTAGAAGAAAAGTGATAAAAAAGATAAAATGAATCATTACAAATGTTCCACATGACCGCCAATTTAATTTAAGTATTTTATAACTCTATCATATACTCCTTGCGAAATAGATCGCCGAATTCCGTGTGGACACATACTATTGAATGCATTGTAAATACGATTTAGCAATTCCTCTCTAGTTTGAACTGGTCTAGAGTACACTAATTCTTTTATACGACCCCAGAGGTAAAAGTCCAGGGGCGTCAAATCGGGTGATCTCGGTGGCCAGTTCCAAGGTCCTTGTGGGCCAAAGTCCAACATCCAAATTCCAAAGTCCAAATTCCAAAGTCCAATGTCTAAAGTCCAAATTCCAAAGTCCAAAAGTCCAATGTCTAAAGTCCAAAGCCCAAAGTCCAAAGGCCAATGTTTTATATAATAATTACATTAGAATAATTTCCTTTCTTAATTTTTAATAAAAATTCTTGTAGGAGTAATTTCCTGTTTGCTACCAAAATGAGTCGGCCAAGTGTTAGATCAAAGCATATTCCGTGAATAGTTTGGATAAAGAAAGTACTATAAAACATTCAGTTAAAGAAGTTGAATCTTATTTGGTTATTGCAAAACATTCAATTGAAAACTGTGAGTCTAAGGAAGTAGTTATAGGTATATTAGATGAGTTAGGTATTTAATAATACAATGAACAATTTTAGAGCACGTGGCAAAAAGAGAAAGAAATATGACACTTGTAGAAAGAACTCGATTTAAAAAAGAAAATCTAGCACATAAAAATGCATTTACAATATTCCTCCTGAGACGGTTGGCGATAAACCAAAAATTTTGGATAATGACAACAAAGGAATAAAAGACATACCATCAGCTGGGTTAACTTTGGCCCTTTACGGATAACTTTGTCCCAAAAACTGAAAAAGATTTATTGTTCTCTATATTGCCCTTAGGATAGAGCTACTGACTTAATAGGTAGCAGCACTGGCTTGACTATAAGCCACTTTTGGTTTCGTTCCACTTCTCACCACCAATACAGTGCTGCTTCTTCTTTGTTACTTCATAGTTAACTGTTTTGGAGCCCTTCCAACTTTTGGTAGTGCAGACTTATTCCAAAGCTTTTGATACCCGGTAAGTGATGTTTCTTTTACTTTATTCATTTGTTTAACAAGTTATTATAACTACTCTTTTTTATTTGTATTTTTAGAGCTGAGATAGTTTTTCTAGTTTAGTACAACTTTGTCCCAGACTTGGGGTAACTTTGCCCCAACATAGTGGCTGGGCCAAAGTTACCCCAAGCTACAATATTTCTTTTCTATACTGCAATTTCTTTTCCAGTAATTATTTACAAAGCTAAAATGTCTAATTACATATAAGAATGCTGTTAATAAACCCAAAATATTTACAATTTGTTTGTTATGTTTCAGAAATATGCCCAGAAATAGAATAAAACCTCTCGGGACAAGAAACTATGCAAACTACAGTCTACAAATATTAGAGGAGTGCCTCGAGGCCATTAGGTCAGGTGAACTGACGCAACGAATAGCTGAAACAAGGTATGGCATCCCTAGATCAACCATTAAGAACAAACTGAAAGGCAGACACACTAGTAAAGTTGGACGTGCCAAAACCTTCAGTGAAGATGAGGAGTTAGCTTTCAAGCAGCATCTGATAAAAATGTCTGATTATGGATTTCCAGTTGTTGAAACTGATTTTAGATACGCAGTGAAAGCTTATTTAGATAAGAAAGGTGTCAAAATTGATGCATTTTTCCAAAATCTTCTTGGATATGAGTGGACAAAGTCTTTTTTAAAAAGGCATTCGCAATTAACAACTCGCTTAAGTTCAAACATAAAAAAAGTTAGAGCTCGGATAAGCGCTAAAGATGTTGAAAGTTACATGGAAAACTTACGTGATGTGGTGAAATATGTTCCTGCTACTCATATTTGGAACTATGATGAGACAAACTCACAGATGACCCTAGCATGAAAAAAGTAATTTGCAAAAGAGGGGCAAAATATTTAGAAAATATTTGCAATCATAGCAAAAGTGTAATATCCCTCATGTTCTCTGGAAATGCAGCTGGCGTTCTCCTTCTCCCTTATGTTGTGTACAAGTCAGAGATCATGTGGACCACTTGGACGGAAAACGGGCCAGAAGGAGCTCGTTATAATCGCTGTAAGAGTAGCTGGTTCGATGCTTTATGTTTTGAAGATTGGTTTGAGTCAACATTTTTACCCAATGTTAGGGATCTAAATGGGCCTAAAGTTATCATTGGGGACAACTCATCTTCCCACATCAGTTTGAATGTACTTAGGCTATGTGAAGAGCATAATGTGAGGTTCGTTTGCTTGCTACCAAACTCGACACACCTTACGCAACCTCTCGATGTGGCATTCTTTTCACCTATGAAAAGGGCATGGCGAGGAATCCTGTGTAAGTGGAAAGAGTCTGCTTTAGGCTCTAAATTTACAACTATCACTAAAGACACCTTTCCAACTTTGTTGAAAGAGCTAATGGCAAGTTTAGCGGAAAAACAAAAAGAAAACTTGATGGCTGGGTTTGAAAAATGTGGGATACATCCCTACAGCAAACAAAAACTGTTGGACCGCCTGCTAGAAAACCAGCCTATTGATAAAGATGCCATCGGTGATTCTTTTCTGCAACAGCTAGAAGAGAAAAGAGCAGAGGATCTGACTACAGCTGGCCCCAAGAAAAGGAAGAAGAAGCTGCAAGTGCGTGCTGGAAAGAGTGTTACTGTAAAAGATGTTGAACAGCACTTACAGACTGTCTGGCCACTTCATCCAAACAGGCATCTTTATCTTCAAAACAATTCAAATCTGTGAAGAAAAAGGCTAAAAAATGTTATAACTCTTCTTCAGATGAGGATGACGTTGAAATGATTTTGGAGTCAGATGGAGTGAGCGAAACCTTTTCAGATCTTGAAGAAGTGGAAAACTCTGGAAAAACATGTTCTGGTACATCAAGATCAAGAAAAACATTAGTTTAAACCTGAAGATTTTGCTGTTGAAAACTTTTTAGTTGTGACCTACAATGGACAAAAATATCCTGGCAAAATTGTGAGCACAGTGAAAAAGGGCCGACTGTTGAATGCATGGAGAGGGGACTAAAGTTTTGGCTATGGCCCGCAAAACCAGACTGTTTGACCTATGACTGGGATGAAGTATGGAGAAAAATCAATCCTCCTAAAATGGCTTCAAAAAGGAACCAGTTCTCGGTCCCTGAACTGGATGCATTTGTAACATCGTTTAATATATAAATCTAATGTTATTGTAGTTTTTATAATTTTCTATTTTTATTTTTTATATTGAGCTGTAGTTTCTGTATGAAAAATGTTTGAATAGCATTGTTTCATGCTTTTGTACCGTTCTAATTACAGTTAACGTTAAATGGAGTGTTTTTTTTTCTAATTGAAAATGTTTGTCTTTTGAATTTTAATTTTGTAACCAATTACTGAAAAGTTTGAAGTAAAAATCAGATAAGACTTGTAAATAGGTCACCTAACATTATTTTTTGTATGGGGTAACTTTATCCTAACTATGGTATAATAGCAGTTTTATAAGGTTTTAAGAGATGGGACAATGTTACCCCAAGTCAAGGTAACTTTGGCCCAAAATTTTGAAAAAAAATTTCTAGGTTATGAAAATAAATTTTGGTTTAAAAAAAGGCTTACATTGAAGGTAATTTAAACAACTTGAAACACTTTAATTGTATTTTTTTAAAGCATTTAGGTGGTATGAGTCACAATTTTAACACAAAATGCTAAAATTTGGGCCAAAGTTACCCCAGCTGACGGTACCTATTTACTAACTCCAAAAAAATACCAATAAAAAGACGTATTGTAGGTGTAAATTCACTCAGAAAATTTACTATAAAATAATTATCTACAAATCAAGAAGTGTTCAAAACCTTTTTTCTTTATCTACTCTGGATTGACAAAAAAGGTGATAAACGTGTACGTACTATAATGAAAAATAAATAAATAAGATACGAGTCACTGAAAGAAGTCATTTTTACAGGCAGAACCATAGTTTTCGGCTAATTATTTGTTTGTGATTGCGAAACAAATAAAAAAAAATCTATATAATCTGGCATGAAGGTATAGCCGGTCGCTCAAAAACTGACATAAGTACATTTCATTCATTCTTCTTACGACATAAAGAAGACCAACACGTTGTTTTGTGTATGGACAATTGTTCGTCACAAAATAAAAATTCAGATTTAGTTAATATTGATAAACTCGAGAAGAAGTTTTTTGAGCCTGGCCACACCTTCACGTCAGCGGACTACTTTCATCATCAAGCTGAGATGTCGCTAAGGAGAAAGCGAAAACTATTTGATTTTGTAGATTTTGAGGATTGCGTTCAACAATCAAATAGTGGTAGAGTAATTGTTAGGAAAATTAACGATTTTTACAATTGGCAGTCTCAGTATAAATTAAATAAAATCAACCCTAGACCTTATCTTAATCAAATGGTACATCTTGAATTTGTAAAAGGAGACTTTAATATGATTTACAAAACAAGCTTCTCCGCTAGTCCTATAAAACTAAATTTTCGTAATGCCAAAGTGTTAAAATATGGTTTTCTTACTCCTTCACCTAGAGAAATGAATGAAGGCGTACCTCCAGATTGCAAAAATTTGATTTTGTCTAAACTTAGCGCTGTAATCCCCAAAAACAGAATTCAATTTCGGGAAGATTTAACTGTATCAACAGGACAAGTAACGAATATGAAGAGGAGGAAGAAAGTGATATAAATATTTTTTGTATTTTTATTTTGGTAGTTAGTAGTTGTTTTGTATCATATATTAATAACAGTAGGTAATACTTTTGTAACACTGAAGATGTTTCTTTTTACTAAATAATAATAAATCATGTTATTAAATTAAGTCATACTTCCTACCCAAAATGCTAACCAGTATTGGTGCTTCTATTATACAGGGTTTTCCACGGTAGGCGTTCGTTAGAAGTTTATGTGGTTAGAAACCTGAATTTTTGGACTTAAGGGTTATTTAAGATTCTCTTTCATTCTAAAAACATTTTCAAGGTCATGTTACTTCCGGTTATACCGGAAGTCACCACTAACTTCCTTATTTTAAATGGAACACCCTGTATATTCTTTTATTTTTGGATTCTTGACAAAATTTTAGGATAAGTCATATAAGGGTTTCCTATACCTTTTTTCTCAACTGTTTCTTAGATATGTTGATTTCTTCAAAAATTTTGAAAGATGTAACCCTATTTTCAACACTGCTTGTCTTACTTATGTTTGACTGATGGAAAATGCTTCTGAAGTAGACAGAAGCATAAGAACTATACTTTTGAAATACTCATTGACAATTGATTTATTGCATACATGGTGTTCAAAATTTGATGAACTATTAAACAATTTTCAAAGTTGAAAAACTTTGTTAATTCAAATGTGACACCCTGTATATTATTGGATGAATAGATGCAGCATTTAGTTATGCATCGTTTGGCTATAACATTACCTATACCTATTATCGACAATTTTCTTGTTAATTAATATTTTCTACTTTAATGTGATTTTTGACAGAAACTGAAATGTTTTTCAAAAATAAAATGAACTTAATTTAAACTACACAAATTCTATTTTATTAAAACAATGAAATAAAACAAGAAGATAACAAAATTGAGAGCATAATAACAAATGAAAAACATAAAACAATTATTTGAACATAACTAGAAGAAGAGTGATAAAAAAGATAAAATGAATCATTACAAATGTTCCACATGACAGCCAGAATAAGGAAGTTAGTGGCGACTTCCGGTATATCCGGAAGTAACATGACCCTGAAAATATTTTAGAATGAAAGAGAATCTTAAATAATCCTTAAGTCCAAATATTCAGATTTCTAAATTTTGTCTAACCACATAAACTTCTAACGAACACCTACCGTGGATAACCCTGTATACTTATAGTTATGACTTGTTTCCTTAACAAATCTGATGAAACAGTTAATGAAAATAGTCCTATCTATCATAACTCAAAATATAGAAGGCTATGGTGGTTTCTAATGGTTTCCCTGAGTTGTGAGGGATTGCATTTCAACACGTATATCACAAAACTTATAATAATATATCACAGATAGTTGGCATTTAAACTAATACAAAACCTCGATTTTCTCAAAACAAAGTTTTTGCAGATACGTCCATTAGCATAAGCTGGGAAGTATAATGAATAGAGATATAAAGTACATGCTATAAAGTACATACTAAAAATGGTGGACGACGAAGAAGGGGCGTATGCCACGTCCTGTTTAAAATGCAATAAAACAGTCCTCGATGATGGAAAAAGTATACAGTGCGACGGATTTTGTGTGAGAAGATTCCATATTCAGAAAAATTGGTATATCATGAAACACTCTGTATGTAGGTATAGGGAACCCTTATGAATGTGGTACTTATTTTTTATGCAAAATTCGAAAATGCAACAATATACGGGGTGTGTCATTAAAAAAAACATATTGACTTACATAATATTACTGTATTAGAAATTAACCAGAACGTAGAACTCCGTGCCGTCGGTCGTGATTCACCCTGTATAGTTAGGCATATTCCGTTTGTTAAAAAACTAATTTAATTAATTAATTCCGCCGAATGGCCAAAACGCTGACACTATATTTTAAAAGTCCAAAACGCTGAGCGTGACTAAAACGCCGACCACCATTCCGCCGAATGTGGCTATTATGCTGAATTTTAATGTTATACCATTACGCCGACAAAGACCAAGGTGCCGAAAGTTGAGATTGGTGGACTAGATGTATTCACCAGTTTTTTATAGTAATAAAGATCAAAATTAATCTACTGAAATAAAAAGTTTCGTAATGTGCTTTAGGTAGGTGTATTTCATTAATTAGATACTTGTGCAAGTAGGGAAAATACTTAGAAACATTGATAATATTCAGCATCATCTTTAACTTTACCACCTGAATAAAAAGTTGTCATTGATCAAAAAAATTTAAAATTGCTCTGGGACCAGAAGCATCTATATGGAATACTCGTATCGACGTTTTGGGAATTCGGCGGTTTGGTTATTCGGGGTTTGATCATTCGTCGATTTGGTCTAATCGTCGGCGTAATGGTCAAACATTAAAATTCGGCAGAATGGGTGCATTCTGTGGAATGGTGGTGGATGTTTTGGTCACATTCGATGTAATGATTCAATACTGAAAATCGGACGAATTGGCGCAGTCGGCGAAATGGTCATTAGCGTTTTGGTCTCGTTCAGCGTTTTGGGCAATTGGCGAAATGTCCTAAATCTCTTTCGACGTTTTTTTTTCAGAGTAATGGTCCAACTCTAAAATTCGTCAGAATGGGCGTAGTGAGCGAAATGGTCGTCGGTGTTTTGGTCCAGTTCGGTGTTTTGGACCATTAAAATATAGAGTCGTCATTATGGGAATTCGGCTGAATATCCTAAACCCAGCCATTTTATAAAAATCTTCTTTAGATGTACTTTTAGGTGGATTGGTGCCAAATCTTTCCACAACTGCACGTTTCTTTTATTATGTGATGTGCACATGATTTACCTACATAATAATTCCTCTTGCGAAAGAATACGTACTAAAATTTTATATTTTGATTTTTTAGTTGTAATGGTCAATCTCAAATGGAACAGGACCTGCATCATTTTGCAATCATTATTAATGTTAATTAAGTTAAATAGCAACTTTCATAATTATGGTTTAGCATACAGAAATTGTAACATAAACATTAGTCAGCAGTAGGTCAATAATATCAAGAACGCACAATGTAATGAAATTTATGCGCCACATTAAGTTGCAATTGTATATTTTTTTAAATGCAGACAGGAGGATAATTATTATAAATAATTGTGATATTAGATTTAATAAAAAGTATAGAGTTATATATTATTATTAATTTTATTAAATACATAAATAAAAAGTTTACCTCAAGTAGGATTTGAACCTACGAATTTACATTTACATCAGTTCTACATACATAAAGACAAAATTTACATCGATTGGGGCTTGAACCTTGATGGCGCAGTTGGTTAGCGCGGTACTCTAGCAAAGGACAGGTCGTAGGTTCAAATCCTACTCGAGGTAAACTTTTTATTTATGTATTTAATAAAATTAATAATAATATTTAATTACATATTTACCTTTGAACTTATTCGTTCATAACAAAAACTTATAATAAGTATAGAGTTAGATTACTCACAGGGTGCAAGGACGAGTCTAAAATCGATACACATTTAGTCTCAACCTGAGATTGAACACAAAGGTAAGAACAGATACTATAATGTCAATACCAGATGATCCAACAATATTTATCAAATTATTAAAAATCTCAGGTGTTAATCGAGTGTATTAAAAAAACTGTTCTGCGTGCTTTGCTTTAATAAATTTAAATAATGTTGAACAGTGACCTATTCCTTTGAATGGTCTCATTCTTTTCATGTTTGCAATAGATGCAGAAGCAATAGATGATAACATAAGATAAAATCCAATCATTATTAACTTTCTTTTTCTGCTGCAGTTTTTTTGTGTGTTTTCCTCACGGGCCCCATAGGGTTTGGTTATTTTACACTATTTTGAACGAACGGGCCAACCCGTTCGTTCAAAACCGATAGTGTGTGAACGCGTTCGGTCCAGTTATTTTCTTTCGTTCCAGATCTATCGCTGACAGATATGTTACCCGTATAGTTCGCCCCGTTCGTTCAAGGAACGTAGTGTGTGGGCAAAGCACGCAGGATTTGTAAACGAGCGGCGCTGTGATTAGTTAATGAATAATAAATATTGGTATTTATTAGAAAATATTAATAGAAACATTCATAGTGGTTGCCGTCGTAAATTATTCTTTTTAAAATGGCTTCTACTAATCCGAATAAACAATTTCTTAGAGATTTTATCGAGTTATACAGAAGTGTCCCCTGTTTGTGGAAAATTAAAATCCCCTGAGTACCATGATAAAGAAAAGAAGAATAGAGCGTACACGGAACTCATTGAAAAACTTAAAAGAAATTGATGAAAATGCAAATAATAATAATGGTTAAAAAAATTGATTTTATCAGGGGAAGTTTCAGAAAAGAACGCCTTTATAAACCGAAGTTATGGTATTTTAAGCTACTCTATTTCTTATTGGACCAAGAAATGTCTAGAGAAAATATATAACCTCAAGATGTGGTAGGTTACAAATTATAGCTGATTTATTTAATGTATTTTAAAACTCGAATAATATTGATAACTATAAATAATATTAATATATAGTATAGGTACATAAATAATTATAAATAATTTAAAGTTGATAAAATTAAAAAAAAAGTCATATGTAAAAACGCACCAAAATCGGTTGTCACATCATTATGTTAATAAAATTTGTCACGATAATTCTGTCACGAAATTTGAAATTTATGTTACTTTTTGTTACATTTGTAAAACATTGCTTTTAAATTTGTTATGTTGTTAGAAATAATTAAAATTAAAGGGGTCTATGATACTGATAAAAAATTAAACATTATGACGCCAGGGTGGTCGGGTTTTTCCGGGGTGTCATCAGTACTGATTCGGAATTTTACTTTCAGTTTGCAAGATATGTCTTTATTTTAATTAAAACGTATACATGATCATTCCATTTATAAGAAAAAATGTGTTCTTTAATCTCAATTTAAATCTTTATTCTAAGCTGCTACTTAATTAAATTACAACGCTACCTTAAAATAAAATGCTCTCAGTTAACAGCACCTTAATTATTGAAATACAGTAGTAGTATAGCTATACAGATCCTGGATCACTTTTCTACTATACTTTTTCTACGAGTGTTTTTGCTCAAGGTCATCACATTGCCTAGTCCAAGTACACGGTTTATCAAGGTCATCATCTTAAAGGCCACCTCGGCCACGTGCTAGGTAACCCTGCCTCTTCAAGGTCACTAGAAAAGTTACTAGATTGTTGATTGTCCTGAAGGTCATTGCCCTCAAGACAAGTCTATGCATGTTTCAAGGCCACGCCCTATTCTAGCTCAAGACCACAGGTGTGTAACTCTCTTCAAGGTTATGTGGTTGGTAAGCCTGCCTCTTCGAGGTCCCCGCTTCAAGGTCAGTCCTGAAGGTCATTGCCCTCAAGCAAGTCTATGCATGTTTCTACGCCCTATTCTGAGAAATCAAGAAAGTGGCCCATTGTTTAAAGTCAGAGAACAAAGACGATCTATTGTTGAGTCATTCTGAAATTCTAGGAAATCAAGAACAAAGACGATGCATTGTTCAAGCCGACGGTTCAAAGTCCATGCTTTCAAGGCCACATGAAAGAACAAAGACTATCTATTGTTCAGTTAGAAATAGATTGTTATCTCAATTCTAGGAAATCAATAACAAAGACGATGCATTGTTCAAAGTCTATGCGTTTAAGGCCACATGAAAGAACAAAGACTATCTCTTGTTCCGTTAAAAATAGATTGTTATCTCAATTCTAGGAAATCAAGAATGAAGGCGATGCATTGTTCAAAGTCTATGCTTACAATTTTCAAGGTAAAAGAACATTCTTCTGGTCGAGTTATAAAAATAAATTGTTATCTCAATTCTGAAATCAAGAACAAAGACGACGATTCAAAGTCTGTGCTTATAATTTTCAAGGTAAATGAATAAAGACGATTCATTGTTCTGGTTGATTTATAAAAATAGCGTGTTATCTAAATACATCTCTTTCAAGAACAAAGGCATTATCAACGATTTAAAGTTTATGCTTAGAAGGTCACACCTCTGATAACAAAGACGATCCATTGTTCAGTTAGAAATAGATTGTTATCTCAATTCTAGGAAATCAAGAGCCCTGAGGTGCATGTTTCAAAGCCACGCCCTCTAAACAGGTGGCCGTTCCCCTAAACAGGTAGCCGTTTCCTAAAAACAGGTAGCCGTTTCCTAAAAACAGGTAGCCGTTTCCTAAAAACAGGTACCCGTTTCCTTAAACAGGGGGTCCGTTTCGCAAACCGTTTCCCCATACGACCACATCTCAATTCTGAAAATCATGAACAAAGGGGCCCATTGTTCAAAGTCTATGCTTATAAGGTCACACCTCTGATAACAAAGACGATCTATTGTTTTGGCTGAGTCATAGCTTCTGAAATTCTAGGAAATCAATAACAAAGACGATGCATTGTTCAAAGTCTATGTTTACAAGGCCACATGAGAGAACAAAAGCGATTCATTGTTCTGGTCGAGTTATAAGAAATAGATTGTTATCTCAATTCTAGGAAATCAAGAACAAAGGCGGTCTATTGTTCAAAGTCTATGCTTACAATTTACAAGGTCACATGAGAGAACAAAGACGATCCATTGTTTTGGATGAGTTATAAAAATAGATTGTTATCTAAATACACTTCGATTCTGAAGAAATCAAGAATAAAGGCGATCCATTGTCCAACGCTTCAAAGTCTATGCTTACAATTTTCAAGGTAAAGAACAAAAGTGATTCATTCTTCTAGTCGAGTTATAAAAATAAATTGTAATCTCAATTGTAGGAAATCAAGAACAAAGACGACGCTTCAAAGTCTATGCTTACAATTTTCAAGGTAAAAGAACAAAGACGATTCATTGTTGAGTTGTAGCCGAACTTATCCGACCTTACCCGAACATATCTCTATATAAGTAGATAAAGAACAGTCCCACGTCAGTCGATACATTACAATCGTCACAACAACAAATTACCTAAAGTAAAAAGCAACTATTATTAATCACCAGTGTGTGCATCATATTTTTACAATCCTAACTAAAAGTTTTATTGTAAACCGAAGAGCAATTTGTTAAAAGTAAAGAGTACTCACCAATTTGTGCATCATATTTTTACAATCGTGACTATAACCGTTGTGAAGAGCAATTTGTTAAAAGTTCATTGTTACGTGTGTGCTTCATATTGCTAGCTATGAGTATGCCAAGTAGTAGTGAGATGGTTAATTTAACAAAGCGCATTGTTCCCTTATTGAAAACAAAAAAGGAATTTGCCAGGCACATCCGTATAGTTAACACCAATATCAAGCTATTGCAAGATATAATTAAACATAAAATTTATTGTGAGACCAATGAAAGCTTGCTTAAGCTTGAAAGCAATTTAGCATTGCTCAAGTGCTATCTGGTTAGATTGAGACGATTAAAGAACGCTTCAGAGAAGGTTGGTAGTGGAATTGTCAATAAAAAAGGTATGCATAAATTACGTTGGTACCCCCTAGACTCATGTTTCAATGGTAGGCTGCTTACAGGAATTATAATCAATATGTCAAACATTAAGGACCCTTTGATTTTTTTACTAAACACATATAATAGTTTTGCACGTAAGGTGAAATTAATGTTAAGGCAATCTATGATAAAGGTAAATGTGGTCTTAGGCTGTAATTTCATGCAACCCAAAATCATACTATTGAGTTGAAGACTTTTGCCACAAAAAATTGTGTTATTGATATTTCAACCAATGTACGTGTCTGGTACAATGAAAACGTGTATGATAAGTTACGGATAAAATTAGAGGAGTTTTCCGAAAGGGATTCCGGTTGGGCAGTACATGAAGTCTTACATTTAAAAGTAAATATTAATAGCTATATCCCATTTAAAGGCGGTTATTCAACCTATGTTAAAGTTCCTCGCTTCATAGCAGTAAAACACGCTGTTGTTAATGTTAAAAATAACGATGAGTTCTGCTTCCTGTGGGCCGTTCTTTCGGCATTATATCCTGCTTCACAAAACTCAAACCGAACTTCTAGTTATCCTCATTTTAGAGATGTTTTGAAGTACGATTCAATTCACTTCCCCATTCAGCTGGATGATGTAAAAAAATTTGAGAAACTAAACAACCTCGCAATTAATTTGTACTGTATAAATGATAAAAAAGTTGCACCCCTTGTATTGAGTAATCAGCAAAGCGATAAAGAACCCATAAATCTTTTAATACTTTCTGCCGCGGATGATACTGTATACCATTTCACATGGATTAAAAAATATGTCAGCTTTATTTTCAAAACAGATATCAATTTCAAGCAAGCAATTCATTTGTTACCGATGCTTGAACCATTTTCTTCAGATCGCCTTCTACAAAAACATACCATCCACTGTCAGCAACTTAATCAATGCTCTACTAGGCTGCCTACCGAAGCGGAAATGAATTTACAGTTCAAAATTTTGCATTCAAGAAAAGGTGCCATTTGTCATTTATGCCGATTTAGAAAGTATTTTAGAGAAGTGTGCAAATGGTATCGAAGGTAATACTCTTTTTCACTCCAAACACACACCTTTCAGCATTGCTTACTATTTGAAGTGTTCATATGATGATTCTTTATCTCGATTTAGGCTTTATAGAGGAAAGGATTGCATTCAATGGTTTGTTAACGAGCTTCAAAGTATTGCACATTGGGCTACCGAAATAATCAATCAAATAATTCCTATGGCTACTTTAAGTCTCAGTCAGGTTGAGCAATTTGAAAGCGCCACGATTTGTCACATTTGTCGAAAACCATTTACTAACTCTGATATAAAAGTTAGAGACCATAACCATCTTACGGGGGCATTTCGGGGGGCAGCGCACCAGGCGTGTAACCTAAACTATACAGACTCCACATTCTGCCAGTTGTGTTCCATAATTTATCAGGTTATGATTCCCATTTCATCATTAGAGAATTGGCTAGTGTTCCCGGTTTGATTTCACTGCTACCCATAAACAAAGAAAGATATATCTCTTTCACGAAGGTAATGGAAGGCACCAAAATTAAGTTTAGATTTATTGACTCTTTCAGATTTATGAGCAGTAGTATAGAAAAATTGTCAGACTATTTGGAGGATAGTAAAAAAATTATTTCCCGCGCTAGTTGCAACAATGAGGAGGAATTTTCTCTAGTAGTTCGCAAAGGTGTGTTTCCTTATGAGTATATTGATACGTGGGATAAATTGAATGAGACCACGCTCCCTAAAGAAGCATTTTTCAGTCATCTTAATAATGGGGAATCAGTGATGAGAGTTTTGCGCATGCGGTTAACGTTTGGAACAAATTTAGCATTAAATCGTTAGGGAGTACTCGATTTGTATCTAAAACAGACGTTCTACTTTTAGCAGATATTTTCGAAAACTTTAGGCAAACTTGTTTAAGTACTTACGACCTTGATCCTCTACACTATTATACAGCTCCCGGTTTAGCATTCGATGCTATGCTTAAAATTACACAAGTAAAGTTAGAATTATTTACAGACATTGATATGCTAATGTTTATTGAGAGAGGGATTAGAGGTGGTGTAGCTCAATGTTCAAATCGGTATGCTAAAGCTAACAATAAGTACATGGGGAAAAATTTGATCCCACCTCCGAAAGTGTGTATTTAATGTACTACGACGTGAATAATTTATATGGAGCCGCCATGTCAGAATTTCTACCATTTGGCGATTTTTTTTGTTGATGAAGCTAATTTTGAAAGTTTAGATTTAATAAACCATCCTGATGATTCGGAAATTGGTTATATAGTCGAGTGTGATTTAGACTATCCTATAGAATTACATGAGAGTCACAGTGATCTACCGCTGGCACCCGAACATATGGTTCCACCCACGCCTGATTCCAAAATGAAAAATTACTGCTTACCTGTATCCAAAACGTAATTATGTAATTCATTACAGAAATTTAAAAGTATATTTAAAATATGGATTGAAGTTGGTAAAAGTACACCGTATATTACGTTTTAAACAGTCCCGTGGTTAAAAAATACATAGATTTAAATACAGCCATGCGTCAGCAATCTCAAAATGAATTCGATAAAAATTTCTATAAATTAATGATTAATAGTGTTTTCGGGAAGCTGATGGAAAATGTACGTAAGCATAAGGACATACGGCTAGTAACGAAATGGGAGGGTCGCTATGGTGCTCGTGCTTACATATCAAAACCAAATTTTCATAGTTGTACAATATTTGACAATGATATGCTTATCATTGAAATGAATAAGCTTGAAGTATATTTCAATAAACCTATATATGCAGGATTCAGTGTTTTAGACGTTTCAAAAACTTTTTTATATAATTTTCATTACGGTTACACGCTACCCAAGTTCCATAATAGTGCTAAGCTCTTGTACACGGATACGGATAGTCTCATATACGCCTTTTCGGTTCCCGATATCTATGAATGTATTAAAGAGGACATTGATAAATTCGATACATCTGATTATAGTCCCGACAACATCTTTGGACTCCCATTAGTAAATAAAAAGGTCCCCGGCTTAATGAAAGATGAAAATCATGGCAAAATTATGGTTGAATTTGTAGGACTTCGTGCAAAAATGTATGCTTACGCGGTTGATGAAAAGGTTGTAAAAAAATCAAAGGGTTCTACCCACGCAAGTGTGAGGCAGATCACTATTAATGATTATAAACAGGTTTTATTTGATGGTGGCGTAATAAGGCGCTATCAACACCTCATAAGATCAAAGAAGCATGATGTGTTTACCATTAAACAAAATAAAGTCATACTCAATCCTTATGATGATAAACGCCTAGTAAATTTTGATTTCACTGATACTAGACCCTGGGGGTACAACTTTCAGTAAACAATGAGCAGTCTTCAGGACAGCTTGCAGGAAGAGCTGCAATGCAATAGTGATAAAATCTACAAAAAGTACCTGAAGCGTTCTTTGACCTCTCCTGAAAACTATACATTTATATTGAATATATTGCAAAATATTGTTATTCCCGATGAGTGTTTTAACTGGTGCTAAACTCAAAGTGTGCAAATGCAGTAATTATTAAGACATTATTTGATAGAAAAATTAGCTTAGACAATACCATTAAAAGTTTTACGAACTTGTGTACCGATAAAGGTTCGTTAACCTCTAATGATGTAAATAGGATTTTAGATGAATTTACTTGGTGACATACCCCTTAAAATGTACATATACAAGTTATTATGGGGTGATTCATTGTGTACAAATGCTAGCGTACAAAATATTGTTTATAAAGACACTTCCTATAAGTGAATGTATCGAGACAGCAGCATATTATGCTAATTACAAGTGCCTCACTATTTTAATTGAAGTATTGTTAGAACAAAACATTACATATAAGTTTCAACCGTGGGAAAATGAGGAACACCACAAAATTTACCGATGGATTTTGGAAAACATTGAGAAAGGTGATTCCTGCTTGGGATGGAGATGTGGACCAGATTCGGGAATATGGCCGTCTAGTAATTTAAACGATTATAGAAATACTTTAGGTTTACTATATAAGATGATGTAATATTTAAATAAATACAATTATAATTTTTATGTGGTTTTAATTCATCTAAAAGTTACAATGCCTACAGCTATATTATAAAACTAAATCGTCTTTATTGATCCATGATCTTTCATCCAATCCCCACCACTTTACGAATAACTTGTTATTCTTGGAGCGAAGCACTTTTTCCACAAGGTACACATCCGGATGCTTTGTTTTCTGTAATTCATGTTCATAAAAGCCTCCCAGCACAGGTGATCCTTTCATGTCCTCCAACATGTAGGTGGTTGGGTTAGTAATGCAAACTTTCACAATCTTGAATAGTTCACTTGACCAATTGGGGTGTATCCTTTAGCGAAAATACTTTTAAACTTACTGATTCGTACTATGTCACCACACAATAACGATTCCTATCAACTATTTTTATGTGAGTGTAAGCCTCTAGCTTTGTATGATTACCGACATCTTTGGGCTTCATTCCTATAGTTCTATGCTTACGATTGTTATAATCCATCGTTACGGTGTCAATTGTATCAATCCATTTATATTTACCCTGTAGGCTGAATGACTTGTATAGGGCAGACTTAACGGTCCTGATCACTCGTTCCGCAATTGCTGCCTTCTTTGTACTATAGGTGGAGTAATGGTTGACCCCATAACGCTGCATTAGTTTAGTGAAATGATCATTGTAGAATTCTTTTCCTGCATCTGTCTGCAAATTGGAAGGTTTCCGGCCCGTTTTGAAGATTGCCTGCATGGCCTTGGCAACTTCCAAGCCCGTTTTTGTTTTTAATCCTTTGGTCCACAAGTATTTCGAAAAACAGTCAATAACTACTAAAATATACTTGTAGCCCTTATTTTGTTTGGCATATGTGTTAAATTCGGCCAAATCTGCTTGCCAGAGGTCATCATATCCCTTAATTATTGTGCGCCTTCGTTTAAAATTTTTTCTTGCGGGTTTGTGCAATTCATTGACGAGTTGTAATTTGGACATGATCCACAATTTCTTTAAGTTGATGTAGTTTTTCCTCCAACACTAGATAAGCGTTAAAGTTCCTTTAACAGCTTTCTGAATTGCTTGCAGACAAAAATCAAGGTATCCTTTACTTATAGCATCACCATCTTCTTCCGGATCCGCCAACTGGGTCAAACGGTTTCCATCCAAATTCAACCTTGTCGATAAATAGTATTGCTTGGTGATGACATCTTGAGGATCTATGGGGTTGGCAACATTGCTGAGTCTCTTATTCTCGATATCGAATTGATTATCATCAATAAGTTGAAACTGAGGGGTTAATTTCTTAAATTGATACTGGGCATGTGACCGTCCAAATTTATCAAGAGGCATTTTGGTTATGATATGTCGACATCAATGCAGTCTGATTTATATTGTTCAGAAAACTAGTGTTTGGTCTTTCAATGTATCCATCTTCATACAATTCCTCTACAATTGATATTATATCGTTTACGACACCGGTGTTTCCAGCCAATTTTCTGTCCACAATACTTCTAGATCACGAATTAGTTCATGTACATCATTCCAATACTTATATTCAATCGGCCTATTTGTTAATTCCTTAAAAAACATAGCTCCACCTCCCTGAGTTGTGGGTGATGATAGCAAGGGTTTAATTATTTGTGTATACTTTTTGCTGCGGCTTCCTCGAATCTGTCCACTTACATCATAATCTCGCCTTGCAACATTCGTAGCTGCTAAAATACGTTTATAATTCTTTCTATCCTTTGAATTTACTAGATTTAAATCAGGTTCATTCATAATAAGCAGATCATATAAACCTGGAGTCCCTTTATACGTGACACCATTAATGATCATATCCTTTCCTTTAATTGTGATGGGGGTATTACCAATTGCCCATTTGTCTGTTTTGGGTCGTAGTGGACTCCATAAGTGTGATCAATAGCACCTTCAAGATCCCTCATAATACGTTCAACATATATACGAGGTAATTCGTGGTACTGCTCGAGAAATTCTTCAGAGATGGGTTCATTACAGGAATCATCTGTGATACTAAGAGGTTCTTCTTCCTCGCAGTAATCTCTCCTACGACAGATGTTTCTAGGAAAGGTGGTGTACGAGGAGGGGATTTATTTGAAATAGCGGAAGTTGAGCTAGGGGCTTGTCTTCGTTGCTAATGAGTGTGCTAGCGGCTAGTAGTAGCATGTTTTCTTCGAAATATGAACAAAGGTGAGTTTTTGGGTTTAACGGACTCCTTTGTTTTCTTATCAGGATGCATTTTATTCGCTATTTCAGTTAGGGGTTCTATTAGAGGTTTATAAGTACTTTCAAACGTTCTTTCATTATCAATGCGGGCAGTTTTAAGACTGTTGTATTTCTGCTGTATTATTTTACGGGTCTAAATAATTTTTCGCTTTAATATCATCTCCTTATTATCCATTGTAACAAAATGCTGTTAATACCTAAACGGATGAGTCACTACTAAACCACTGAAATCAGATTAAGGTATTATATATTCATCAAACCTTTTCCTATAGCGACCATTATTGACTTCAGCATCCTTATTTATGACTATGAACCCAAACAGCACTTTGAACACATATCCCGAAACAATGTCATGCTTATGGTAGGGCTTACATAATCCTCATACACATGTTTTAGGTTTAATTCATCTTGCTCAAATAATATAATTAGATTCGCATTGTCACGAATTAATTGCTTTGGAATTTTACTGTAAGTTTGACCCAAATAGAAACAATCAATATCGTTATGTCTACCCATAGAAAAATATGCCCTTATGTTATTTTGCTTTTCACAGGCGATATCATCAAAGATAAAGATAGAATTTGCTTTTGCACAATTCGGCTCAATCACATCTTGATTATCACTGAACGTAAAGTAACCTATATCCTTTATCGGAAGTAGGATTTCCTGTAAAAGTTTGTACTTGCTTTGATTTAATGACTTGGAGTATACGTATACATGTTTAAATTTCAAACCGTTTTTCTCAGTAAGCAAACTAATCATTGCGTTTGTTTTGCCGCAGTTGGAGGGGCCACATATAATGCCACGTATACTATTAGGAAGTAAATCACCATGTTTCGAAGTACCAGACTTTTCATCAAAGTCATGATTTTGAATTGGAAGTTTTTGTTTCTGCGCAACTACTTTCATCTTCGATGGATGAAATGAAACTAAACGAATAATAACAACATTTTTTATTTATATAATACAGATTATAATTTTTTCACTTCTCCGGTGAGTGGGTTGTACTGCACAATAGCATCGTGGAGAATAAGACCATAGGCAACGATTCCATTATCGAAAGGTGTTAGAGATTCCATTTCCAATTTGATGTCTACTGTTGAGTTTTTTAAGGATTCATTCTGTTTAGAACAGTCCATTACAAATACTGGACATGATTTGAATTCGGTGTAGTTGAATAACGCATCTGTATTATCTTCATCATAGTAGTCACATCGGAAGTTCAAAAAATTGCGATAGGCAGGTATGTATTGGTTAGCACTGAAGTTCAAATGCATTGCTTCATAGGATAATACTCTGAATTCAGATGTACTTTAAGGTTCCTGATGTTAATGTGATCAAAATTTCCGGCTCTTGCAGACTTTGTGTACCTTTTACCTTGTTGGAATGCAACAATTATCCAGCGCGTTTTTCTAGTTGCGTTGACGTTTTTATTGGCCATATATCAGAGGTTGCTTGTTTTAAAGCAGGTAATTCATATAACTCCCATTGACGAAATGGAACAGTAACAATAGAATTCTTATTTATTCCTTCAAACAAGTCTAGTTTCGCGGCATCACTAAGGGTTAAGTGTGGTACTTTCCATTGAATTTTATTTAGGGTTATTTCCGCATCAACGTCACCATAGTAGCAGTTTGTATCGCTTCTAGATCGAATTAAAATCAACTCTTGACGCATATTCACGATCACTTGACGATAATCCTCCATTATTCCAAATATGTGGTTCAATGGTATGCATACTGCAAAGGATTTTTCGCCATTTCCTCATTGAATTCTACTTGTAATGGTTCCTCATTCTTTGGTGACCACCCCAAATGGCTTAATGCTTTGCTCTTGCTTGTCGTATAAGAAATATATCCTTTAAGTGTAGATGTTATGCCGGGATTTCGGCAAACGTCCACTCTTTGACCGCCTAACTCATAACGAATCTCTTCGAAAAGGAAGTTGGGGAAATTATTGGTTAAGTTGCATGATTTTCCTTCATCTTCTTTCTTCAGCTTACCTTCTATGTACAGAAAACTATCATAAGTAGCTGTAATTAGATCCTGACTTTGAATTAAAATGCGTATTTCTTCGGAAGGTCCATACTTAGAAGAGCCATACGGAAGATAGGTGTGAATATCTGATTTAATTATAGCATCATCAAAATGTACGTTTTGAAAGATGTTTAATGATTCAGTCATTGTGTAGATGCAATGAGGGTTGATGAGTAATTAAAGATTTACTAAAGGGATGATGTCTTTATATAAATTTCAAACTTTTAAATTAATTGTTATTAATTATCCTTTTACAGTTTGTTTACTTTATATTTTTCAAGAATGCACTATAAAAGCTTTCATTGTTATGCAAAGAAAATCCTTGTTCACATTAAATATTGCATTTTTAAATTACATACTTTTGAATGCAAACCTATTGTTATTTATAGCGAAACTTTTTCTTCATAACACATTTTCATTAATTATTATATTACTATATAAGTTTTAAAGTTATTAAAAATAATTTTTAAGAATGCAGATGCATTGTGTGTTTTATACAAAGAAAGTCTTTATTAGCTTGAATTTTTTATACATTCCTACAAATTTTTAAGAATGCAAATGCTATTATTAACAAAGAAAACCTATTGTTCAATAAAACAAATGCATTCAGCTTCACGTGTGTAAGCGGACATATCATTGTGTAAAAGAGATAGACATTAAAGTAAACTTCATTCAACAAATTTAATATTTCTTAGAGATACATTAATTCTATTAAAATGTACGCTTTGAAACACGTTTAATGGTTTGCTCACTCAGAACTTTCAATCCAATTGATGTTAAAAGTATTTCTCTGCAGATGTTAACTGCAATGAGGGTTGATTGGGTCTTTGTATGGAATTGTCCTGTGATTAATTCGCAGACCCATGTTCTTTTAGTTCTAAGCGTACCGTGAATGGTTCACTTTCACCAAAGTCTATTAACTCACCCTTTTGATTTGTCAATTTGATTGTTATATTACTGATTATGTCTGTGTTTATTTCTAAATATTGTGTGTTGGTTGGAACTTTATCCAAACGGTAGCCGAGGGTACGGAAACGTCAATTTCGTATATTACCTTTGCAGGTTTACCGTTTCGATAAGATCCCTTTATAATGTTGCACTCCACATGCAGATTAGTGTGTTTAATTATTTGGATGTCTAACGCAGATGTGTGGAGAACGTTCGCTTTTAGTACTCTAGGCTCAAACCCGAGCATGCGGCCAATGCTACTCTCTTTAGTAAAATCGATCTCAAATGAACTGTTTATCTCACACTTAAGCGTATTGTTGTTTGCCCTAATGAAAAATTTTTCTGTGGGTATCTTTGATTTCAAGTAAGCACTAATTTCATCTAACTCATAGGCACCGTGTGGAATATTAATCACTCGCAAATGAGATGAATTTGTTCTAAAATAAAATCTATCGTTGCCCGTATAAATGTTTCTAATGCTGTTGCAACCGTAAAATCCACCAATCCAACAACGTATTTCTTCTCCAAATCTAGCTCTATCGGTGGGTAGAAGTTGCAGCTAGCTATGTTACCAACACCTTCTAAACTGAATGTTATTGACATAACTGAGAAAATTTAAGGTTATGTTGATTATTTATATAGAAATTGTAGGCATAGGTGCCCGCAAATAATGCTATTAAATTCCTGATCTTGATTGTAATTATAATAAATTTTACATCCCCGAAAGTAGTTAATCGCTTCAACTGGTGGTCGAAGATTACCGAAACTATCGTAATACCATACCTTTTCACCACGCTTTTGTAGCAAACCCAATGTGTACCCGGTCCACTCTGACTATCTAAGTTGATGATTCCAGATTCATTTTCTGTGGTAATTTAGGCAGGCTATCTCTCATAAAAATACCCTAAAGTATGGTACACCTTTGTGTATTTCTTTAAATCAATATCTGTTAACGCTCTTTCGGGTAATCTACTCAGTTTTTGGAAACGGTTTTAAGTATAATGCACCTCCAGATTTGTATGGTTTTAGATAGAATGCGCCACCAGCGATTGATTCCATCATACGATTATGGCGCGATGTCTCCTCTTGCAATTTTTGGCATTTTTGCATCATTGACTGCTTTGGCAATTCCGATGCACCGCCAGCTAAAGCACCGATTGCTGATAATCCTGCGAATAACGGAATAAGAAATGGCAAAACACCTCCTTGTTTAGGTAAGGGAATTACTCTAGGAACTTTAATGTTTTTCTTTCCCCCCAACCTTTTTACTACACGTTTTGCCGTTGACAGTGCTGACTTTATTGTGTCGGTGAAATCTCCGTTAGCCTTCATTTCTTTAGCTATTGTTTTCCGTACATGCAATAAACTTTCACCATTCTTCTTCTTCTTGGACCGACACCCCATCCCAAATTTTCTCTTTGCCTTCATGGTGGTACCGACTGCTAAAGCTGCAGCTCGTTCACCTAATGTTGCGTCTGCTGATTTAAAGCGTTCCCAAGCTTTTTCTTCTAAAATTTTATCTGCTCTATGTCGACTTTCTAAATCTTGGTAGTCTCTATAACTGATATCATGCAGTTTGCACTGCGCATCTAATTGATTAATACCGGGGTCGCCGCGTGCTAGTCGTTTCTCTAATTTTGTACCAGGACCACAATACTGGTAACCGGGTAAATGCAATTCCACCGGTAGTTTATTGATTAGCGTATTCACTAAACCACCTGCACTCTTCCGCTTCTTACCTATCATTGTTCACCTTGAGGGATAGGGTAGGGTATTTATACCTAAAATCGTGTAAAAACTTTATTTTTAGTAAATGCTATACATTAGATAAGCAGGGCGATAGTACAATATTTCCATTAAACATACAGTGTTATGTGAATTAATATTATACTTGGCATTTATAACATCATCAATGTCTTTATAAATGTCATCATCACCGAATTCCTTCTCACGAAAACGACGGTAGTCAACCACTTGTCGTATGAATTTTTCATAGAAACACACCAGATTGTAAGATTCAAGAAATTCCAATCTATAGCTTATTATATCCTTCAAATCGAATAGTTCTTCTATGTTATAGGCAGTGAATGTACACGAACAACAGTTGTAGTTTTCTATCATAACAGTTTTCAAAATTCTCTCATATCCTTTAAGCAATTCCCAATTGTAATAAATACCGAGATTCTAGATAGAGATTCGTAATCTTGCTCATGTATTATATCCTCCTCGTTTACATGTGACCAATCAATTTGGCTTTCAATTTCTTGGGATCGAAGAAATTGTATTTCTACATATGAATACCATCTTAGAAGTTCATTCCATTCCTTCACGTCTAATATCACACTGTTGCCACATCTCATACGCACTACTGGTGCAAGGTTAAGGTGTACTGTATCCAATTTCAATATGTGTATCGTTCGATAGTTTATAGGAAGCACAATCAATTAAGTATTCATTAGCTGCCTGTTTGTACACCTCAGCCCTATCTTGAAATGATGATGACCAGTCGGAATAACCTTCATCTTGTTTCTCTTCATTTTGCTACTACTACTACCATCACTATTTTGACAGCATGAACAACAAAATGTTAAATTATTATTCATATTGTTATTACATGAAGTATCCAGGAGCGATTTTATTGCTTTTTTCATGACTTTACTTGTCCACAACCGCACTACGACTAAACACTACGAAATGAGCATGTTTACATATGGTTGGAGTAATATGATCCAGCAAAGGTATGTTAAGTACATCAAACTTCCCATAATATGTGTATTTACTTAAATCAATTTTTATCTGTATATTGTGGTAGTCTTATAAAAAACGTTTTACTTGTTAGATGACCAGTCTGAACAATGCATCGTCTTTGTTCTCGGAATTTTAAAGCTACGACCAAAACAATGAATCGTCTTTGTTCTTTTACCTTGAAAATTGTAAGCATAGACTTTGAACAATGGGCCTTTATTCTTGATTTCCTAGAATTTCAGAAGCTATGACTCAACCAAAACAATGAATCGTCTTTGTTCTTTCATGTGGCCTTGTAAACATAGACTTTGAAGCGTTGACAATGCATCGTCTTTGTTATTGATTTCCTAGAATTGAGATAACAATCTATTTCTAACTGAACAATGGATCGTCTTTGTTATCAGAGGTGTGACCTTCTAAGCATAAACTTTAAATCATTGATAAAGGATCATCTTTATTCTCGAAAAGATGTATTTAGATAACAATCTATTTTATAAATCAACGAGAACAATAGATCGTCTTTGTTCTTTCATGTCCTTGAAAATTGTAAGCATAGACTTTGAACAATGCATCGCCTTTGTTATTGATTTCCTAGAATTGAGATAACAATCTATTTTATAACTCAACCTGTACAATGGAATGTCTTTGTTCTTTAACCTTGAAAATTGTAAGCATAGACTTTGAACAATGGGCCCTTTGATTTCCTGGAATTGAGATGCGGAATCTCGACCTGAACATGAAACGGTTGCAAACAGCTACCTGTTTTGAAACGGACCTGTTTTAAAACGGCTACCTGTTTTAGAAACGGCTACCTGTTTTAAGAAACGGCTACCTGTTTGAACGGCCACCTGTTTAGAGCACTTGAGGCGTGGCTTTGAAACATGCACCTCAGGGCTCTTGATTTCCTAGAATTGAGATAACAATCTATTTCTAACTGAACAATGGATCGTCTTTGTTATCAGAGGTGTGACCTTGTAATCGTTGACAATGAATCACCTTTGTTCTTGAAAACTGATTTCTCAGAATCGAAGTGTAGATAACAATCTATTTTTATAAATCAACCAGAACAATGAATCGTCTTTGTTCATTTCTCATATAACCTTTGAAAATTATAAGCATAGACTTTGAACCGTTGACTAGAACAATGAGCCCTCTTTGTTCTTGATTTTCTCAAATTTTAGAAGCTATGGCTCATCCATAACAATAGATCGTCTGTGTTCTTTCATGTGACCTTGAAAGCATAGACTTTGAATAATGGACCTCCCTTCTTGATTTCCTGGAATTGAGATGTTGAATCTCGACCTGAACAATAGATCGCCTTTTTCGGAAACGTTGCGGTTGCGAAACGGTTACCTGTTTTGAAACGGCTACCTGTTTTAGGAAACGGTACCTGTTTTAGAAACGGCTACCTGTTTTAGGAAACGGCTACCTGTTTAGGGAACGGCCACCTGTTTAGAGGCGTGGCTTTGAAACATGCACCTCAGGGCTCTTGATTTCCTAGAATTGAGATAACAATCTATTTCTAACTGAACAATGGATCGTCTTTGTTATCAGAGGTGTGACCTTCTAAGCATAAACTTTAAATCGTTGATAATGCCTTTGTTCTTGAAAGAGATGTATTTAGATAACACGCTATTTTTATAAATCAACCAGAACAATGAATCGTCTTTATTCATTTACCTTGAAAATTATAAGCACAGACTTTGAATCGTCGTCTTTGTTCTTGATTTCAGAATTGAGATAACAATTTATTTTATAACTCGACCAGAAGAATGTTCTTTTACCTTGAAAATTGTAAGCATAGACTTTGAACAATGCATCGCCTTCATTCTTGATTTCCTAGAATTGAGATAACAATCTATTTTAACGGAACAAGAGATAGTCTTTGTTCTTTCATGGCCTTAAACGCATAGACTTTGAACAATGCATCGTCTTTGTTATTGATTTCCTAAATTGAGATAGCAATCTATTTCTAACTGAACAATGGATAGTCTTTGTTCTTTCATGTGGCCTTGAAAGCATGGACTTTGAACCGTCGGCTTGAACAATGCATCGTCTTTGTTCTTGATTTCCTAAATTTCAGAATGACTCAACAATAGATCGTCTTTGTTCTCTGACTTTAAACAATGGGCCACCTTCTTGATTTTCAGAATAGGGCGTAGAAACATGCATAGACTTGCTTGAGGCAATGACCTTCAGGACTGACCTTGAAGCGGGACCTCGAAGAGGCAGGCTTACCAACCACATAACCTTGAAGAGGTTACACACCTGTGGTCTTGAGCTAGAATAGGGCGTGGCCTTGAAACATGCATAGACTTGCTTGAGGGCAATGACCTTCAGGACAATCAACAATCTAGTAACTTTTCTAGTGACCTTGAAGAGGCAGGTTACCTAGCACGTGGCCGAGGTGGCCTTTAAGATGATGACCTTGATAAACCTGTACTTGGACTAGGCAATGTGATGACCTTGAGCAAAAACACTCGTAGAAAAGTATAGTAGAAAAGTGATCCAGGATCTGTATAGCTATACTACTACTAAATACTCTAAAAATAAATTTCGCGTTTGTTTGGCTGATTCTTGGGAATTTCGTGAGAAAGATCGCTGTAAATCTACAAGGGAGTTTTGTTCAGGCTTTAATCCTAAGTTTATCGTACCATTTTCATACTCTTCTGTATCAAGACATTCATGGTGAGTGTAATAATCTCGTCGTTTTCGTCTGAGAAAATTATGAAGAACACAGCACGCCATGACGAATTTTTCAATACTTTTTAACTGTACACCAATAGGACTATGAAAAATTTGAAATCGGCCGGCCATTATTACGAATACGTTTTCTGTGATACGACGAGCTCTTGACAAACGAAAGTTCCTTTGCTGAGTTAGTAGTAAAAAAAACATGTGCAGGTTGGAATTAATTTATTATTTCGTAAATGTTATTCTTTTAGAATTTTTCAATCTGTCAATTAGGACTCACTGTTTCACCGAAACATGGAAAATTGCCAAACTCAGCCCTGTCCTAAAAACGGTGAATGTGCTGAGATAACTAATTATAGACCTATCAGTATTTTATGTACTTTTTCTAAAAGTTTGGAAATTGTTTTGTATAATTTTGTTTATCCTTCAATTGATAATTATATATCTACTGAACAGCATGGATTTATGAAACTGATATCTACTGTTACGAATCTTGTATGCTTTACTGAATATGCTTCCAGAGTGCTAGATAACAAAGGTCAAGTGGATGTGATTTACATTGATTTCAGTAAAGCTTTTGATACGATTGATCAGACGTTAGTAATTAACAAGCTAAATCACTTTGGTTTTAGCGAATCACTTATTCTTTTTTTTTAATTCCTGTCTGTCAAATCGCTCCCAGTATGTGTACTACAACAACTTTACTTCTGAACACTTTTTGGTATTCAATCTTAAGATTGAATAGCGTACATTACTGTGTATACTTGACAAACTTGACTTAAACGTTAGCAAATTTAAAATATTGTCTTATAGTAGAAAACACAATGAAATTCATTATGATTGCACTATAAACACCATTTGCATTAATTGTGTATTGGTTACTAAAGATTTAGGTGTCATATTTGACAGCCGTTTAAGTTTTATAGAACATATTCAACATGTTTGCTCCTCGGCTTTCAAAATGTTAGGCTTGCTCATAAGAAATAGCAAAACATTTTCTAAACCTGAAACTATTTTGACACTATATCTCTGCTTAATTAGGTCAGTACTTGATTATTGTGATATTGTTTGTTACCCTTTCTATAGTATCCATGTAACCGCTCTACAAAATATTCAAAGGAAATTATAAAAATATATGTTCTTTAAAATAGATGGTGTTTATCCGAAAAAGAGGTTATCTGCAAGACTTACTCCTTCAACGTTTCAATTTGCAATCTTTAGAAAACAGACGCTTTAAGAATGGCATAAAATTCCTTTATAGTCTTTTACATGGTTAAGTTTTCTTTCACTACTCATATGTCAATATTCCCCATCTCGTTTAAAAATGTTGTTCCAAAACAAATTTGCTTCTTAAGTCACCCGTTTATACAATGACACAGAACTATAACATTTTTTGTCTGGCCTCTGAAATTTTACAATCTGTGCAGTAACTATACTATTAGATATTGTAGTATGTAACTCGCTTTTAAATTATATAGGTATTGGTTTTATTTTCAATTATTTTTTCATTTACTCTATTATGGAAATATACACACAAAGAATGCCATCCTGTTTGTTTTTATTAACTTCAGAGTATTATGTTATTTGTAGTTATACAAAATTTTATTGTTTATAGTACTTATACATTATTGAATTTTCTCATTTAATTATGTTCTGTAAATGGATTTCGTATCTGTTGAACAATATACAGGGTATGTTGCGAAGAGCTTTGATTAAATGTAATGGCGGATACAGTTATGTTAAAAATCTGAAATTACGAAGCTGTACGTTTTGGATGACGCTGATTCAAATATAATATTGTCCTGAATGTGGCACTTCCGGTTATACCGGACGTAGACGTCAACTTTGTTATTTTAAATAGAACCTAATATGTAAGTCTAGATAAAATTTGTGCACAATGTCCTATACCAAAAATGAAGTATTTTCGAGATATTTCGATTTTTTTTTAAATTTTGAAAAAATCCTAGTCCACATTGAATAACGATATCTCCATAATAACGAAGCTAGTGACGTGAAATTGTAAGCAATAAACAACAAACGCTTGTCCGTTAACTCCATATATCCATCTCATTCATATTTCATACAGAGTGTTTTAAACTTAGCCGCCAACATGCACAATTTAAATCATTTATAAGTTGCTTTAAATAGAATACCCTGTATCTTATTACATTTTCCGCTGTATTTTTTTAAGCCAATCCGTTTGGTATCAGTGTTCCCTATACATAAATCCAACCACTTTTGAGATATTTCATTATCTTAACATAACAACACTTAATTATTTCAACATTAGTAAAGGGTAGGCCATGATTTCCATTATTTAAGGTGATATTTTGTTATTTTTTCATAAGTTATTAATTCTGAAAAGTAATCAATAGCCTGAAAGGATTATTAATTGTGGATATCATTAAAAACGTTGACTAGGTATTTTGTATTAATTTGATTAGCTAACTTACAAACAAAAATAACTAAATGTAATATTAAACAAATAAAGTTTTATAATAAGTCTTCAAAATTAACACCATCTACTTCTAAACATTTATGAATCCTTTTCAATAAGTTATGTCTTGTAATTCTAGAAATATGGTCGGGTGTTAGAGAATTAAAAGCAAGTAAGACTCCCTGCATCATATCTTCCTTTGTCGTAACAGGTTTGGAAAATGCCTGATTTTTAATGTAACCCCAAATACCAAAATCTAGAGGAGCCAAATCAGGAGAGCGAGCTGGCTAACGAAACGGACCCTGATTGGCAATCCATCTATCATCAAACATGTCATAAAGATGCTGAGCAACAGGGCCAAAGTTGTGAGGAGGTCCTCCATCTTGCTGATACCAAGCGGAAGCCGCCTCTCCATTTCTTAAAGTATGTAACGCCGGTCGTATGGCTTCTTCTAAAATGTGGCAATATCTTGTACCATTTAAATTTTCATCATAAAATTTGAATGCTAAAATTTACCGTCTTTTATTGCACAAAAAAACATTAAAACTCCAACTATTTTGGAAATAACGTTCTCTCCTAACATGTGGATTTTCATTAGACCAAAAATGGGAATTATGTCGATTAAATAATCCATTTTTGCTAAACTTTGCTTCATCACACCATATAACTTCTTTTATGAAGTTTTTATCCTCTTGGGTCTTCATTAAAAACCATTCACAGAATTCTACCCTTCGAGGAAGATCACCTAATTGTAAGTGTTGCACCAAATGATATGAAAATGGTTTACATTTGTGTTTTTTTTAAATGCGATGAATGTTCTCGTCGACAAAGTAAGATCTCTCTCACAATCTCTAATGGAGGCATTTGGAGAGGCCATAAAATAACCAAAACATTAATTTCGTTTATGTCACTGTCCACTAGTGGTTTATTTTTATTAATTTTTGTCTTAAATTGACCAAACTGACGGCAGCTTTTAAGCAATCTTCTTACAATATCACAGTTGCATTTGGTCGATTTGATATCTTTCTACAAAACACGGCAAGTCCGTTCAACAATTCTATTACACTCGCCGTAAATAATAATAAGATTTAAAAAATCATCATTAGTAAATCCTACATTTGCCATTATTTACTATGAAATACAAACTGGTAAAGAAAACTGTCAAAACAGCATAAACAATTAACGTTCTAACTATCGAATCTTTGACAGCCATAGCCTTCCCTTTACTAATGTTGAAATAATTAAGTGTTTTTATGTTTTAACTAAGATAATGAACTATCTCAAAAGTGGTTGGATTTAGGTATAGGGAATACTGATACCAAATGAATTGGCTTAAAAAAATACTGCGGAAAATGTAATAAAATACAGGGTGTTCTATTTAAAGTAAGCAACTTATAAATGATTTAAATTGTGCATGTTGGCGGTTGAGTTTAAAACACCCTGTATGAAATATCAATGAGATGGTTATATGGTGTTAACGGGCAAGCGCTTGTTGTGTATTGGTTACAATTTCACGTCACTAGCTTCGTTATTAATGGAGATATCGTTATTCAATGTGGACTAGGATTTTTTCAAAATTAAAAAAGAAATCGAAATATCTCGAAAATACTTCATTTTTGGTGTAGGACATTGTGCACAAATTTTATCTAGAATTTTATGTAGAATTCGAAAATAAAATAAAAAATATTAGGTTCCATTTAAAATAACAAAGTTGACGTCTAGTTCCGGTATAACCGGAAGTGCCACATTCAGGACAATATTATATTTGAACTCAGCGTCATCCAAAAACTATAGGTTCGTAATTTCAGATTTTTAACATAACTGTATCCGCCATTACTTTTAGTCAAAACTCTTCGCGCCACACCCTGTGTATATATTATTATTATTATTAAAATACCTTATTCTGATTCTATAAAACTCTCAAAAAGTTCTACTATTAGCTCAAGTTCTTTACCTGAAAATGTAGTTTCAAAGCGCAAACACTTAAGTCTTTGCGATGAAGTCTTACTGAAGGTTCAGAAACAGCTCGTAAACCACCAGACAGCACTATGCTAATAAATTAAAGCGTTTGCCGAAAAGATAATGACCGACGTTTTATATCAAGCGCAAATGGACAACATAACAAGATTTTCAGCATATATGGTACACGTTCAACACAACATGCTCCCTCGACTTCCTATGGTACTAGTGTTAGACCACTACCAGCATCAACCTCCACTATTGAAGTTCCATGGAGTATAATCCATACCCTATACAAACTACTTCTTTTACCGATACCAACTTGGAAGAACCAAATGCCGGTATATATTTTTGTAATATTACATGAATGCCTAAGACTGACTAAAAGTATTTTTAGTTTTACGTAAGAATTTGCTTTACTTTCAATCTGTGATTTTTAGATATTACGAACAAGTTTGTTTATTTTTAGTTTATATTTATATCAGGACTAGATTATTGTGTTTTCTTTAATTTTGATTGTACATAATAGTACTATTTATTTTGCATTTTGTAAACATGAGAATTTTTTTATTTTAAATAAATGATGTCTACTTTTACTAGCAGCTTACCTTTAAATAGTCCTTGCTTAAAACACTGTTGTAAATTTTAAATCTTCATAACTTCTTCCCGCAGGGTCGCCGTAAGACGTTCATGTGCAGAAATTGACTCTCGTGAGTGAGGCCTGTGTTTAGCAATTTTTGGGGTAACCAAAGCTAAAAGCTCTAGGTACGTTTCTTCGTCCATACGCAATTAGTTATGCCTGTCTCCTGGTTCTAAACGAAACTAATTCAAGAAATGTATGTGGGAGTATCGCTTGCGCTTTAATAACCAGTTTTTAGGTCATTGTCTTCTGTTAGTTTTTTTTTTCTATTTTTTTAATACCGCACTGCTAAAATTATATCTCTGGAATCCATGTCCAGTTCGGTTTGCCTCTCAAGAAAAACTGACAGAAAAACACGTAGTGTAGGGCGTGCTCGTTCAAAACCGTACTGTTTTAACTGTTCGTTCAAAACCATGCAAAATAAACCGAGGTCTGTGGGACCCTTAAGTAATACTTACAAATGTATCAATGGAAGACTATTTCATAAATGAACTTTCCCATTTTTTTAATTGGGTTGGTTACCCGAACGCGCTTGCACAATTTTTAACCAAACTTATGCACCAAGAGTGCATAAACGTCCTTGACGTTTAAAATTAAATACATTTTAAATTTCTCTTAAATTGTAGTTACATATTTGTACATAAATCACATTAACCCTTTCGAACCTGCTAATTATTACGGGACAGGAAAAAATCAACTAAGGTAGTTTTAAGTATTTATTGACCCAAATAAGACATTCATGACAATTTTGAGTCCATTTGGTTTATATAAAAAAAATTAGGAGTTGGTTACATATATGACCATCAGGTCCTAGGAACAAAACTTAATTAAACTTAACTACCACTCTTGAAATGAAACAGTAGGTACCTATCTAACATGAAAGTCTTTAAAACAATTGTTAGCCGAAGTTACACATAGATGAACCTTACATTTTTCACATTGCACTATACAACGTGATTTACAACCCTCCATTTTCCATCTTTGCGGAGCTTCTCCCATAAATGTAAATGACCAATATTGTCATGTCGAATAAGGTTTTGAGGACAAACATCTAAAATTCTTTTTTTTTACCTTAGGTTGCTTTGGGTTATCTAAATTTTCGCTTTGGTTTTCCTCTCTTTTTAGAGATAATACGTCCCTGTTTCAAAAGTGGCTCGGCAAGAGCTGAAGTAAATCCTAATAGGTCCAAATAGTTTTTCTTGGATATACACTGACTTCCATAAAAATTGCAACACCAAGAATTTGTTGAACGATTTTATTGAAGTTTTTGTCAACGATGTCTTTCATTAGAACAAACAAACGATTAAAATTTAAATAAAATCTAGCTAGTAGTTTTTTTTTTTCTTTGCACTTAGTAACAATAAATTTGAAGAAATAAACCAATCAGTGTGTAATTAAGTGTCAATTTTGAAAAGTGTTTGTTCAAAATTTCGTTCTGAACTTAGGAACAATGCCAAGAGTACGTCAACATCAACATTTTATCCCAATTGACTGATTTTGAACGTGGCCGTATTATTGGCATGAGAGAGGCCGGACTTTCGCTAAGAGAAATTGCACGTCGTGTAAATCGAAATGTTACAAGGGTATTGATATGTTGGTCCAAATGGCCTGAGGAAGGAGTGCAACAACGCGAAGAACGTCGCTTTAGACTTTTGGCCAGAAGAGACAGATTTTCAACAACTCGATCGATTCCAAATGATTGGATGAGGGGTGTAGGACCCAGAATGTCAATGTCATCTGTTTATCGTCGGATAAGGTCTTATGGGCTGCGTTCATATCGTCCGTTTTGTCTTCATAAAAACGGACGATATGAACGCAGCCCATAAGACGCAGGCTAGAATGGAGCAACAAAAGAGCGAATTGGGCGCAAGAATGAGATCGAATTGTGTTTAGAGACGAGCCCCGATTTTGCTTGTGGGCCGACGATGGTCGTAGGAGGGTCAGACGGATGCGTGGAGAACGTAAAAATCCAACATTTTTTGTGGCACGCAACACAGCCCTCACACAAGGAGTGATGATATGGGGTGCAATATGTTACGGTAGCAGATCACCCTTGGCCTTCATTGATGGCAAATTAAACGCCGCTGGTTATATTGCCAATGTGCTAGAACCCGTTGCGCTTCCATATCTTCAGGGGCTGGAAAATCCCATTTTCCAACAGGATAATGCGCTCCCTCATACGACAAGGGCTACAACGTTTTTGGAAGAAGCTAACATTGCCATCCTCCCATGGCCTACTTAGAGTAATTTACCACACCCTCCAGACAACTTACACGATCTCCGGCTACGGATTCAAGAAGCTTGAGTTGATATACCACATGCAGCTATAGATCACTTGACTGATAACATGCCACGCCGTTTAAATGAGCACACCACAAATCGTGGCAGAGCAACTCATTATTGAAAAAAACATTTTTAGTTTTTGTACTATTGGTAATTGCTAACGTTATGTAATGAAAAATAACTTGAATCGGTCATTTCTTTGTGCCAATAAAAATTTTATAAATCTGCACCAAAAAATCTGTTTTATCAACTCCTCCCATACTTTTGTTATATAAATGAATTACTTCTAGTAGCATTACTTCACTGTACGTCTTACTTTTTTTATCCCAACGCTGGGCAGTATCTGGAGTTCCGGAACCAACAAAATTTGAGGCCATTGTAACCACAGTGTTGTCGTTCCATTGCGTGATTACGATATTGTTTTCGCCATTGAGCAATTATCTATACTACTTCTTTGATCACCTGTCTTAACCACAATTGTCCCTGCATACCAAACCATTTTAGTCTGAAAATCCTTCATGAGCGGCAAGGGAATAAAAAAGTTGTCAGAAAATAATTTGTGATTACTTTCTCCTGCAATTACTTCTGCAAGTTTCCATACGATTGCTCTAGTGTTTCCATACTTCTTTTCAGTATCTGGATCAGTTGGAGTAGGGGAACCTTCATAAGGAATTAAATTGTAAATTAACCCCCTTGCTCCACACAATAAGAACTGTTTTATACCCCAAGGGGTAGGTTTATTTTTCACGAACTGCTTCATACTAACGGTTCCTTTGAAAGGAATGATTTGTTCATCTATACACAAATTCTCTTCCATGTGTAAAGTTTGGCAACCTTTTATAAAAGAATTAATGATGGGTCTTACTTTCCAAAACTGATCATTTGTATCAGGTCGATCAACAACAAGGTACGAATTATTCCTTAGAGCAAGAAATCTATTTCTAGCCATTATGTTGGCAATCTGACATACTATTGTTGCAGAAGACCAGTAAGGCGAAGACGTGGAAATTTTAAAATGCCCATTAGAATATGAATGGCTACGAGATCGCGTATTTCATTTTTATTTGTATTTGTAGATTTTCCTCTTGTTAACATATATATATATATATATATATATATATATATATATATATATATATATATATATAATAAGGATCACAAACTCTTTTCACAAAAGAAAACTGCAGATTCTAGAGCTAATTTTATGTTGATTTAATGTAAATTACCTTAATACAAAAATACTTCCTAAGAGAGCTGGAGCTCTTGGAAGATGGCGCCCTAACATCGGTTTAATTCAAATATCTTCAAAATGGTTTCTCTTTAAATGATAGCGTTCTGTACATTTATTTAGTGGAAAAAGATTTCTTATTATTTAGTTACATTACCGTAAATACAAAAAGTTGAATATTGTTAGAATGGTTTCGTTTAGTAACGAAAAATATGCCGATATGCATTTAGTGTACGGCGAAATGCAATGCAACGCTCGGGCAGCAGCACATAGATATGCAGATAAATTTCCAGGTAGAAGACGTCCTGCTCCTAAATCATTTACGCTTCTTCATCAAAGAATTAATGAAACAGGATCCGTAATTCCTAAAAATAATGAAACGGGAAGACATGCTGATGTAATGGAAGAATATCAGGATGATATTTTAATGGAAATTGAGTACAATCCCGAAATAAGCGTCAGAAGGTTGGCTGCAATGTATCCCAATGTGTCAAACTCTTCTGTGTGGAGCATTCTACATAAGGAAGGCTTGTATCCTTTTCATTTCAAAAAAGTCCAGGCCTTGCAAGCATGTGATTTTCATGTTCGTGTTGATTTTTCCATTTGGATTCAAAATAAAGAGAATCAAAACCAAGATTTTTTCTAATGTTTTGTTTTTTGGTGAAGCCGCTTTTAAAAAAGGTAGAATTTTTAATATGCACAATGAACACTATTACTCCTATGTTGATGAAAACCCTCATGCGACAAGGGAAAGTAAACATCAGGAAAGTTTTAGCATTAATGTATGGATAGATGTTCTTGGTGATAATTTGCTTGGACCTGTAGAATTGCCTAATCGTTTATACGGCGAAGAATATCTCAACTTTCTACAAAATACTTTACCGGATTTATTATATGATATTAGTCTGAATATTCGGCGGAACATATGGTTTTTACATGACGGTTGTCTGGCTCACTATAGCAGAACTGTTCATACTTTTTTAGATAACAATTACCGAGAGCGATGGATCGGAAGAGGCAGTCCGGTTGCTTGGCCAGCAAGGTCTCCAGATTTAAATCCTTGCGATTTTTGTGTTTGGGGATATCTAAAATCAATGGTTTATTCCCAACCAATAGAACCACGCTATCAGCTTTGGAGAAGAATTCAGGATGCCTGTGACGAACTTAGGAACAATAGGGAATTTTAAAAAATTCGGCAATCTTTACATAAACGTATAAATTTGTAGATTCAGTTTTGTTTCATGCTTTCAGTTGTCATTTTGAATTTTTTTATTATTAATTGTGTCAGCAACATTTTTTTGTATTAAAAATGATTATTTTTTACCCGAGTTTATTCCTTACTTTCTAAAGCAAAATTAATTTATGACATGAGACCAGTTTGACGTTCACGCAATTGTTATTTTATTTCTTTTCATAGCCATCTTTCATTCGTTAGTTAATTTTATAAAAGTATGATTAACACATGAAAAGTTCAAATCGATTTATTTCGAAAACGGTGCGCCGTAGCGACTTCAGACAAGAGTACAACTAAAAAATCATATTCCCGCCATACGATTGGACATATTCCACTAAATAAATGTCCAGCTCTCTTAGGAAGTATTTTTGTATTAAGGTAATTTACGTTAAATCGACATAAAATTAGTTCTAGAATCCGCAGTTATCTTTTGTGAAAAGTTTTTTTTTTGTTTCTTCCCTTTTATATTTATATTCTCTCCTTTTTGTGCTCTTGGTACTATTTACTTGAGATACACAGTTGGAATTGCTATCGCTGTTACCATTTGCAGATTCATACGACTATTCACTTTCCTCTTGTTTCTTATTTTCTTTTGATTGTGTACATTTTGTTTTACACTTACCTACTTCTTTTTCATAGTCGGAGTCTGTATCAGTATTGCTCTCCACGTCCATTTTTTTATGAAAAGATCACTAACTCTTCTTCAGCGCTGCCATCATCAGATAAATTATTTATTTTTGAAATATTGCCATCATTCAAAGCATTCATTAGTTGATCTGTTTCCTCTACTTTTACCGCATTTTTACGAATAAACAGTACTGTAAATAACACTCACCTGTTTGTTGCTCGGCCATCTTGACTGCCGTCACAAATGCGATTACTGTGCTTAGTTACTTATCCAAACTATAGGTGGTGACAGGAGGACGTGTTTATTATAGTAATAAATGTGACCTTGGCGATTTAAAAGAATAATTTTTATTTCGGTGCACTGAAATGACAGAATGTGTAGTGTACTCATATGTAACCAGTTGGTCCGAAATTAAGAATGGATCGTCGCAGGGACTTGCGTTTTTTTGTTCTTACATATTTTTGCACTATTTTTTAACAGTTCCTCGAAAATTTGGTATGCTGCCATTTAATTTTTTAAGTTATTGGATAGTAAATCAAT
The DNA here is from genome assembly GCA_036346205.1 of Vesta saturnalis. NCBI lineage: Eukaryota > Metazoa > Arthropoda > Insecta > Coleoptera > Lampyridae > Vesta > Vesta saturnalis. The sequence continues at coordinate 172,832 of JARFJB010002116.1, forward strand.
GATTGGATTGTAGGGATTGAGTTACAATTTGGTACGTGTTTTCTTAAGGCATGTATGATTGACATTAATAAATTCTTTTATTGTTAAATATCAACCACTGTCTAGTTGTACTTTATTTTTGTTTATAAGTTGGTTCTTTGTATAACCCATCGCATCATGTGTCCTTATTGCGCTACCTATAAAATAAGTGACAGAAAAGGTAAATACCTGAAATAAAATTTTGAAAATATTTTTATCCTTAAAAATATACTACCATAAATATCTATTTGTACACGATCAGTAATAAATACTGTTTCTTCTTGAAACGAAAAAAAATATTTGTTTTAGTGAGGATATAGTTATTTAATTGCCATAGAAATATGTAACAAAAAAAAGTTAGAAAGTAGAAAGTTTTAGTGAATTTATTCTCATTCCCATATTCATTTGGATCAACGTCTTTTTAATTAATTATGTTAAAATGTTTGTATATGTATTAATTTGGTTAATGACGAAAAAGGTAAAAATTCACTTAACTGGACTTTGATCTTTTTATAAGTTGTTTTTCCTTCATAAACTTTACCAGATACCGGAATAAAAAAATATAGGCAGTAAATAAGGATTAAACCAATAATCGATTACCCAATAAAATTAAATAAATGTATCTACATGTTTAATTAGAATAAAAGTTAATCATTTATTAATCTGAATCTACATGTTGGTTAGAACTACATTATAATTTGTGTATTAATTTTTCGTTTACATTGATAACTTAAATGAATCATTTCCATTCTCTTCTATTTTTAATCGAATATTGATTATTAACGCGCTGAAGCCCACATGCAAAATATACCTTCAAAGTAAAAAAGGATTAAAAGATGCGATACTGTATTTATAACAGATGTTGGTACCATATGGAAGCATGAGCGTTTTATAACACGTACGGCTGGATAATGACGTCAACGCAAAAGCGGCATTAAACAGGATATTTGAGTTTGTCTACCAGATTGTTTGTTTTAATTCTGCTATAATTAGCAAATGTTAACAACTCATTATCAAGTTTACTACAAAAATTTTAATACGAAAGGTACATAAATTAACCAAATAATAAACAAATAAATCTGGTGTGTAACAACCCACCACCTACCAATCTACAACATGAAAATTAAAAGAAATAAATAGTATATTTTTTAGGATAATTATGCAACGTCCTTTGTAATACGTTCATAATGAAAGTGGCCAAATCTTAATATGAAGAAACTGTATTATTATTTTTTTTTAATACTGGTCCTGAATAAACGAAGTTGAGCCTAACGGTTTAAGGCACTAAGACACTATGGAGGATAGCTGGGAGGATATTGATTTGCCAAGAGATGCCCATGAACGGCTACTTTAAATTTTTCAATTTCATAAATGAGAGGAAATAGGAACTAACCAGAGTTTAGAAGCCGTGTAGAAGAATGTGAATTGCGCCCGTTTTTTGTATTGCATAATGATGAGGTGAATGAGCACACCGAATATTCCTAGCAAAGGTGGCCTGAGATGGTATCAACGTGCAAGGTTATTTTGATGCACCGTGTATGTGTAGTATTTTGCGTGTTTTGAATGTATGTGAAGTGAGTTTGCACGAAAAGAACTTTTTTTTAATATGCGTAATGTAAGTTAGTGTAATTGATACGTCACTGGAATTCAGCGAGGCATTGGTTATCGTGTGAAGGAATATTTGAATGCTGTAGAAAGATTTTCGTGTTAAAAGCGTTAAATTTGGTTGAGAAATAATGTTTTGAGTAAATGGCACTGGTAAAACTACTAGTCTTTTTGCTACTGTGTATGGAGGAATTTGGACTAAAGAAATGGTTGTAGACGTATGAGTGAATGAGTTTATGATATATTGATATTTTATTAACGTGCCGTAAGGAATATTTATGCATACTTTTGTTTGTAGAAATGTTGTAATATGATGCAATAATAGTAAATCGATGCATGTTCAAGAACGAAGTGAAAGAATGTGAGGGAGTTCGCTAAATTGTGCGGAAATAGAATTCGCCCACATGTGAGATTTGCATAGAAAGTTGAGGATAATCTGGTTAATCTACAGTGTGAATGTAATTGCAATTGATGATTTCTTCGGAAAGTTTTCAGTGAATTTACAAAGTAATTCAAGATGGCTACGTTTATTTCGCATTGTTGGCGTCTTGTTCCACGATCGAATCTTCGACGCGGCAAAGAAACGCACGAAATACTCAATTGTGATAGGTGAATTTTGATCTTAACGCGAATTTATTGTGACGTATTGGCAATATGGCGGGCAGAAGGTATATAAGCAAGTGTCAAATTTGAGGGGTTAGTTAGTTGGTTAGAGGTTTTGAGTAAGAGTCGCGCGTTGCAGAACCATTAGAATGGTTGGTGTCGAAGTTTATTTGTGAAAATTATAATCTTAGCAGAGCATGTATAGCGACTACATTAACCCATAAGGGGATAAATCGTATAGACATTCACAAATAAATAATTTAATATATTGTGAATTGAAGGAAAACATTAGTGATTTTCTTCAAGAAATAAAAAGTGCTTAGGCAGATTAGAAGTTAACACAGCAAATAATTTGTTATTAGTGTTTAATTGTGGGACGCGTGACCTAATATTATTATAAAGAGAACTGAAGGTAAACATTTAAGTGACCGAACTAAAAGTTTGTAAAATTTAGTTAAATTATTGGTGATCATCACTGACATTGATTATGTACAATCGTTAGCAATACCAAATTGATTGTATAAAAGCAATTAAGAACTTTAATGTGTATATGAAGGTAACCATTTTTCATTGTGGTAAACGTTTTGAAAGGGTAAATATCACAGCATAAGATGATATTGTGATGTTAGGCTAAAGAGCCCCCTATACCAGGTACACGAGTGAACAAACCATAGACACTGCGTTAGTGAGTACTACAGCCGAGTGCGTAGGGCGAATACGGTTACATCTTATGTTTTGTGCATAGTGCATCTGAGAATTTAAAAAGGATTACCGAAAGCAGATCATATGGACTACAACTACCGCACCGAAAAAGGATTCATTAATGTAATACATAAGAATTAGATTTAAATTTTATTGAACCAAGACATGTACGATTATCTTTTAAGTACATTTTTTTTTACTGTTGCGTTAATTACGGTTAATTCAAAGGAAAAAAAAGGTAATCGAACTTTAGTTATTTTATTGTTTTTAATGTTAGGAATTGAGAAATTTTAATCTTAATGTATTGATGTGCGAATTTCTCAATATATATCCACTGGTTAATTTACTTGGTCATTTATTTGTGTCAATTGTGTGCCTAACTGCTTACACCTTCTGATAACTGAAATTAGTTTTTGCATATTTTTGAATTTAAGGATCGATTGGAAATTGCGTAATGAGCCAGATCGATCACAAAATTTCATTTTAGCTTTGAAATATTAATGCAGAACACTACTAACAAAGTACTTTTTTTTTATTCAGCATAAATTACAGTTTTGAAGTATTACAGTTTAAACCTATTAATGAATGTCTAAATATGATTTTAAAGATAAAATATACTAAGTGACATAGAAAGAAGAACGCCCAGTAATAATCAATTTATTTGAACAATTTTTGGTATACAAGTGTATTCGAGTTAGACTAGTAAACGATCAAAATTTGATAAAAATTAAACTGTTTCCTTTTTCAAAAATACTTAATAATATGTTGCGCCACCACGATGACGTATGCACTCATTAACACGTCTGGGCATACTTCTAATGATGTGATCGATTTCCTCCTGAGGTATCTCATTCCATGCTATCTGTAACTCATGCTGCAGAGCCACTAGAGTTTGTGAGGGGTGGGGTAAATTGAGTAATCTTCTTCCCATAATATCTCAAACGTGCTCGATGGGTGAAAGATCAGGAGATCTCGGCAACAAAGCAACTTGGTGGGCCTCAAAATTGGCCAAAGAAGCCCTAGCAACATGACGTCGTACGTTGTCTTGTTGGAATGGGCTGTTGGAGATGGTCTGAACATAAGGTACAATATGGGATTCTACGATCTCCTGGATGTAGCGCGCAGCGGTCATGTTACCTCTAATGAAGACCAAAGGTGACCTACTTCCAAGAGCAATAGCCCCCCATACCACAACTCCAACTGTGTGGTGTACATGCCTTTCCACAAATTGGGGATCTTGTCTTTCACCACGCCGTCTTCTCACCCTTGCACGACCGTCATGCATGCTCAAGAAAAATCTGGGCTCATCACTGAAGACAATTGAATTCCATTCTTGATCCCAATTTTCCCGTTCTCTACACCACGCTAGACGATCGCGTCAGTGCCAGAAGTCAGTGGTGGCACAAAATGGGGATGGTATGAAAAGAGTCCAAAGGTTCTTATTCGCGATAAACAGTTTGCGTCCCAATTGCCCTTCCATGTTCTGCAAACCACTGGTCCGCAATCGCCCGTGAACACGAGAACCAGCCCCGTAGAGCCAATACTCTAAGACGCCGATCTTCGGCTTCTGTGGTTCTTCGAGGACGTCCTGTACCTCTCGTTCTTCGTGTACGGCCCTCTTGGTTCCATTTCGCACTCGAGGCATTGTGATTCAATTAAATAAGCTTTTTGTAATGTGTTTTACACGTCTTAAATGACAACTGTAGTTACAAATGATTTTAAGGCTATGTGATAGTAAATGTTTTTGAAAGAGGTTAACGCAAAAACCGCTAAAAAAATTATCGTTTTTTACCTTAACATAAACAAACATTCTCAAAAAATTTTTATAAAATAGTCATTATTACTGGATATTCTTCTTTCTATGTCACTTAGTATATTAATAAAATATAACGATTTTATTGATGATACAAGCACTAACCGAACTATGTTTGAATTATTCAGCAATCAACAAACATTTTGTTGGGATAACAATTCAGTGTTAAACAATTTCGTTTATTTTGTTTAGAATTTTCTAAATTGGGAATATTTATTTGATTCAAAGTTTTATAACAGGTAGAAGTATAACTTTACAGGTATACGAGGGATACTTAAAAAGTATTCAAGTTGACGTCTTACGATTTGGAAATTTTCATTTGTACAGGGTGTGTTCAAAAGATTACTCGTGTATTTCAGAATTTTCTTAAGCTTTTCGATCGATTTATTTTGAAGTGTGATTGAATTTGAATGGTGAATGGTTTTACTGGGTAGGCGCAATCCTGCCTTCCGCAGTCAGATAGGATTAATTTACCATCTCGCCTAAGACTATTTATTTTAGCAAAATTTAAGATTGTGGTGGCGCCTAGAGACAATTTTTCCCGGACTGAGCTTTGTGAGTTGTAGATTAATCGTAAGTGTAAGGTGTTTGAAACTACTTTTCAATTATTTTACTCCTTATATCGACCACGCCCATTTCCACTATAGCAACCCGCTTATTTCGGTAAGCATACATGACGCCTAGTGCTGTTTGGACGTGTAACAAACGATATCGAGAGCGTATAAAAGAAGTGAGAATTATATTCTAGATGAGGTCGAATTTGAGCCTTATATAGCAGAAAGTAAAGTACTGCTAAGATCTGTACAAAAAGGCTATCTTACGAGCAGCTGCGTTAGTAGTGTCAACCCATGATAGGTTTTCATTCCCAACATATTAATAGGGTCTGAAAACTTAAGACCCATTCACACTGAGTTTGGTTAGCATTATATTTAACTTGATTATTACTTCCCTATTCAAGGATACCTTGAATCTCTTTGTTGATTGAAATGGCCATTTCAACTTTAAGCCCTTGATTTGACATAGAATGTGGATTACTATTATGAGCACACTGAGATGAACTACAATGAAGAGTGCTGTCGTTAACAATACCATCGATCGGGTTAGTCGTTTACGAAATACCATATTTTATGTATAGCAGAAAGGGTTGGAGCTATAACAGATCTCTGTGGCACGCACGCTGTCGTTAACAAGACCATGGATCGAGTTAGTCGTTTACGAAAGAAGATCTTTTATGTATAGCAGAAAACTAATCTCTGTGGCACGTCCGCGTTAATTCTAACTTCTTTTGAAAAGAAGCCAGTAACTACGATACATATTCGTCTTTTATCAAAAAAACTGGACTGGACATGAGTTTGGTAAGGAAACACTTATGCCAAACTTGGTCAAATGCCTTAGAGATATCTAAAGCGACTACAACTGTTTCACCGGAATATAGTCTATTGTTCTAAACTTGAATCTCATATGAAAGAAGATCACCTGTTGAACGACTCAGCCTAACACCGTATTGGTGGTCACTAAAGTTTATTAGATTCAAGGAGAGAGAGTCGTTGCTAATTGATGGCAATTGGTTGTTAGTTAGAGGGTTTGTTCTGTCGCCTTTTTTTGGGAATAGGTACATGGAACATTTGGTAACTTGATGAAGGAAATTCTTCAAAAAACATAGAGATCGAATAGAACTTTGATAAGACTGGTACTAGTTCGGGATAACACTTCCTTAAGACAATCGCTGGAATACCGTCTGGCCCAGTCGCCTCATTGGGATCAACCCTGCTGATGATTGATTCAAGTAACTTGCATCGAAAATGAATTAGTTTCATAGTGTATGAAGAAGAGTTGGCTAGGGGCACATATTTACCAGAATCATTAAGACACGAGTTGGGTGCAAATAAATCCACAAAAAGAAAGGGTTTGTCTACAGAATCAGCAACCACGGATTTGTCAAAAAATGGCGTAGGGGAAAGTTTTTCCTGGTGGCTTTAGTTAAAAACCAAATTCACGACTGCCCAAAGAATATGTAGCTAGTTTATTGAATTTTAGTTGTTCAAACAACTTTTTAGCTTTAATGATAACACTTATGCAGATATTTCTATCACCAACGTAGTCTGCATAACTTTCGACAGTTTTATTAAATTTCCATTTGGCATAAGATTTATTTTTCAAAGATATTGCATCAGCCTAAGCCCTATTGATTGGCCTATACGATTTTGTTTTTAGGAAAGTATAACTGTATGCCCATGAGAATAACATCAGATACTAAAAGAGCAATGTCCGAAGACGAGGACAACTTAAAACAATATTCACGCCATCACAAAGTTGCAAAGAAATCCCGTAAATCACTCCATTTAGCTGATTTAAACCAACACAAGGTTTTATTAGTGTTGTGAGCAACAATGGAATTAGGTACAGTAGAAGTTATATCTATATTAGATAATGATCAGCTAGATCTAGTGGGAAAAGAGCTGAGGTTTTATAAACAAGTTGATTTGATGTCAGAAAGAGGTCTAGAAGATGTGGAGTGTGTGTAGGGTTATCACATCAAATAGCAAATTTTTCTGCACTGCAGGATTAGTAGTAGATGAATATTGAAGATATTCTGAGACAGAATATACTCAACTTTCAAACTAAGGTAATCAAAGAAGTTTTGAAAGTTACTGTCATTGCAGAAATTACAAGCCTGGGTGAATCGAAATTTTGAGAAAATCGCTCAAAATGTTGGTGAACAGCATTAAGATTAGACCTGATATCGTGAATGTTACATAGTAGATTAGAAAGTAAGTACTTTCGGTGGCCGGGGTCGCTTGGGCCCTGCCGTCCCGGACATCCGAACGGGCAGGGTTTTACGTCCGGCATTTTTACCCTAGACTATCAATCCAATAGGAACACAGTTAGAACCAAAGGAAACATAGGATGATGATGGATTAGGGATAAAGAAAAGGTGACCAACCGAACTCAGAATATCGGAGAACGAATATTAGGAAGCCCATGGTAAGGGTGGTTTATCTTTAAAAAATATGTTTACACATTTTCCTGTAAAGTTCATCGTTTATTGCCAAAAATCGAACGAACAATAAAATTTCTGTTTAGGAAATTTTTGTCGCCAAATTACACGTTGCATCAAAGATTTCATGGAACACAATTATTTTATAATTTTAAAACCTATATGGTGGTATTTTTATATCTTTGAAATCTGAAACTGTTTCAAAAACATTTGGTAAAAATCAAAAACTGCACCTAAAAATCACGCTTAAATACGAAAGTTTAAGTACTTACTTTTTATCGCTCAGTAGTTATCGTGGATAACATACACACGCGCACGCACGTACGCACGCGCGCACACACGCACGACACACACACATACGTACACACACATATACACACAATCAAACACCCACACTCCCAGATACCTAGACACTCAATCACTCACACACCCACGCAATTACACACCTGCACACCCACACCTTCACATCCATACATCCACACACCCACGTACACACACATTCACCCACACACACACACACGCGCACGCACACACAGCTTACCCACGCATAATTGGCCTTAGTTAGGACTAAGATTCATGCTTGATCAATTTTATTTTTAATTAGTTTATTTATTAATTTATTTAGACTTTGCGTGATTTACCACTAGTGCACAGCGTTCAATGAATGACTAAGTTTAAAATGGCTACAGCCCGTCAACCTTAAGTTTTAAGTGCGCATAATTTGACACTGGATGGACCTACTGTAATTTTCGAATTACACCCCTCGTACTTTCTGTCATTGAGCGCAGTGTTGGATAGAACAACATTTTGTTATTCGTTAGTTCAGTAAAACCGAATCTATAATTGCTGTGGAGCTTGTCTTACATGGAGGGGTTAAACATTCAACCTCTAACGAGGAAAAGTATTTGTGTTTGGAATGTACAATTTGGTGAAACTGTCTCTTTGTGGAAAGCTAAAACCTCTGACCCCCCGCGTGTATTGAAAGAGAACGCCGCAGTATTTTGAGCGTTTTTTTTTATAGACGTCGACTAAAAGAGCACGCAGAGTACTTGGGCTGCCGTGTATTGAGACGCCGTTTAATATTCAAACCACACCAACTACTACTGATGCAGGCCTTGGTACAAACCGTAAGGTTTAAAACATGGAACAACATGAGAATTTTCAACGGGAAAATTAACATACACAATGTCGGTATTTGGGACATGAAACACTTCAGCATTACATGGACTCCCCGAAAGTGAACTATATCGTAAACAAAGTTTTTTGGATTTTCGATTTTGATGAATATATTGTAGCTGGCGTAACACACAATGCTGCCGACTGGTTTCTTCCTCAAATCGACTATAATTTAAACGACTTCGTCTTACAACAGAGCCGGCTTCTACCTCATGGGCAATGACTTGTTCGGCGATTGAATCTTTACCTCAACTATGCATAGGTCACATGAAAAATACACTCCTGATGCAACGACATGTGATTTCTTCTTGTGAAAGTTCTTAAGAGGCGCTGCTTATGTTCCATCTCTAAGTACCAAACACATTGGAAGACAGCTGCAGTAAACGAAATACATCTGTTGGTATGAATTAATTCAGCTTTACCTATCTACTGTATAGATGTTACCTAGGTAGTTAAATAGAGAGGGGGCGCATAAAACATCTATAAACTTTCTTATCACTACAATCAATCGTAATTTAGCTCATTTACATAACATATGGTTTACAAAATGTTCACAAAGTGTACTCTCGGAAATGCATGGTTCATCCATCTCTGAAACCTCTAACCAAGAAACAAACCACATGGCTCATTAACCTCTTTAAAGTCACGTAACCTATCCAAAACACAAACCGAATGAGGGATTCCAATATAAAGAGCACGCATAATCCTCGTAGATTAGTTCAATAACATGTACCTATCCAGGTTAAACGAAACTACAATCTGTAAACCGTTAAAGAATGTAGTTGACATAAATAAATACAGAATACTCTAATTCAGGACTGGTCACACCAAGCACGGAAATCGAGTAATGGTAAAACCCCAATGAAATGTATCCTACACAAACTCACACGTCCACACACATACCCACACGTCCACAGACCCACACATCCACTCACCCACACACCCACACACCTACACACCCACATACCCCACACCTACACACACTCAAACCCACATACCCACACTCCTACACACCCACACACCCACGCATCTACACACCCACATACCCACACTCCCATACACACACCCACGCACGCACCCATACACACCCACAGGTACACACAAATACACGCGCGCTCACACACGCACGCACTGGCACACGCACAGTTAAGAAATGTCAATTGTATAACCTTCTATACCTATATATGAATACTGACTTCCATAAAAATTGCAACACCTAGAATTTGTTGAACAATTTTAGTGAAATTTTCGTCAACGATGTCTTTCATTAGAACAAACAAACGATTAAAATTTGAATAAAATCTAGCTAGTAGTTTTTTTGCACTTAGTAATAGTGCGTAAGGGTGCTTCAGGGCGTCGAAGAGCAGTTTGTACCAACAACAATGAAGAACGGGTTCTTGACTAGGTTTTGCACTCGCCACAAAGAAGTTTTCGACAAACTGCGTATAAATTAATCATCAGTGAACATAGTGGTTATCCATAATTGGACAGCGACTAAACGCTGTGGACAAAGTTCGAAAAAAGTTTGTTGTGGACGCGTGTTGAGCCTAGTATACGAAGATACCGATTTCTTGAAAAATGTATGGTTTTCAGACGAAAGTCATGTTCACCTAAATGGGTATATCAATAAACAAACAACTCGATTTCTTGGATTTGAGTGCGCTGACTTCATTGTAGAAAAACCACTTCACAGTACTCGAGGTACGGTTTGGTGTGCTGTATCGGGGCACTGTATAGGTCCTTATTTTAATGAGAATTGAAATCAGCACACAGTTACTGTTAATCAAGAGCGTTACAGGAAGAATATCAATCATACCTTTTATGAGAGAGTTAAGAAATAAATACAGTCAGACGCTCATTACAACTTCTCCGCGAGCATTTTGGAAACAGAATAATTTCTGGTGGAACGGATTTCGACTACCCTTCACTTTCTCCTGACCTTACGCCACCTGATGCATACATTTGGGGCATGATGAAAGAGTCAGTATTCCACTCTAATGATGCACCAATGGATATTGCAACCACTATTTATGAATATGTATAATGATCTGCAAAATCGTTATGAAACTTGTATACGCCGTAATTGTGCTATTTTGAACATGTAAATTACAAAAATAATTAATAAAGTTGTTGTTTTAAGTACTATTTATTTTGACGAATACTGCACATCCGATATTATTGATTTAAACTTTAGCTCTCTAAATGTGTTATACAATGTCATTGAATAGATATTTCAGAGAATCGTTTATTAATGGGAATTATTAAACAACTCTAAATCATGCATTAATAGGCTCTATTAGTAAAGGATTTAAATGAAGTTGATAGGAGGCGCTGCATTGATTTGTATGAAACATCTAACAATGAATCTATTGCGTCAAGGAATGAGAACTGTCAGACGTTCTGTACTTTCATTACGGGATGGCAACTTGGTCTCCATAAAATTTTCACTTTGGAAAAACAGGGAAGTTAAAGAGAGCCATTCTCTGAAAAATATTGTAACCAACTCGTGTAATGCGCGATTACGATCTCGACTTTTTTTAACGTTTTTTAAACAGTCTCAACGTTAATCGCCTTCATTAATACACTTGATAGTTAAATAACTATCTTGTTTTCTAGTCTACATTAAAATTCATATCAATTTTCGTATACATATTATTTACTATATTTATTTACAATAAATATTATTATTATCTGAACTACACCGGGACTATTGCAGTCATCAATAAGCAAAGCAGCGTTAGGGTATGTGATTCACCAGGAGTGTTGCTTATTTTGTTTAAGTGTTTAAAATTATTAGGTACCCGGTGGCCACGCAAAATTGATATTGATATCTTATAGAAGTGGGCGGCTTTGGAATTTTTTTTAAGTTAATATGTTATGTCTATTAGGCAATTTCAAGTACACACGCCTCTAACAGCTGATCTTGGACAACTTGTGTTAGCGTTTCATACCAATCTACATGTTTTGCTGTGATTTTTAGTGTTCTCTCCAGAAAAATTCGTGATAATTGACTTATTGTAGTGTTAGTATATAGTGTTAAGATATTTCATAGTTAATTATTGAACATTATTAGTGTATATTATACTTCGGTTAGATTTTATCAGAACGTATTCGCGCCTTTACAACATTGCAATAGAAATTTGTAAGTATTTCGTTACTTGCTTTAATAAGGTAAACCCCTGTGAAGTTTAGTAAATAATGTATGGTCCGTTGTCTTTCCAGAAAAAATTGCTTTAAGTGATTATAATTAAACCTGAGTTTTATTAACACTATCAAAAACTTATTTGTAATAACTGCTTGTGGGTGCTATTTTGATATAAGGTTCAATTAAAAGAGCATTGCATTGTATGTAATTCTTTAATTTGACGAGTTTGATGATAACTAACCTAAAAATCGCACGAACTTTTCAATATTATGTAGGATAATTGTTCACTTCATTCACGTATTTCTGGTGAATTGTATCAATACAATCCTAATCTACAGGTATTAGCAGAAACATTTTCACCGCCTATGCTTTTCGATAAAATTGTCAGAAAACAATCATCCCATTAGAACGTGTGTTAGAGTTGTCCAACATCTGGCAAGGTCACGCGTTGTGACGTCACTTGAAAATTGTTATTAAAATTATTTGATTTCTTTTAATGTCCAGTTTGTAGGTTGGAAGGTCGTCTGTAATTCCACGCCAGATTTTTTTTGTATTTATGGGGCTAGATCTAGACACAAACGGAAAAGTCAGGCATCTCTACTAACGGTACTAAATAGTGATTACCCGTCAATATAATTTTGACCTATTCAATTCCATCTTTAGTATTAATACTACTATTATACTCTGTTACATCTTGTTTTGAATTAAAGCACGCCATGGAAATCTAGGGAGAGTGTGATAGTACTGTCAAAAAAGTAAAAAGTCCATACCGTAGCTTGACTTTTGAAAATTGTAGGTTATATTTTTAAAGTGAAGCTAATGCTCCGTTGCAACATAGTTTTTCACGCTGTTTAGACTTTGCACAAAAATCGTTGAATCGTTTTAAGAAAAAGCAAATTTTAATCTTCAGATCTTAACCGTCTATTATCTACATAAAACGGTAATTGTAAGTCTTTATATTGGTCATAAATGACAACATCATGTCTTGTATAATACAATGAGGTATTTTGTTGACCAAATCTATGTAAAAACTAGTAAGAATGCCTTCTCCTTTATACACTCTTCCAAAATAAAGAACAGGGGAGAAATATGCAGAAATTCAGGGCGCAATTTTATAATTAATCCATTGTGAAGACTTACTTTCGTGATAAAATTTACCTACTGAGTTTTCGATAACCGGAACATCAATATGTATCCATTTAGTTTAACCTATCACGGAAATTCACAGCGCCTTTTCATATGTAATCAAATGTGTAAATAACCAGAAATTTATCGATGTAAGTCTTAGCTAAATGGAATTGACCACAAAATTCCGCTTTCGTATCCACGGACCAAGACCTGATGAAAACCAAACATTTAAACGTCTCATTCCTATCACACTATATGACCAGAGGATTCAGAATCCATATCACTATCTGAATCTGAATCGGATACTCCTAGTGCTATAATAACAGGTGGGATATTTTCAATCGAAAAATTTTGACACACATTTTTTGTAGGAAAACATTTGGATAAAGCCAGAAGCCATAATTTCTGAACCCTATCTTTCAATGGAGATTCAGAACTTATTCGCTTATTGTAATATTTTTTACAACTCCATGCCATTTCAATAGGGTTATATTGACAATGGTGGGGGGGAATCGTAAAACTTCATATCCACGCTTAATCAAAATATTATCAAATACATCATTTTTCCCTGTAGAGCTAAAATGTTGAATTTTGTTCCACAGTTACGTTTTTTAGTTTTGCGGTCAATTTCAACCCGTGCGTAACCAACCACTCCTGCAGCTTATCTTTCTTAGTAGAAAACGAAGGTGGCTTATCTAGCTGTACCGAATGATACGATGCGTTATCCATAAACACCACACAATTTCCGGGTAGTTTGGGCAGCGCAGCAATCAGCTGCGTATTCGGCCAACTTTGAAACCGGTCCGCATTCATAGTTTTATGATAATCCTTATCCTGAATCGAGCAAATAGTCGCAGTTTTCCAAAAACCCTAAAGTACACCCCTTCACTTTTAATTTTAGGTGGATTACTTTTGAAGTCACAATCGCGCGCCCAACGACCATTTTAATAAATCCACGTTTCGCCGAAGTACACAAATCTGACATCTTGGCCTAAACTTTGCAACTACAGAAATTTTCTCAGAAACTTAATTTTGGCTACAACGACGTGTTTCATTTCACATAACATTTTCTGTCCATTGACACGCTTGTGTTTGTAACTCATTGATTTCAAAATTTTAAATAATGTCGTTCGGCCCCCATCACAATCGAAATTTATTTTAGCATCCCTAAAGTAAAATATTTATTTTTCGAATTAAACTGGCAAATTAGTCGTTGTTGATTTTTCCGAAAGGTGTAGACATTAAATTATGAGGTCCTGCTGTTATGATGACTTGGGGATAGAAGTTCGCTGTGAAATCTACAAACTTAATTTGAAGAAAGTAAGTGCTGTATTGTAATTCATTACAATAACTAATAAATAATTAAATAAAATACATTATCTGTTATAATTACCTTGCAGAGCATCACTTCCACTTTTCTCAGCATTATTGCATATTGCAATTGAACCCAATTCTCATAGGTATTGTTACATATATGTATGTATCTAAATTATATGAAAGTTAAGCGAAGGCAATTTTTAGAAATAAAATTTATCCTCTCCTATTTCTCACAACTTTCAAATTAACAATTATGAGAAGGAATTGTGTTACATTTTTATAAAACTATAACAATTGATTTAATAACATCTTGCTTAAATATAAAAAGTGGAAAGTAAGTATTCTTATCCTTATTCCTAAATCAAAAATCATATAATTGTTTTACAGTTTACTTACATTTTAACCTTATATATATATATATATATATATATATATATATATATATATATATATATATATATATATATATAGATGGATAAGTTATGCTGTGGTACAGTTAGAATTTCAATAAAAATAATTAACTACTTCCTTCAAAGCGAAGATTGGTTGAAAGTTGAAATAATTCACATTACTTAATCTAGATTAAAAATACAAAACGAATTTTAGACATATTTGTAAAGAAATGATCGAATTGATCTATTTCAAGGATTATCAATAATAATATTGTAAAAACCGTTAAAATCTTTCATTGTTCGTTTAATTAATTCCATTAAAATGCAAACCAAAACCTGAATAACGCATTAATTTGATGTGCAGATTCAGGATGAGATCGAATTCTTAATTATAAAGGATATAATTATAATAATTATCAAAAGGAATGTAGAATGTTAATTTCAAATGAATTACATATTGAACAAATAACCCATTATTCCAGGAGAAATTTATTTTAAAACCAAGTAAAAAATATCTAGTGTGGAACACCACGCGACCTGCCAACCTACAAAATGGAAATTAAAAGAAATGAAATAATTTTAATAACAATTTTTGAAGGATAATTATGCAACTTCTTTTATAATAAGTTCATTACGAAAATAGGCAACATTGTAAAAACAATACGCGCGTGCGTGCGTGCGCGCGTGTGTGTGTATGTCTGTGTGGATGTATGTTAGTATCCACGATAACTCCAGAACGAAAATACCTACGTACTTAAAATTTTGTGTTTAAGCTTGTTTTGATTTGGTTTAGAGCTGATTAGATTAGCGGTGGAGAGGGGAGTTTATTAGGAGCAGCGTTTGGTTTTTGTTGAATATTTCTAAAACAGCTGCATATTTCAAAGATATAAAAATACCTAGATATAGACCTTAAATGTATCGATTAATTATGTTTTATGCAACTTTTGTATAAAACGAGTAATTTAGCGCCAAAAAATTCCTAAGGTAGAATTTAAGTGTTACTTCAAATTTTTCATCATGATCTGAATAACGATTACTAGACGTATTTTTTAAAGAAAATTTAATTTTACATAAATTTTCGTTATACCGTTTTTCAATGTAAAGCGAAATAAATATAAAAATTAAATAAATATGCTGAAGCTGTATTATGGATATTTTTATAGAAGTGGGCTTTGGAATTGTGTTTACGTTAACATGAATTTATGTCTATTAATCTCTATTTAAACGTCATTCAGACATAGATTATTGTTTTTACAATGTTGCCTGTTTTCGTTATGAACGTATAAAAAAGAGGTAGCATAGTTATCGTAAAAAAATTGAAATTAAAATTATTTCTGATCATAATACAATCAAATTACTTATATTAATGGAATGTGAGCCTGCAATATCGCAAAGATTCACACATACCAAAGCAACTTAACTATTATTAAATTATTAAGAACGAATAAGTTCAAAGGTAAATATGTAATTTACATCAGTTCTACATACATAAAACCAAATCACAAAATCTCGATAGCGTAGTTGGTTACCGCGGTGCTCTAGCAAAGTACAGGTCGTAGGTTCAAATCCTACGCGAGCTAAACTTTTTATTTATGTATTTAATAAAATTAATAATAATTTTTAATTACATATTTACCTTTGAACTTATTCGTTCATAACAAAAACTTATAATAATTTAATAAAATTATTTCATTTCCTTTAATTTAAGTTAGAATCTAGATGTCTATTAACCTCGTCATGAAGTTTTAAACGTCTGTTTGACATAAATTATTGTTTTTGCGTTTACAGTGTTGCCTATTTTCCTAATGAACCTATCATAAAAGAGGTTGCTTAAAAAAATTATTTAATTTCTTTTAATTTCCATTTTGTAGGTTGGATGGTCGTGTGGTGTTCCATACCAGATATTTTAGGATAACTATGCAACCTCTTTTTATACATTCATAACTAAAACAGGCAACATTGTAAAAACAAAAACAATAATCTATGTCAGAATGACGTTTAAAACTTCATGTCAGATAGAGATTACTAAACATAAATAAAAGATAATATAAGATAAATAAAAGCCGCCCGCTTCTATAAGATATCAATAATAATAAAGGTAAATTATGTAAAATTAAATTTTCTTTAAGAAATTCTTTTTCGTATAAAATTAATCGTTATTCAGATATTGAAAAAAAACTAGTACTTAGGAATTGTTTTACTACTAAATTACGCGTCGTATCAAAAAATTGAATAAACATAATTAATCTATATGTTTAAGGTCTATATCTAGGTATTTTGATATGT
Source organism: Vesta saturnalis (assembly GCA_036346205.1). Lineage (NCBI taxonomy): Eukaryota > Metazoa > Arthropoda > Insecta > Coleoptera > Lampyridae > Vesta > Vesta saturnalis. Next base: position 190,015 of record JARFJB010002116.1, read on the forward strand.
TTCAAATATGCAGCTGTACGTGTTTTCGTTCTGGATTTATCGTGGATACAGACACACATCCAGACATCAAGGCCGATCTTGGCGAAGCTTGGCCAAAAGTTGGCCAAGCGATAGTGAAAAAAAGTCGATCGGATAACCTTCTACACCTACATATGTATATGTAGGTTGGAAGGTAAAAAAACCTGTTTGAGACAATTTGGCACATACGATGAAGCAGATATTTTTAGGGTTTATTACGGCGATAACTACAGTTGCTGTCGAAACGTATAAATTTACATATAAATGCACCAGTGAAAAGCAAAACATTAGCATTTATAATTAGGAACTTAAATTGTGAAAGCTTACATTTTTATATTTCATTAAATCTATTCAATTTGGTGGTTAAAGAAGGTGCGGAGATTTTCATATCAAATGTTTAAATATGATTAGTTTAATATCGGTTTAATAGGATTGCATTCTTACCTTATCTACTTCTTCAGGTAGATGGGACAATATTTGCAAGTCACTGCTACCACTTCATAAATGGGGCAATTAACCCTTTGTTTCCCGGAATAAGATTTCTTAAAAATTTTAGAAAAAAAAAATTCAAATATGAATTAAAGGATGAGTAATTAGCATAAAATAATTTTTCCAAATTTTTGTCCACCTTCTAAGGAATGGGAGCCGACGTACAAGTCCCGTCAGGGACAAAAGTGATGGGAACTTATACAACTACATACTGTTACATACTAGTTTATTGAGCAATATTATGATATTTGGCAAAACAATTTTTCTTATCATTAACACACGGATATACCGGACAGTTTGAACATTTTGAATATGGTGATTCTAATCCAACAGACGAACACTGTTCGCATCTACCTCTCTTTGGGGTAAAAATTGGCCAGTGCACTCCACGGTTGCTCAGTCTAACATCGTCAGAAACACTGTATTTGTATTTTCTACGATTTGCACACACTAACGTTTGTGGGCTGTTTCGAGGGCTTGCTGAAGACGCCGATCTACACTTTTTGTTTGTGACAGGATTATTGGTTTGATTCATGAGTCCTAGGGCAACTCCTCTTCTAAAATCAAGTAACGTAAGATACTCCTCGGGATGAAGTTTTTTTATAGAGGATGTAACTGTTGACAAAAGCAATGTCAACAATTCCAAAAAATAGGCGGTACCACCATTTTTTGGACCTCCTATTGATACAATATGCTTGGCGAAGTCGGTCCGCTTGATCTACGCCACCTATATGTGTATTATAGTCATCGACAATCTGGGCACAATTTATGTCGATCTTAGTACCGTCTTTTTGTTGACATTTGACTGTAGTCAATTCTGTGCCATGGAAGTTGGATAAAAAATGTACAATCCTATTCTTACACTATTTGAAGAATGATATGTCCATATTTGACACCCTATAATCAATATCACCTCGCTGAAAGGTTTTATCTTCTTTCATATTTTTTTATGGTAAACCTAGCCGATCATGCTGAACTGTTCCACATCCTAACGTGTTTTCAGTTTTTAATTTTTCTAGTAAAAAAACTGATGTGAAGTAATTGTCGAAATATATTATCCGATTAGTGCCCCAATAATTTTCGGTCAAAGTCAAAACTCTTAGGGTTGTATTGCTTCAATGTGGAGCGGCCTTTGAAGATTATCATGGATTCGTCAACTGTAAGTCTCCTAGTTCCATTATTTAAAATATCAAAGCGTTCATTCAAGGTCGTTACAAAAGGTCTTATCTTATAAATTTTATCTTTGTTGTTAAGAGGTATTGTTGAATTGTCATTTATATGAAGGTATTGCAAAAACTGCTCAAAACGACTTCTATGCATTACCTTTTTTACTATTGCTATTCCAAGATCTTCAGCACATGACCAGTAATGTGTATAACTTGGTACTGTATGGTAGCCCATAAAAAAGTTAAGTCCTAGAAAAGCCAACAGTTCACATTCTTTGAAGTTCATAGTCTTTCCACGTTGAGTAGCATATAAGTTTGACTGGTATGCAATATCTTTTACAGCATTTGGCCCCAACACTGTAAGAAAGTAATTAGTGTAAGTTGAGCAGTGTTGAAAGTGTTCTTCGATCGGATTTTCATCCAAGCTGTATGGAGGAATGTTGGTAGTAATATCTTTTTTTTTTCCATTTTCTCTTCTGTTCCTCTTCTGCCTTCCCTCCTCTTTTGCTTTTATTTGATTCTGCAAAGTGAGGAGCTGCAGTGGGAGTGCTATTTTCCATTTCAGTGGTTCCCTCCAGTTCATAATTTGCATTTTCGTTATCTAAATTTTCTTCGTGCAAAACCTCTGTCATATTGTTTGTTTCTTTATCACTTATTAACTCTTCGTCTGTTATCGTTTCGTTGTCAAGTGGTTGATTTGCTAATTCAAATACTGCTGCTTCAGCTGCAGCCAGAAGTTCATCATCATTAAGTGGCTCTCTATGCCGCCAATTATACATTTTTCTATGAGAAATAAAAAAGTGTTACCTGCGTCTAATTTTAATTATCTTTTTTAGTTATTTCAGGGAGATACGCTCAATTTTCAATAAATAATACATATACAATAACATACCTATCAAATCCCTGACGGGACTTAGGAGTCCATTAAATAAATTACGTTGGTAAAGTATTCTTGTACAATTTAAATTAATTAACGATATTTCTCTATGTCTTTGAAACAACAAGAAGTTCAAATTTACAATAAATAGTATTCCACTGTCTGTTTTATTAAAAAAAAACACTAACAAAGTACACAACACAATTCACGCAATCCTTACTGTGTCACACTAACGAATAAATTAATTTAAATGACAAAACCGTTAAACAAGGCGTATTCTTGGTTGCATAAGCCGTAGGATAATGTATACTCTATAGTCCCGTCAGAAACTTATCGATGATTATGAAGTATTATGGGATCTTAAAGTCCCGTCGGGGAACAAAGGGTTAAGACCGGTGAAGGTTGTTGAGTTAGAGCTTCAGACATTTCAACTGGAAGCGGTTATCACATTTTAACGGTTTATTTGGAAATGCGCAAGGGGGGTGCACGTTTGCTATTTGTTAAGCAAAACATACGGATGCAAATATCCCATACGTGGCTCCATCACCATGTACCGGGTGTCCCATTAAGAGAGGTAGTGCCTGGCTACATCTCAGAAACTATTCATCTCACAGCTTCAGAAAAAAATATCTTTAATAAATGTGAAAAAAGGGAAATCATCAGAAAATATATTCAGGCTTCTGAGATTACCGCTAGGGGGCGCAGTAGTGACATCAAAACATAAAAATATTGAGTTAATATCGATTATGTAAGTTATAACGGTTGGTATATTCTAACATTCGATTGCATGAATTTTACCTATTTTATTTTATTTCACCATATTAATATTAATGTTTCTGTTAATACATTGAGCGGTTTTCTTTGAATATTATCGAAGCTTTTGAAACAAAGATATTACTAATGTCAAAAACTGTAACAATTTAAGGTCGAAATATTTATTTGCCGCGTTCGCAGAATCTGTCGATATTATTGGTATATATTTTGAATGTCTGCAAAATGCGACTGTAGCTGCAAGATTGTACATATGCCTGGTGAGGAACTGAGGAAAACGTGATCATTGTTTTAGCATAGTAATTTCAAGGGTTTCCGGGATTACAGTGCATCGAATATTGAAAGAACACAGGTAATAAATAATCATTTTTACTTATACATGAAATTAACATTTAATATTTGTATCTTTGGAACATACCTATATATTAAGTAAACTGTGTCTTAGATTACATCCGTATCATATTGAGCTCCACTAATTTTGACCGCCGTAAACTACGATAGAAGGTTGGACTAATGTCATTGGTTGATAAATATATTAGCGGAAGACAGAATATGCATTACCAGTCCTCAGGAAATCCCCGCTGAAGATACAGGTGGTGCAGCATCAGGGAAGATGGAGCGTGAATGTTTGGTGTGGCATTCTAGACACACAAATCTTAGGTCCTTTTATATTTAATGAGCTTCTTAGAGGGCAAACATATTTAAAACTGTTTGACAATCACAAGTTCTGTTACAAAATTTGCCGTTGGAAACTACAAGAACAATATTTTTTCAACACGCTTTGTGTCCTTTCGCTGCAAATGTCCGTCAATTGCTTGATCAGACATTTCCTGACAGGGAGATTGGAAAAGCGAACTTATTTCTTTAACCTGCAAGGTTAATTTTTATGTTCACAAATAAAAGAAACAGTAACTATGTTCAATATTAATTTAATTAAATTGTTACCTACGTTTTCTTGTGGTTCACCTGATTTAATCCTACAATTTCTACGTATGGGGCAGATTAAAATACCTTGTTTATACCTCGAGACCTACTACGAGAGAAAATATGATTCAATGCATAATGCATAAGTATAGCAGAGGTGGAAACGGTTGTGTTCATAACCAGGAAGAGACTAGAATTATGCGTTCAAAATGATAAACATTTAGAATGTCACTGAATATTCCATGCTTTTGTTTATTTTGCTTTAATAATATTTTTGATAATATTTCCAGTTTAAAATGAGATATGCAATTGCGGGGTTTTAGCCAGTTCTTTTTGTTCTATCTAACCCTATAAAAACGTGTACTTTGCGCCAAAGATAATGAGGGTCACTATAGGGATTTTGGAAACTGTAAGAAATACAGATTTGGTTAAATGGGGGAAAAGTTGCGTAATCAAAGGCGTTTGGTTCTTAAGTTATTTTAAAAAATTGAGTTTTTAAATTTTACAAATAATTTTTTTCTGGCGTTAATGTGTGATCTAGACCAAAACCGATGACACTTATCAAGTTTTAATTCCCTTAATGTGGTATTATTAATTTTTTAACCGACGTTTCGTCGTTGCAGAACCACACCAACTTAATTTTTTAAATACGGCCACGGTATTCTGATATCAGGTTATTAAAGTCCTTTCTATTCCAAACACAGTGATGTATAACACATTAATTGCGTTTTAGTCCTTATTCTGGAAAATTCCTATTACGGACCTGTACATAGTTTTTTTTTTTTTTAAAATTAACAATTACCTATTAACAGTTTATATCAGTTAAGTATTTAATGGCAACCCAATGACTAAATTGATGTACTCATTTAATAATAAAAAAACAAGGATCATCCTCTGATGAGAGCACGGTTACAAATAATAACATTTTTGATAGAAGAAATGCCCATTATTGGTCTGAAACTAATCCACGTTTAAGAAAAACGTCAACATCAACACCGATTCGGTTTTAATATGTGGGCTGGTATTTTCGACGCAACTATTGTAGGACCGTTTATATACCATTATAGTTTAACAGCAGAGCGTTACTTTCGTTTAGTGGAAAATTATTTAGAGGATACTCTCAATAATATGCCTCTGGCGAAAGTTGGCGATTGCGCCTGCACATAATTCCGGAAGAGTTAGAGAGTATCTTTCAGTACGATTCCCAGGGAAAGTGATTGGTATCCATTCAGAGACACCCAGGCCAGCGCGTTCCCCAGATGTAACCCCCGCTTGATTTTTTCTTGTGGGGGTTCGTTAAAAAGTATGTATACTAACAAAATTTTGAAACCGAACTAAAACTGAGGAGGTCATACTAGGGAGGAAATTTCAGTGGGGGGGGATCAGCCCCCCGTCCTTTACAAATAAAAATATCGAATCGTTCTTTGCGACAGAATTAGGAGCTATATATGAGCTATTAAAACAATATCATTTCGATTTTTGAGCTCATCGTTTTAACCCCAAAACAACCCCTTAAATAATTTAACTCTAGTGAGAACTGCACAAAAATTGAAAAAGTAACTCTTTTGCAGGTAAATATTGTTTATTGATGTAGGAGCTCTCTAAATACATATTTTGATTTTTGACCCGCAACCACTATAACGGCAAAACTACCCCTCGTTTCCCCGGCACAGAGAGAACTATGTTTAAAATGAAGAAATTTAACTATTTTGTATTTAATTATTGTTTGACGATTTATGAGCTCTCGAGATACGTCCATTTTGATTATTGAACTGAAACCCTTTTACGCCAAAACCGCCTCCAGTCTCTCCAGCACGCAAAAGAGACTTTTGCTTAAAATGAAATAAATTGAATATTTTGTATTAATTGTTTTATGATTAAATATTTTATATTATTAGTGCTTGTTACAGGTTATATATAGGTTTCCAAAATAGTTATTTTTTTTCCGTCTCTGTTGTGAAGAAAATGCGGGGTAATTATTTTTATAAAAGATTTTTAACTTGTATTTTCTAAGCTCATAAATCGATAAACAATATTTAGCCGCAAAGTATATTCTTTTACTTTAAATATGACGGTGCTGGAAAGATTTGGGACTAGTTTTATTGTAAAGGAATTGCAGTTCTTCTCCTCAATACTCGCGCGAGTATTGAGGAGAAGGACGAGTCTCACAACCGTGATGATGATAGCGACGAATCAAGGAATTGCAGTTTAATAATTAAAATACACGGATTTTGTTCATAACCATTTTTTTAATAAATTAAAGTATGCAACTCAAGAATAAAAATAAATAAAATTAATTAATTGCACAACGTTTTGGAATATTTTGATAATTTTTTTTTATATATCCTTTTTATAAAATTATATTTTTATGTATTAAATAACGATTTACTGTAACTGAATTATTATTTATATTTAACTTTTCATCAACAAGTTCTTCATCATTAGTTGCATAACTTTCTGTATCGCTTAATGTTTAGCTTGTCAATAAATATTTTAATTTCTGTTTATTTTAGTTGGGTTTTTCTGGGTGCCCAACATTTCTATAATTACGGACAGCCTCAAATGGTACAATTTTTTTTTATCCCTAGAATAGAGTTTATAAAGATGAAATGCATTTATTAAGCATAATTGTAAAATATGAATATCAACTTTTGTTGACCATCTCATAGTTTTTCTTTCACAAGGATAATAGGACAACATTTGGACCTGACGATCCACTCCAAACATAAATTTGTTATAATTTATGATGGGCTCTGGTTTGACTTTAATTTCACCACATAATCAGAATTACGATTTTGTGATGAATGCCTACCAGATTAAACTGCAAATGAAATATGTACATTCTGCAGAGTTCACTTTAAGTGCATTTTTGTCTAAAGCAGAACCATTTAGCGATATGTTTGTCTACCCTAAAAACACCCCTGTACCCAGTTTAGACAAGATATCTCGAACATGAGACAGCTATCGATAAAAAGTGAAATAAAAAATACATCTTTGAAAGGTCATAGCTTTTTAAGGAAGCAGAGCTGGACTAAGGTAGGTTGGCCTAAACGGGCTATTTTAACCCAAATAAACTACGTCTGAACTATGGCACATTCTTTACGGTACACCCTGTATAATGAGCAAAATCCATACGGATTTAGTTCTTTATCTTCGCATACGTTATCAGCATAATCGTGCGTGGGTTTGTGCGTGCGTGTGTCGTTCTGTCTGTATGAGTAAGTATGTACATAGGTATACATGAATATATAGTATTTAATATTTGTTTTCATATTTCATATAGTAATACTTACTAAAAACATCAAAATATAATTTATAAAAATGAGTATATAAACAAAATTATCAAAATTTATGATTTAAAAAGATTCTAGAGTTGCATACTTTGATTTATTAAAAAAATGGTTAAGATCAAAATACGTGTATTTTAATTATAGAACTACAATTCCTTTACAATAAAACTAGTCCCAAATCTTTCCAGAACCACTATACTTAAAGTAAAAGAATATCTTTTTCGGCTAAATATTAGTAGAATACAGGCACCATTCCCACTACTTTTTGACGTCACAAGCCCCGCCCCCTGGGTCTTTTAACCGATTGGTCGTGCATGCATCCGCCTCTCTGGCTTCTGATTGGTCCTTAGCCCCACCACTCATCCGCTGTGCTCTGATTGGAGGACTAAATCTCTGCATTCTGATTGGTTATGGCGGGAAATTTGAATTTGTATTCTAATAAGGGGCCCTAATGCTAACTTGTAAGACATGTGTATATCTTCAAAACTTGTTCTCAGACCTTCGCCCCCTGGTTGGAAATGGTATGGGGCCCTAACCTTATATATAAGTGCAGAAACTAGCTCTTGGACCTTAGCCCCTACCGTGGGTTCTAACCTAATCTTACAGTTGTAGGCCTTCGCCCCCCCCCCGTCATAAAAGATTTGTATTCTAATAAGGTAGCTTGTCCATTGTCTCTCCGTCTCTCCGTCTGTCTCTCCGTCTCTCGTCCCTCCGTCCCTCCGTCTCGTCTCTGTCTCTATCTCTCCGTCTGTCTTTCTGCTCTGTTCTCGTTCTGTTCTAGTTCTGTTCTGTTCTGTTCTGTTCTTGTTCTTCCCTGTTCTCCCGTTCTTTCTGTTCTCCCGTTCTCCGTTCTACGTTCTCCGTTCTTCCGTTCTCTCGTTCTCCCCGTTCTCCCCGTTCTCCCCGTTCTCTCAGTTCTCTCGTTCTCCGTTCTCTCCGTTCTCTGTTCTCTGTTCTCTCCGTTCTCTCCGTTCTCTCCGTTCTCTGTTCTCTCCGTTCTCTCGTTCTCCGTTCTTCCGTTCTCTCGTTCTCTCGTTCTCTCTGTTCTTCTCCTCTTTTTTTTTCTCTCTCTCTTTTTTTTCTTCTTCTCCCTCTTTTTTTTTCTCTTTTCCTTTCTTTCCCTCTTTCTTCTTTTCTTCTTTTTTTTTTTTTTTTCTCTTTTTTTCCTTTTTTCTTTCTTTTTTCTTTTCTTTTTTCTTTTTTCTTTCTCCCTTCTTTTCTCTCTTTTTTTTTTCTTTTTTTTCTTTCTCTTCTTCTTCTTCTCCTCTTCTTTTTTTCTTTTTCTTCTCTTTCTTTTCCTTTCTTTTTTTTTCTCTCTTTCTCTCTTTTATTCTTTACCTCTTCTTATATTCTTTTCTTTTTTTCTTTTATTCTTTTTTCTTTTCTTTTTTCTCTCTTTTTTCTTCTCTCCTCATATCAACAGTTATAAAACCTCATTACAAGGACTGAAAGTAATTACTTATATGTAACATAAAGTTAAATTAAATAACTATGTTTTTAAGAATATCAAATTGATATAATGAAATAAAGGCAAAAGTTTTCATGGTTTATTATTATACGCGAATTAACAATAACTACAGTTTAAAATCACGAATACGTATCAGCTATTCTAGATCTGATTTTATGACGTCATCCTATAAGAGTAATAATACATTTTTAAAAACCTTTATCAACATTTTTGTTAGCAATAACAAGTAAAACATATATTAAAAAATAATACGTATACCTTCAGATGTGTTTTTTTCTTTCAACTGTTCTAATAATAACCATATCTTGAACTGAAATATTTTTATACAGCTCACTAAACACATTTTCTACTTATGAACGGCTGGATATAAACTGGCTATTGCTTTCTCTTATGAACTAATTTAGAAAGTAATACACAAAACCTGATTACTGTAACTCGTATTTAGCATTTATATTGTACTTATAAATTAACATTCAAAATGAAAAAACGACGAGAACATGCTTAAAAAAATGAGTTTTACCGTATGATAAATTGTTTGTAGAATGCAATATATCCAGTATATATAAATAAATAAGCTCTAGCATAAACAGATATGTACAGTTCGTGAAGATGATAATAAACCTATTTCAAAAAATAATACAAGGTTGGAATTAAACACCTTAAAACATGCAAATTAGTACAAAAGTTACTTTAAACGGTTTGAGCCTTGAGATTGTAAAATTTACATATCGATAAACTATTTGTACGGAATGTAATTATTATTAAACAGTTATACAACTCCCATTACTATAATTCGGAAAAAAAGGGTTATAATCAAATTAAGTATACCGACCTCTTCTAATCTTTGAATTTTTACCGATAAGGACCTACTATCACATTAGACGACTTTACATACAGGTTCTGTCTCGGATGAACTATCGAGAAGGGCTTTTTAGATTTATAAACATGCCTCTAGGGAAGATATTAGAGTGTAGTTACGGAAACATTTTGTGTTATGACCGGCAGATCTTTGCGATATCATATCTCATATAGGTAAAATTTCGCGACGCGAGGCTTTCAGCGAAGGCTGTTTCGGCGATCCCACTCGAACCCTCTCCGAGCATAACTGAGATTGTAAGACAGGTATAGGGCTGCGCAACTTGCTCTCGGGGCTTTGTCCCTTGTCGAGGGCCCAATGGCGGAAAATTTGAATTTGTATTTGTATTTAAGTCTCTGCAGGTTATGGCTGGAAATATGAATCTGTATTATAATAAGGGGTATAATGCTAACTTGTAAGACAGATGTAAGGTTTAGCAACTTACTTTCAGGCCCTCGCTCCTTGACCAAAAATTTGAATTTGTTTGTGACGCCATCTATGAGGGAAATCTGAACTTGTATTATAATAATAATAAGGAAGCCTAATGCTAACTTATAAGACACATAAGGATTCGCAACTTACTTACTTTCGGGTCTTAGCCCATGGCCCCTTGACGGGAAATTTGAATTTGGATTTGTATTTAAGTGTTTACATTCTGATTACTTATTGCGAGAAATTTGAGCTTGTATTCTAATAAGGGACCTATTGCTAGCTTATAAGACAAACATAGGAAACTGTGTTAGGGTCTGCGCCCTCCTGTCGTGGCGCTTGTTGGGAAATTTGAATTTGTCTCGTCATCTAGTTGTGTATGGCCAAATGAATATTTTCTGTAATAATAAAGACGGTACCATCTAGCGTTATATTTGTAGGACTAATCAGGGTTTTGTTTGTGGCACCATCTAGTGGTATTAACTAGCGAATGTTTTCTGTAATAGAGGCGACGCAGCCTAGCGGTATATTTCTAGGACTAATTAGGGTTGTTTGTGGTGCAATATAGTGGTGTAAATGCTAATGAGTGTTTTCTGTAATCGAGGTTGATCGTGTTCGTCTCTCCCTCGTCTCTTTCTCAAACATACAAATCAATGAATCAAATCAAAACAATTAAATACCAAATTGATTTAACTTAATCATACAAAACCAGCTCTCAATTCAAAAAAATAGCAGTATGATTGAACGCACAGAGTGCAAAAGAAAGCCAATCTCACACTTATTGTAGCTACCCATCTAAACGCCCTTTCGCATTAACTGCAGCATTGTTAGTGCAGGTTCAAACACCGTTAGGAAAAACAAGTTTATTAACAAAATTGAAGGAAAGCTTAGCGTTTGAAAAAATAAGATTATTGTTATAAACAACAATACATCATTTATTTACTTATTTATTTATTTATTTAATCACATCAGCCTTCTTCTTGAACCGTGATTCGTCGCTATCATCATCATGGTTGTGAGACTCGTCCTTCTCCTCAATACTCGCGCAAGTATTGAGGAGAAGAACTGCAATTCCTTTACAATAAAACTAGTCCCAAATCTTTCCAACACAGTCATATTTAAAGTAAAAGAATATATTTTGCGGCTAAATATTGTTTATCGATTTATGAGCTTAGAAAATACAAGTTAAAAATCTTTTATAAAAATGATCATCCCGCATTTTCTTCACATCAGAGACGGAAAAAAAATAACTATTTTGGAAACCTATATATAACCTGTAACAAGCACTAATAATATAAAATATTTAATCATAAAACAATTAATATAAAATATTCAATTTCTTTCATTTTAAGTAAAAGTCTCTTTTGCGTGCTGGAGAGACTTGAGGTGGTTTTGCCGTAAAAGGGTTGCAGCTCAATAACCAAAATAGACGTATCTCGAGAGCTCATGAATCGATAAACAATAATTACATACAAAATAGCTAAATTTCTCCATTTTAAACATAGTTCTCTCTGGTGCCGGGGAAACGAGGGGTAGTTTTGCCGTATAGGGGTTGCGGGTTAAAAATCAAAATACGTATTTAGAGATCTCCTACATCAATAAACAATATTTACCTGCAAAAGAGTTACTTTTTCATGTTTAATGAAACAAAACAAAAATTAACTATTTTGCAGCTATAACCTGTAACAAGATTATAAAACAGATAATACAAAATATGTCTTTCATTTTAAGTAAAGCTCTCTCTTTTGTTTGCTGGAGCGACGAGAGGTGGTTTTACCGTAAAATGGTTGCAGCTGAATAATCATAATAGACGTGTCCATAAACAATAATTACCTACAAAATAGTTAATTTTTTTCATTTTAAGCATAATTCCTTCTTCTATTGTAAAAGGGTTGCGGGTCCAAAATCAAGATAGGTATTTTGAAAGATCTTAAATTAATAAACAATACTTACCTGCAAAAGCGTTACTTTTTCATTTTGGTGTAGTTCTCCCTTGAGTCAAATTATTTAAAGGGTTGTTTTGGGGTTAAAACGATGAGCTCAAAAATTGAAATATTATTTTAAAAGCTCATAAACAGCTCTTAATTATGCTGCAAAGAACGATTCAATATTTTTATTTGTATGGGATAGGGGGGCTGAGTCGACGTCGACTCAGCCCCCCTCACAGAAATTTTTAAATTCTTCCCTAGTATGAGCTAAAAATTTTTAATTTGCGGAATATAACAGCTTATAAATAGCTCGTAATTTTCATGTTTTTTTTTTTTATTTTTACAAAGTGGGGGGCTAGCTCGACATACGTGCTTCTAATTAATTTACAGAAAGTTCGCCGTACAACTTCTACGTCGGATTCTTTATATTAAATAGAAATTTTAAAATCCATTCAATCATTCGTAAGGTCTTTGTATATTTCGAAAAATATGAAGCATGCCAATCTACCCAAGATGAATTAGAATTAATAAGAGTAGTGACACACATTTTCTTCTCTTTATTAATTTCTTCCTCATTACAGTTAATTTCACGTTGAGGGCACATATTGGGTTCGTTATAAAGCCAACTAGGTCCCTCCCACCATTTTAATCTATACAATTGTTTTGGAGAAGGAAGATTGGCAGGGTTCAAAACTCCTTTCATCTTTTAAAGATGAAAACAACCTAGTACCAATTACAGCAGCTAGACTTAGCAACCAATAAACGAATAAAAACGTTGCCATTCGCACCACCTCTAAAGAAATGCATTTTCAGTTTCAGAATCTACAGGAGCATCCCAGACTAATTTTGTAGGAATAACTTCGGTAAAGGGTTAAAGGTGCTGAAAAACCAATAGGATCGAATATTCTCTGTGCAAAAGAAAGCATTATTCTTTTACTGATAGGCTTACCTTTTAGCTCATTCACACTCTTTAAACATACTTCATTCAGGCTTATAGTATCATCATATTTGTTCCACATCATTTCTAGAACAGCTGTATGAGGTAAACCTTCGAGGTAACAGACACCTGACCCGAAAACTCCCACCCTCTAAGGTCAAACTTCGCTTCATTTATGAGCATGATGGGTTCCTTAATGAACTTTTGCAGACTATCGTCATGTGATACACTTGTGACACAATTGTCAACATAAAATCTTTTCATTAATTGCAAAATGGTCTCTTTACTATATCGTGTACTATTATTTGAGCACCTTTGCAGTCCTTACGAAAGATATTCTATTGTCGTCCCTAAAAAGAACGGACTACTACTTACTCCAAATACAACGCGCATGTGACAAAAAAATCGTTTCTCGACCATCGGAATCAATCCACTAAAAAGGCAAAAAATCTCTATCTGCTTCGTTTAGGTTGATATGAATAAATGCCTTTCAGATAACCGATATAACACCGATTTTACTCTTTCTAAATCTTAACAAAATGTCTGGAATTAATTCAATGACATTAGGTCCCTTATCTAGACGTTGATTAAACGAAAGTAGATTCTTTCGCCGAGGCATCGAAAACTGGCCTAATACGGGTCTTACTGCCCTCTTTCATGACTGGACGATGAGGCCAGTAATGAACATTCGCTATAGCAGGTACCTCTTCAATTATATTATCACTCAACCACTCCTGAAAAAAAATTCATGATCTACGACTAGATTATCATTTTTTAACTTGGTGACTGCATTTTGGAGACTAGTTTTAACAATGTTGTATAAATTTGGTAAAGGCGGTTGACCCTCTAGCCATGTAAAACGCACCTCATACCTTCTCTCGCTGTTAACAGCCACCGTTTATAAAAACACTGCTTTAGTAGCGAAGGCTAACTCTTTGTGCGATTTCTTTTCTACTGGATATCTAATCCCTAACACATCGAGGTCCCAGAGTTAGAGCAGAGTCGCATCGTTAGCAAAAAGTCCTACAACAAGCATGGTTTTGCTGGTGCCACAAGAAAATGGTATTTTCCCCATTAAAGTCCAACCCAGAAATGTTTTAGCAGCCACTAATCCGCAAGAGAGAACTTGCCTTTTACCAGTGTATAAGAGGACAGCTATATCAGAACCTATTATTAATTGTTACTTGATTTCAAACAATTAAAATTATCACAGTTGGTTAGCGCGGTACTCTAGTAAAGTACAGGTCATAGGTTCAAATCCTACTCGAGGTAAACTTTTTATTTATGTATTTAATAAAATTAATAATAATTTTTAATTACATATTTACCTTTGAACTTATTCGTTCATAACAAAAACTTAATATAATCTAATAGAGTGATTCCCGATAACTGCATGTTGTAGCACATTAGTTATGCTTCTACTTACAATTTGTGAGCATTAACGCCATCTGGTATCAAAAGAAAGATTTTTTACCTCACTTTGGTTTTCACGGCCGCACCTGTCAGCTCGTGTGAAAATCAGGGAAGTTTATTTATTTTTATCATCAATTCTAGCTGTAAGAGCAAAAATATAATATACTGGTAATATAATAAGTATCTATAAATAATTATTTTGAAATTCTGCTTGTACATTTCCTATATACCGACATTTTGTTAGATGTGTCTAATTAGCTACATTATGCGACCAGTCATAACTGTTTTTGACACATGTTTGTAGCTTTTCAGCTAAATCATACAAATGCGTTAATGATTTTTATAAATTCTTTAAGCTTTTGAATTTCTTGTAGCCATGGATCCTAAATTATTTTATGGAAAGAGAAATATGTATGTCGCTGTAGTCCCTGATGGTAATGATAGTGCAGATTCAAATTTGTCTGATGAAGATATTGCAGAGGATGACTTTCCGGTCGGGAGAAATGAACCTGAAATTGAAAATCATGACAACGATGACTATAGATCTGAAGATGGTATGCCACTGGCGCAACGTTTCAATCGAACTGCAATAGCAGCAACAATCGATCAAAAGAAAAATATGGTATGGAAAGATGACTACTTACTAAAAGATGACAGTGATATTCTGTTTACTGGTAACTGTAGTCTTCCAGAAGAAATAAAGTGCCTTGATACTCCGTTAGATTACTTTAGATTTTTATTTCAAAAGAAGTAACAAACTACATTGTTCAGCAATCGATACTGTATTCAGTGCAAGAAAGACCTCAGAAACCTGTGAAGGTAAATCAAAAGGATATTGAACAATTTATCGGAATGTCTATATCTATATATATATATATATATATATATATATATATATATATATATATATATATATATATATATATATATATATGACGCATTAGTGTGACAAAGTCCCATATCTCCTTTATTTAAAGAGATACAACAAAAATTAAATACAAAAGTTGTAAGATATGTTCTGGTGCGTACTCCAAAAATATTTTTAATTATACAGGGTAGATCATAAAAGCTTAGAAGTAATTTTAAATCTTTTTTTTTAATACAAAACCCTATATATTATTACATATTTAGATTCTACATACAATTTTAGACACATTTTATGTATAATGTCCTATACCTAAGTCTAACCGTTTTTGACAAATTTCAAATTTTTTGTCAAAAATTACGTTTGTATGCCAAAACGTAGGTAGACATCTTTTCTAAACGAAGCCTTTATCAATTAGTTATGGTTGGTTTCCTTGGAAATGGGGACCTACTCTAATGGGCTGTATTGATATTTTTGTAATACATTCATACAGGGTGATCAAGAATGGACAATAAAAAGTAGATTCAAAAAAACCTATAAAGTCATTTTTTTGAATGGAAACCCCCTATTTTTTTAATTCTATCTTTTCTAGCATTAAAATTAAGGGTGACTTTGTATAAGAGTGTATATTCCAAAAAAATTGTAGTTTTTGAAATAATGATAATTTAACATTTTTTTATTGTAAAAAGGCTATACGGCTTTCAAGTTTTGTTGTTAGTTGGCCGTGACGGCGAGGCGTGGCATATAAAAATAATAGAGATCATCAGAAACGTCATTATTTATTGTCAGTTGATAATTTGTGTGATGCATTAGTGAATTTTATAGCAAATTGATTTAAAACGAATTCAAATTGTAAATAATGAATTTTTTGCAAGCCGAGATATGATTTTTGTTTTGGGAGCTAGTGATAAGAATACGCTCTTAGCAAGATGACTGTATCAACAACGGTTTCCAGAGAGACGGCAACCTGAAAGAAGAGCATTTGAAAAGCTTTTGGAGCGTTTTCAAAGAATGTGTTATATGAAGAAAATACTAGGGAAAAACGTGCACAGACTGAGGAAAATCAATTAAATGTACTATTAACAGTTACAGAAAATCCATATATTGGACAACGACCCATTTCTCAGCAGGTTGGTGTTGAACGACATACGGTACAGCAGATATTGAAGTCTCAAAAAATGCACCTCTATCACATTCAACTACTTCAAGAGTTGGTCCCTGAAGATTATCAAAGACGACTAGAATTTTGTCAATGGGCCCAATACAAAATAAACCAACAAAGAAACAGTAGTTCATTTGATTTTATTTACAGATGAGGCCACATTTCACAGAAACGGAAGTGTAAACAGACACAATTTTCATTACTATTCTACCGAAAATCCACATTTTGTAACATATACTTCTCAAACTAGATGGTCTTTAAATGTTTGGGTAGGTGTTGTCGGTAATCATGTAATTGGACCATTTTTTTTGATCAATGAGTAACAGGGGAAGTCTACTTAGACTTTCTGCAAAACCATCTACCTAATTTGTTGCGTCAAGTGCCACAGGATACGCAACAAGAAATGTGGTTTCTTACTTTAGCATATGGGGTACGTCAAAGAGCAGGTTTATAAAATACCGCCTACAACAAAGGAACACATGAAGATTAGGATTAGAAACTGTTTTCAAAACATTAGTGTTGAAATGTGTAGAAATTTAAGCAGCGAATTTGAGAGACGTATTGCATTGTGTATTCAAGAAAGAGGCGGACATTTCGAACAACTTATTAGGTAGTACGTATTTGACGTGTTTCTAGTACTTTTATCTGTATAATTAGTTACAGGTTTAGTTGCATTAGAGGTGTTAAGTTTATGATTAGGATTAGGACATAATTTGTTGAATCAAAAAAATATTGTCTTTACTTTAAGTTCGTTTAAAAAAACATTTATTTATATGGGGTTCAATAAATTGTAATATTTCGATCTGAAGTGCTCGATTTTTTTCGTTTCGCCGCGCCCCGCCTTCACGGCCAACTAACAACAAAACTTGAAAGCCGTATAGACTTTTTACAATAAAAAAATGTTAAATTGTCATTATTTCAAAAAATACAATTTTTTGGAATATACACTCTTATACAAAGTCACCCTTATTTTTAATGCTAAATAAGATAGAATTAAAAAATAGGAGGTTTCCATTTAAAAAAAATGACTTTATAGGTTTTTTTGAATCTACTTTTTATTGTCAATTTTTGATCACCCTGTATGAATGTATTACAAAAATATAAATACAGCCCATTGGAGTAGGTCCCCATTTCCGAGGAAACCAACCATAAGTAATTGATATATCGTTTAGAAAAGATTTCCACCTATGTTTTGGCCTGCAAACGTCATTTTTTACAAAAAATTTGACATTTGTCAAAAACGGTTAGACTTAGGTATAGGACATTATACATAAAATGTGTCTAAAATTGTATGTAGAATCTAAATATGTAATAATATATAGGGTTTTCTATTTAAAAAAAAATTTTAAATTGCCTCTAAGCTTTTATGATCTACCCTGTATAATTAAAAATATTTTTGGAATATGCACTAGAACATATCTTACAACTTTTGCATTTAATTTTTTTTTGTATCTCTTTAAATAAAGGAGATATGGGACTTTGTCACACTAATGCGTCACCCTATATATATATATATATATATATATATATATCTCATTCAATTATCTGCAAAAGAGACTATTGGAGTCCTGTACTAGGACACCCGATAGTATCCGAAGCAATGGGTGTAAACCGTTTTGAGGAGTTGAAGGGATTTATTCATTTTAACGATAATACTACCTACATTCAAACAGGTCAACTTGGGCATGACAAGTTATATAAAATTCGACCACATCAATAAACTGAAGTAAAGGCTCCTGCTAGTACCAAAAGAAGAACAGTTTTGTGTAGATGAACAAATAGTGCCGTCCAAGGGATGTGTAAGCATCAAGCAATACAACCCCCAGAAACCTCACAAATGGGGATATAAAATATCTGTTCTTAGCGGAGTCTCAAGGTTTAGTTACGATTTGGAAGTTTTCACTGGAGCTAATGATAACGTACGGGTGAATGATGAACCGGATCTCGGCGTGAGTAGCAACGTTGTAATGCGTATGACTCATTCCATACCGTATAACTTGAATTATAAACTTTATTTCGATAATTGTTTACCTCTTCAAAAAGGGCATTCCAGAATTAGGTACTGTACGACGTAACCGACTTGGAGCATGTCAACTTCCTACAGAAAAAGAACTAAAACGAGATAGACGGGGTTCTTAGGTTGGCACTCCTGATTGTGTAGATTTATCAGCCGCAGCATGGTATGATAAGAAAGTTGTTCATCTTTTATCTACATTCGTAGGCTCCCAACCGGTAGGCGAAGCCAAAAGATACTTTGTATCAGAAAAGCAACACTGGATGATTCCATGCCCAAAGATATTGCAAGTATATAATCAACACATGGGTGGTGTTGACCTGGTCAATTCTCTATTGGGACATTATCGGATAAAAATAGGTTCGAAGAAGTGGTATCTGAGAATTTTTTTCCACTTAGTAGACCTTACCGTTGTTAATGCGTGGTTGTTGTGGAGAAGAAACAATAATGAAAAAATGCCACTAAAGTATTTCAAAGCATCTATTGCATAAGGACTTTGCAAGGCGGGAAAGATATTGTACAGAAACGTGGACGACCAAGGTGTGAAAAGTGTAAAGTGGCTTTGTGGTTACATAAGAACAAAAACTGTTTTACATCGTTTCATTCTAATTAGTCATATTTCCTTTTACATTCACTCATTAGTCAATTTAGTACGGTATACGTTTAAATAGTGTAAGTTTACGTAGAAAACAATAAATAATGTTAATGCATGTTTTGTTCCTTTGCATATTGTGTCATATAAGCTACAAATTTAAAACTGGCCACATTTGTCCGTAATAATGAAAAAAAATTTTTTTCGTATTTTTTCCTTAATTACAGTGGTATTTTATAAAAGGAAAAATAAAAAATCATGCAGTAAGGGGTTAAAATGGTTTTAAGTTATCGCAGCAGTACTAGTAACGTCTTTTAAATAGACGGGCCGAATACCAAGAAAATTATTCTCAAGACCCTGCTTGTCCGTTAACCTTAAGCTTTTTATTTCACTGTAAATAAACAAATTTGCATTAATCATGTTGCATTTCTATTATGGAAAGAGAAATCAGTTTTCTCGCCTAGTCATAAAACTTGTTTATAGTTTTACAACAGGGTTGATAATTTTTTTTATTTGTTGCATTTGTAAATATGTAGCTGTTCGGCGGGACGCCCCTTTTATCTCAGCGCCCGCCTTCATTGCAGGCTTTGAAAACCTGCCCTGCCAGTAATAGTTGTTAAAATGCATTAAAAAAATCTTTGTTACACCTAAATAACGAGAAATGAAATAGGCTATAATTTTCTACCAAGTTCAATCGAATCGGAGCAACGATTATTTTTTTATTATCCTTCAAGCTAGAGCCTACAAACTTTTTGTGCCGACAGTAAGTATCCTAAGCTGCCAGAATTATCTATTACTTGTTAAACAACGAATGTCATAATTTTTAAAACTCTTTTAACTTAAATGTATTTTATATCAAAACAGACGAAATTATGTAATATAAATAATTTAATAAATTTTGAAAAATGTGTATAAATATATTGACCATAAACCCAGTATATTATTAACAACGTTATTTTTAATTGCATATTGTAGTTTTGTTTCATTTTGCTGTCGACCTTACTACTAAACCAAAGAAGAACATGAATCTAATGCGTGTCTTAACGGATTAACAGCAATAATATTTTATTTGTTTGTATTTTTAAACTTCTTTGATCTTTACACTTACAGTTAAAACGAAAACGGAAAGATCTTCCCTATTTAAAAATCACGTTTCAATTATTGAGTTTCTTCTCGTTAATTTGCGTTTGTAGTCGCCTCTGTACGGTTTTGTCTGCTTGTCGCGAGACGGTGTGTGCTTTCGTTCTTTTACGTCAATTTAGTTGCTTGTTGATTCTGTTGTGTTTTGGTGTTGCGATACTCATCGTTTTATACTAGCGTGCGTTTGTTTACGAACTTGTATTAATTTTTTGTATTGTGATTGTTTAAAAATATATAACTTTATATTGACAAGGATTACTCATTTTTGATGTCAAAGTAAGTTCATTTATTTTTAGATATTTAAGAGTTTTCTAAAACTGAAGTATCTGGAAACAAATATAATTGACTTATTATTTAATTTAATGAATGACAATTCTGTGTTTATTAGTTATATATCAGTTTTGATACGTATATTATTATTCTGAATGATCAGGTTTATCTTTCTTATGCTAGTTGGATGTGAAGTATACATAAACATGAACTTCATTATGTCTTGTATAATGAACGTACATACGAAGTGGTATTTTATAAGTCCTTCTTTTCGCACATTATTTGGATTGTTGACAAGTAAACAAATGCACAATAAATATCTAGATTCTTTGTTTGCAATTTAGACATACCTACTTTGTATGTGTATCCTTTAACAAGCCAATCTAGTTATGCGATCACTAAGACAAATATTTACAATGTTAATCTTCGTGTATGTTACAGTTTATCTCTTCTAGAAATTGTTTACATTAGCCTGTGTATAACATTTTTTTCCCGGTAAGCCTAATATTTTGAGCGGGTGTTGGGGGCTTTAAGCAGAAGTTGCAAAGGACCCGTTTGTATGCGCTTGAATGTGTATGTGACTTGTGGACTTAACGCTATTCCGATTAAATGTCCAGTTGATCCATGTTGTATTCAAATATGCTTAAAATTAAGCATTTGAATTCCTGGGAATTATTCGAAATAATTTCTCATTCTATATTTTTAGCACATGGTGAATCATGTTCACCTGTGAATAATCAACTATAATTTCTTTTTAACAATGTAACTACATTTGATAAAATTAATTGGTCTATTATTGCTGTACATAACGATCGTATTTGGTATTTACCTATGAATTATTACATTTTTAAATATTTGTGAGCCAGACTATCGTGTAATACAAAAGAGTATTGTATAAGTTGACATTTATTTTTAATTTGAATGTAGTTTATTAGCAAAACAAAACGTTTCGTTATTGGAAGTTTTTTAATATCAGAAACTTGTTCATGTACTTTACGTGTAAGGCAGATATGAATACTCGTTTCTGAGCGACGTGTGATTAGCCAAGAATAGACCTATTGGTTTACCATTGTATATGTCCCAACATAATCCAAACTGCCAGAAGATGGCTGCTACCATATTACTTGATTATTATTGCAGTGTTTTTTCGAAGGTTATTATTTGCTGTTTATAGTAATAATAAGAGTAACTTAAGCTTTATAATGGCGGACAGTGCGTAGTATGTAGAAAAATTGACTATTTAAATCGTAACCTCACCATTCATCGGTAACTAAACAAACCATAGACGTAACATTAATTAAATTGCTCCACATAAGTTAAAGATATATCTGAATATCTGCACAATTTTTTAATTTTCAAATTTTAGTCATGTTTGACACTTTATTAAAGTTGCTAGTTATCATACCTATGTCATACGGATAAATGTAGCATTATATTGCAAGTGGAGGGCTGTGGAGAGTTCTCTTTCTAACCCGTTCTAACGAATCAATTGTTTTTGTTTGGTTTACTTGTCAATTTGTTGACTTATTGTGCAAATTCGGTATCAAAATTTTGCACGTTGCTAATTCCTAATGCCTAGACGTAAATTAACATCTGACCAGGAAATAGAGCAATTGGTTTGATACAGGGTGGTCAACGACAAAGTGACGTAGCAACTTTTTTTCAAGTTAACCAAAATGTTATTTCTAGACTTTTTAACAGTTTTCAAGAAACTGGATCTGTTGAAAAAAGACCTAGAATTGGCCGCCAATCAATAACTACACCTGCTGAAGACCGATATGTCACCGTTTCTGCACGCCGAGAACCTTTGAGCACATGTCGAGTGTTGAGTAGGAGGCTCGCAGAAGCCACAGAAACATTAATAACACTGAAATTGTCTAGACGACTTTTTAGAAGTGTACCATTGATTCGCGAACATAGGCGACTAAGATTAGAATGGGCAAGAGAGCGTGTCATTTGGACAGAAGAGTCGAAGTTGGTACTGCACTGATGAATCGAGATATGATCGTTTTTCGGATAGTCGTCGAACGCGTGTCTGGACACAACCGTTGGTGCCAAGACATCGGCGATCAGTACAAGAAGTTCGTCTTTTCAGAGGAGGCATTTGTTATGATTGCCGTACCGACTTGCTGGTTATTCCGGGAAACATGAATTCAGAAGTATACTTGAATCAGCTGATCAACAACATTCTGCCAGAGTTTCATGCTGCTGTGGGTCCTGGTTTCCCTTTTTTTTTGGTCGATAACGCTTGTCCACACTGATCCATGGCAGTTATGGATGCAATTGAAATCAATGAAATTCCTCATTTAGCTTTACCTTATCTATCGCCTGATTTAAATCCGATAGAGCATGCTTGGGATCAGTTGCAGAGAGCTTTGCATCATCATAATCCCCAACCACAAACAATGGAATAATTAGAAATTTTCTTTCACAACTCTGGCAACATATTCCGCAAGAAAACTTTAATAATCTCATAACCAGCATGCAAAGATGTTGCTAAGCTGTCATTGAAGCCCACGGAGGACATACTCGTTATTGCTAAAAGGGGAATTTGTATTCATTTTCTTTGTTTTTTGATTAATTTGAAATTAAGTTATTAGCCACTTTCACTTCATTTTCATTTTTTCTTCTTTTTGTTTAAAATTTTTTTTTACTTTGTAAACTTTTTTATAATAAAAGCAAGCATTTAAAAACTAAAGTTTAAAATCGTCTTTGAAAAAATTTTTTTTTTCTTTTGAAAAATCAAATTTTCCATATCCCTGAGTTTATGGCTATGAAACCTATTATCAATTAGTATCTACTTTTCACGGGAAATCGAAATGTGAAAAAATATACAGTAAGTTAATCATTCTGTTTTCGAAAAATTTACCAGTTTATTTATTAGTAGATTATTATTAATAGTCGGTGGTATAAACAGATTTACAAAATCATGGTGATAATGCTCGCATCATGGTTCCAAAGTCAACTCTATTTTGGTACTAAAGTGACGTTATCTGCAGAACGGTTAGTGATACAGATACAAATTTTTATACTTTTACTCTAAATGTAACACTGAATCCATAGTGTAACAAATTAACACTATGAGTAAATTAAAAACTGCAAAAATATACAGGGTGTTCCATTAAAAAAACACAGGTTTGGGTTGGCATATTTTGTCAATCACCCTGTATATACCTAAATATTTTTAGAATGTAGGTCCAATGATCATGTATTACCACATCAAAATTGGTTTTGATATCTCTAATAGTTAAGGAGCAATCCTCCGTCCACGCAGTAGACACCCACCCTGTATATATATATATATATATATATATATATATATATATATATTTGTAATCCTATTAAGCAAATCGTAGAGTGCGTTGAAATTAAGGACAGCTACAAACTAAAGCATATGAAAATTCATTCATAATAACAAACTATAATAGTTATAAAAGAATGTACTTTCATATTGCATAAAATACATCTTTGACATTATATGTCCAAATGATCACCGATACCCCGAAAACCAAAAATTTAGTTCTTGCCTATTAGGGATATGTCGGTACAAAGTTTGTAGTAAATCGGTCGTCGCGTGTAGAAGTTGTTAACATTTTACGTGTGATAACAGCACTTTAGGAAATTTTGAGGGGGGGGGGCACATTCAAGATATAAACTGTCTATTGTAAAACTTTTCAGCTCTGATACTTCAACGACCGTAACTTGAATACGATTGACATTTTGTGAATTAATTTTTTTTTTGAAAAATATATGCTTATTTTGGAGCTCTAAACCTAGCCGACTTCGAAATTAAACGACTCGGAACCTATCAAGATTTAATTTTCTTACGAACAGAGATGCTTTTAAAAATAACGGGACTTTTATTCAAAAAATTGACCAAAATGATGAAAAAAGCATAAATTATAAATCGTTTGGAGCCGGAAATCAGTGAGATTTAGAGCTTCAAAAACTCTCAGTTAATTTAAGAAAATGTCAGTGACGTTCAAGTTAGGGTCGTTGAAGTATCACACCATCTTAAAAAGCTACGCCACTTGAATATTTCGGGGATATGATAGTTGCAATAGTTATATCGTCTACCGTTATTGAATTATCACAAAAAATCAATTTTTTTTCTCTACTAAAACACCCTGTATCTCTGAAATGAAGGGAGCTAGGACTCCAATGCACAGTTATAAATAGAGAACAATGCGTCACACATTTAATTTGATGACTATCATTCAATATGTCAAAATTTACAGTTTTATTAATGTGTTTTTTTTTAATTTTAAACGATTTTCAAAAATGTAGTTTGTAACTCATACGCTGTCATATATGTGGTGCTTCGTCTTTCGGTTAGCTCTAAGTTGTTCTATATCTGGGTATGCACTGTATACACTGAAATCGAGCAATTTTGCATATTATAGTTTTTTTTACATTTCTTTTGTTAGAAATCGGTTTTCGAGATCGAGAACTACGGGTTGGTCTCAATTTTCACCCGCTTAGACGTCTGCTCCATCACACTATTTGTATTATTATTAAACAAGTAAAAGAAAGACCAAAGTCTGTAAAGCTAAATTTTCTTTTGAAAAACGGTCATGGGGCACCCATTTTGCCGCAACCCTAACGAAATTTGCGTATAAGTATAGATTATGAGCAACATTCGGTCCCGTTGCAGCGAACGCTCATCAGGCGTAGAATTTAGATCTTGGTCATAATGGAAATTTATTTTGCCGTGGCCGCAACGAAACTGGTGCATAAATATATATTTTGAACAAAATTCTGTCCCATTGCTAGCCAACACTTTTATGGACCACAGAATTTAGATCTTGCTCGTAGGTGGAAAGCCGCGTTCACAAGAAAATTGGGCGTCATAGTATTTTGGCAAAATTTAGCACAAATGCTGAGTAACACTCGGGGGCCACATAATTTAGCTCTTGGTCATCGAGTTAATCTATTTTGTCGCGACCTCAATTGGCTTCACTTCGCTTTCGCTGATCCATTTTCCCAATTGTCGAAAAGTTTTTCTAGTTTCCACAAATTGTGCACACACAGATATCCGAATCTTTCGACATCGTACACACGCCTTGGCTTTAATTTGTTTTACACGCCTTTACATGCTTTGGTACCTAGTCAGGGACCAAGGAAATGCGGATTTCTTTGGTCACCACCTCCAATCCATTTTCTAATCCTCCGAGGATCCCCAATTCGATAACCGGTTCAAGGCACTCCTCGAGGATCGCCTTGAAGAATTCCGCAACCTTAACCTTCCTGAAATCCAACTCGATATCGAGAATCCCATCACGCCCGACCAGGTCACACATATTTCAAAACAGGGAAAAACTCTGCCCCAGGTCATTTACCTGACCCAGCTCTCCGATTACTCTCCAACATCTACAACCAATGCCTTATCCTATCCCACTTCCCAACGGACTTGAAATCGACCTCCACCGTCATGATACCCAAACCCCACGCCGACCTAACCTCACCCTCCTCTATAGACCAATCTCCCTTCTGAGTTGCCTCGGAAAATGCATTGAGCAGATTCTATCCAGGCGACTCAGGGACCACCTAGAATTGAACGACCTCTTACCCAACAGCCAATTCCTGTCCTAACCGAACGTGTCATGATCCCTTGTTGAAGCTGATTACAGAGACCACCAAAGCAATGCAATCTGGCTGTGTTTCTGGACATTAAGCAAGCGTTTGACAGAATCTGGCACGCCGGTCTCCTGCACAAGATCCGTAACCTCAATATTCCCGACTCCTTCTCCAAACTCCTACTCACGTACCTGACGAATCGGTCAGTTCGGGTCAAAGTAGGGGAAACCATCTCAGATCCTTTCCAACCCACAGGAAGCGTACCACAAGGTTCTGTCTTAGCCCCGATCCTCTATATTATCTTCGCATCCGACATTCCTGAAGTCACACAACCCGGTGTAGTCGTTGCGCAGTTTGCGGACGACACCGCCTTCTGGACGGTTAATCGGAACAGCGAAACGGCCTCCCGCCTCATCCAAAACCCTTCGGAACTTCTCCAACTGGGCGAACTGGTGGAGTCTCCGTCAATCCCACCAAAACCCAAACAATCCTCTTCCGATATCCTAATTACACCGAAGATAAGTTCCCAAACCTTGCCTCCAGAAACGTTTCCTTCACCCTAAACCAAGAAAGACTCCAACAAGAAGTCACCTACCTAGGAATCCTCTTTACTAGAACCCTCAATTGGTTCCCCAATGTACAAAGAACACTTTACAGGATAAGAAACTGCGCAAACCTACTGGGCGCCCTCCGGGGTAGAATCAGAGGTTACCACCCCAAAACACTACAAAACACTTACAAAACATATATTCGCCCTGTTATGGATTTCCGAGCACCCATATACACGAACATAAACCCCAATCACCTTTTCTCTATTGCTTCCTGTGAACACCGAATACTCAGAGGCATACACAGGTTACCTCTCAAGTACCCTAGCGCATACATACCAACCATCACACATAGAATCCAAACACTACAGAAAAACTTTGCACATAAAAGAATCTTCCCGACACTATCCCTACCAAAGAGATCCTTACCACATCCTACAACTACACTACCTTTTTCCCCAATTCCCACTAAGAGAACCTAAATAAAAATTCAAACATCCCCCCGCGATCCTTACACAACTCCTCGACAACCTCCCCGAGGAAATAGAAGATTCTCTGGACAACATCCCATATGCCCTCCACATCCCCCCGTCTATTCGATAACGACCCAGCAAGAAACCGGACGACAAATCTAATAATCACACTAAGCACACTACACCCCTCTTACCAATACACACATATAAGCCAATTAACGCATTATTAAATATTAAATAAATAAACCTTTTTTCTTTTTTTTTACACCAAAAATAAGCACATCTCATGATTGTGAACTATACAATAACACAAAACATCGCAACATCAACAAACATGGATTGACCAGGTGTGAAGAGGAGAAGGACTTCTGAACAGTCTACGAATAAGATATATAAGCTATAAATCAATAAATACTGACCATAAGCATGAGCATACTAAAAAAAACCTAGTCAGGATAAGAACTACGAAAGGAATAGTTTGTAACTGTTTTGGAAGCTAGACATTCTGCACTCAAAATTGAAGGCACCTCACAGTTAATTCATTTACTCAAAAAGCTTTAGTACATAGTCAAGGTGTGTGCAATGGGTTCTTTTTACCCTCCAACCTAGATATACTTATGTAAGCCTAGAAGGTTATGCAATCAACTTTTTTTCACTATCGCTAAATCGAATTAATAATAGCTCATTTTACAAGTGTTGGTCAAGTTTCGCCTAGGATAGGCCATGATGTCTGGCTGTGTGTGTGTGTGGATGTATGATAGTATCCACGATAACTCCAGAACGAAAACACATACGCACAGTTCTATTCAATAAAATCTAGTACAACTCTTGAATGTGATTTTTGGCATTTATTTGATACTGTAAAGCGTGTTTCTTGGCTAGTTTAAACAATAAATCTACAAAAATCCCAAAACTAATCCTTTAATAACGTATACGTTGAGATATTGTTTCAGTATTTATGGAATTATACTGTTTGTATAATTCAATAACATTGCAATTACAAATTCTATAAAGTTTAAGAAATTATTTACACAAACATCCTAAGTAATAATTAATAAAATTAAAGCACAACAAATAAGTAATTTTGTATTTAAGCTTGTTTTGATTTCGCTTGGAGCTGATTAGAGTTTGGGAGAGATCCAGCGGTGGAGAGGGGGGGTAGTTAGGGGCAGTGTTTGGTTTTTATCGAATATGTCTAAAACAGCTGCATATTTCAAAGATTGAAGATACCTAGAAATAGACCTTAAACATAACGATTAATTATGTTCTATGCAATTTGTTGATACGAGTAGTAATTTAGTGGCAAACATATTCCTAAGGTAGAAAATTATGTGTTGGTTCAAATTTTTTTAATATCAGAATAGCGCTTAATTTTATAAGAAAAAGTGTAGACATATTTAAAAAAAAATTGATTTTGCATAACTTTTCTTCATAAAGTTTCTTAATATAACGCAAGGTAAGTCTAAAAATTAATTAAATATGAACAAGGATGGTGAAACTGTATTATTGATATCTTATAGAAGCGGGCGCTTGGAATTTTTTTTAAGTTAATATGTATTTATGTCTGCTAATCTCTATCTGACATGAAGTTTTAAACATCATTCTGACATAAATTATTGTTTTTGTTTTTAATATGTTGCCTGTTTTCGTTATGAACGTATAAAAACAAGTTACATATTTATCCTAACAAAATGAAATTAAAATATTTCATTTCTTTTAATTTTTAAGTTAGCATCTAGATGTCTATTAACCCCTGTATGTCATGAAGTTTTAAACATCTGTTTGACATGGATTATTGTTTTTACGTTTATAATGTTGCCTATTTTCGTAATGAACTCATTATAAAATAGGTTGCTTAAAAAATGTTATTTCACTTCTTTTAATTTCCATTTTGTAGGTTGGAAGGTCGTGTGGTGTTCCACACCAGATATTTTAGTTCTGTAGAAGCGATGTAATAGGAAAAAAAGTTGCATATTCGTTGTTTTTCTGACAGAATTGAATTGGATTAATTTGAGCACAAAATAACCAAAATCGGTCTATGCGTTCCGCAGTTATGTTATTTGTTTTTTAATTTGTCAAACTCTTCCCCGCCACTTTATTAATATAAATACAAAAAAACATATTATAAAAAGTTCCAGGGAATGATCGTTTAAATCTAAATATTTACATTCTTTTTTAGATTAATGATACATTTTTTAGATAAAATAAACTTTTATAATTAACATTGTAATTGCGCTCTCTAGTGGAAATGTTTAAAGCTGAGAAATAATTGGAGTCAAGTTCTTGAGGCCGATTTAATAAACAAAAAATTGTGGCGAATCTCTGGGATAGTTGTCCAGATACTGTCGCCCCGTATCCCATTTTCCGGCCAACCTGTATATGCATAATATTTTTCCATTTGTTTAATTTGAGTGCTTATCATAACCACTGCAATATAATATACTATATTTCACTGAAATGTAGTATTATTATTTCAGTGATCATAACTTTAACAATGTTTGATTTATGCATAAGTTTTATTTTTATTTTACTTTCCCTTTCTAGTTTGATTTTTGTGATCATCGGTGATTATGTACTAACGGGTTTTTTACCAAATTTATATCTATCTTCATGTGATTTATGTGTGAACGATGTTTAAAAAATTTAGAAAACTGTTATAATTTAAAATTTAAAACAAAACTAGATCAAATATCCGTTACGATTCAAATTTAGAAAATGAAATACCGAGCTTGGTAACATGGGAAGTAACATGCATCCAATCGACGTAAGATTGATTTTTTGAAAATCTAGTATTAGAGTTCACTTAACTATTTTGCAAAAATACTATTCGAAATTTTAAAACTGTAGGTAAATTAAATTGTCTCAAAATGTTTGTAGGTTATACGTTTTAAAAATGCAATGTAACTTTTAGAGTAGATATTCAACTACACAGTTACACGACTTTCAGTTTGATTAATTAATAAAAAAGTGAAAATTTTTTGCTAATCTCGTTTTTCTCATATATATCAAGTTAGCTATTAAATGTTATCGTTTATGTCTAGTAAATTACGATTTAAACGTTAATTACCTAGTTGTTTTATAAAACATGAAAGTTATCAAAGACTTATGTAAAAAATACAATTTAATTTTTCACAGTGGAGTACAAAAGAAAGTAACACGAAAGGGTAAACATTTAGACGGATTACTATTCTTTACTTCCGCTCAATTTTAACATAAGTTGTGTCACAGCCTGTATTAAAGGAGTGTGCTGCAGCATTAAAACTTTAAAGGTAATAAAAAAAGTCTACTACTGCATGTGAAAAATCGGTTTTTACTTTCATCTCACAATCACTCCTTTTTCTTAATTTTCTCGTCCTTTTCTATGTTGGTTAAACTTTCTTTAAAAAGTTTTTCCTCGAGTTCGATTCATGTGTAGGAATCTTGAGGCAAAAATGATTTCACAAATATTACGTTCTTCAAGGTTCAGTGATGAAGACCTTTACATATTTTAGATTGTAACTACGCAATTTTTCGATAAATTTAGACTTTATATACCCACTATGTAACCCAAAAAAATTTTCATCGAATAATTAAGCAATTATTCTTAAACACTTTGTTTTCCTATGTGTGACATACATCTTTTTCTATTATAACAGATAACTAAAATTTACACTCGGTCGATAATTAGTAAATTTCTCTTATTTACAAATAAAGATTTAATTTTTTAAATTACTTATATCCTCTGTTAATATCAACTTTATTATCATAATTCCATTAATTATTTATTATAAAACCTATAATTGTAAATAAGTTTAATGATTTACGAACCAGTAAGTAAGTAGAATGTACCTAATCTGACCTATTTCTGAGAAAATGTCATAATTTGGTTATGTAAGAAAAATGATATTGTTTTTTTAATTTTTTATGTCGGTGATACTAAAAGTAAAAGTAAATCAGGTCTTTATTCTCTCCGCCTTAAGGAGAATTAATGTTGTAATTGTTCCTTTTAGCAAGATCGCAGGAAGCAGTTTTACAAAAATTACTGTAATCAATAGCAATTTTATCTTCCCTTTGATGTTTACACCCATTCTCAATCGGTGGTTATTAGAGTTGAATTAATTAACTTAAAATATGCAAATTAAATTAAATTACAGAAAATTCAAATTGTGCTTTATAAATTGATTTTTTGGTTTATATAATATAAATCGTAGCGGTTAGTTAGTCACCTTTTCTTCCATGAAATCAATGTGAAGATAAGGAATTTATTAACACTAGACTTTAAAACATTTTTGTTTGTTGCTCAGTAATTCTATTAACAAATATTAAAAACCGAAAATATTTGTGTCTCCTAATCACCATCATTTAAAATGCAAGTCAGGAGTTTTTGTGGTTTTGCTAGATTTTCCACTTTCTATTACTTCGTTGGAACAACATTGAGAAATAATTATTTTCGAGAAGTCGATATAAATCACTGTAACAGATAACATAATATACAATATGGAATCCAAAACGCATGTCTAATTAAATTCCAGGATTTTGGGAATTTGTTGAAGTGAATTTATTTCTCGCACGTTACTCCGTTTATAAAAATCAAAAACTAAAACTTTCTATTTTAAATTACAGGATTGTATTTTAGATTATTTCGATATAAATGCTTTCATATAAGTTAATTTATGTAAGTAGTCCCAACGTTCTAGATTGTTTCTATCTCCTTTTGAGCCATGGGGAGATACGAAATAGTAGCATGAATAATTTCTTGGAACTAGCTAAATAAATTTATAACGTGCATCGGTTTTTTTCGTGGAATTGCCCATAATTTGTGTATACCCTTAAGAGGATAGACGGAAGTTTACGGTTAGTGTGAGGAAGTACTATAACAAGATGTTTGTGGAATGTCTCGAGAAATGAAACTATGATAAAGTATGCCACTAGCTGAATACAGACCCTTCATCTTAGCTCCCGTGTTCTATTACATCTAAATAATTTATATTAAAAAAATATTTTAAAATGGAGCAATAAAATGGACAGCACATTTTAAAAATATTTTCACAAATACGGGGTGATCCATAAGCCCATGACAGCACAAACTTATATATTTTTAATTATATATATATAATTATATTATATATATATATATATATATATATATATATATATATATATATATATAATTCAAATTTGAATTCTCCTCGCTTCGTACATTACTTGAACAAAATTGAAAACAGATTGGAATCAGCTTCTTATTGAGCATAACAGAAAGTTTCCTGGGAAATTGTTGACAAAAGCGCAATTTGCTGAACTTATTGGTACTTTGTGGGAGGAGTCCTTCAAGTCCAGGAACCTGAGGTCAGGTTTTGAATCAACAGGACTGTTTCCCATAAACTTTAATAGATTTCCAGAGACAGCTTTTGATCCAATCAAACTAGAAAGATTCAGGAACAATGAAACTAATGATGAGTCTAACCATTCAACCCAAAGACAGTCCTCACATTCTCCACCACCTGTTGCCTCAGCTTCTTCATCTCCAATAATTTCCGAAGATGTTCCTAATCCTAGTCATAGGCTTACTGCAGCTGAAGAAGCTCATTTGAAAGACTAGGAAACGGAAAAACAAGCGGCAAGTGCTTCTGAAACTAAAGAGAGGAAAGAAACAGGCAAGTCCAGGTTTGAATTCTTTATCAGGAAAAAACTTTCTGAAACTGTTTCCGAAGTTGCAAAAACCTCGACACTTCCGGGAAAACGAAAGAAAGTGTCGCAAGGTGTCGCGGAATTTCTGACATCTGAAATAGTTGCACAGCGCCTGAAAGACGAAGTAGAAGCAAAGAAGGCCAAGATTGCCACAAAAACAAAGGCAAATGAAGATAAGAAGAGAAAGGACAAAAAGAAAACAAAGGAGAATAACTGCAAAAGGAAAGTCATAGCCAACAAAAGGGCAGTTCCCGAAGAATTACCAACATCAGAGGACTAGCTTGACCCAAAATTGTTGGAATCCGATGATGCTTCAGATGACTGGAGTGATATGGATGACTGTACCTTGAGCAATCTCCGTGACCATCAGGGACTTAGTGATCCTGATGAGTCAGCAAATCAACTCACTTTAGAAGCTGAAAAATACTTTGCCGTTTATTATGACGTCAGTTGGTATCTGGGTCGAATAATTTCCATAGCCGAAGACACTTGTGTAGTTATGTTTCTGAAAGAAAATCTTGAAACGTTTGATTGGCCACCTCACGAGGACAAACAAGTGGTAAAAAAAGATTACGTATTCTACGGCTCTATTCAGCTAAAAGGTAGTGGACCCTCCACTCTAACAAGGGGTGATTATATCGAAATTAAAAAAGCCTATTCTTTAATGAAAAAGAAATATTTGTCCTCGTAATGTTGTTATGTCAAAAGTGATGTTAAATACATCATAGTATTATCTCAAATGATGTTTAGTAACAGAATGTTAATTTTTTATTAAATTCGCTTGAAAACTTTAAACATGCCTTTTGTTCCTCCATTTTATCGCTATTGTAAAAGGTAAAATTAAAATAAAATCTGAAAAATTCAGAGTAATAAGATACACTTCAATGGTGATTCTAATTACCCCGATGAAATTTAGACTGTTGATATATGAGAAGTAACGTGTCCGTTTCTTATTACCCCCAATGGTGAAATA
Organism: Vesta saturnalis; assembly: GCA_036346205.1. Lineage (NCBI taxonomy): Eukaryota > Metazoa > Arthropoda > Insecta > Coleoptera > Lampyridae > Vesta > Vesta saturnalis. The sequence goes on from JARFJB010002116.1 coordinate 223,862, forward strand.
AGAAACATATTAATGGGGTAATAAGAAACAAATACGGATTTACAATATATATTTGATATTATGAATTGCTGCTCTCCAATGTCTATCTTTTTAGTGAGATATATACTAGAAAAAAATAACAGAGCTGTATATTTAAAATCAACTCTTTGACGATTTTTTTCTGTTTCTTATTCCCCCAAGTGTTTCTTATTCCCCCACCCTCCCCTAATTTCAAAACGAGGTGGGGGCATGGTTTTAAATTTTGTTTTTAGCTTCCATTTTATGTATAGTACACAATTCTTTTTCAAAATTATAAAAAACCACTACGAAAGTTACCCTTATTTTCACCCTTTTCATCCCTCTAATCGTTTTTTAATATTTTTGATGTACGATAGGATCAAGTACGTTTATTTATATCAAATTCCACCCAAAAGGGTAAATTCGTTCCACAATTTACTGAAAAACGTCTTTCTGAAATTTATGGCTAACTTGATGCGGGTTTATTATAAAATATTTATATATTTACAAAACCTCCATTTGTAAAAATGTATTTGATACAAACAGGCGCATTCGTACGCATTCAAGTTATAGTGAGTATGTGCAGAATCAATTTCTGCATCCGACCATCCAATAATATACAATATGTCATATTTGAAAGAACGAACTTTTTCAACTTTGATAATGATGAAAATGGGGTCGTCAAATTTTGGACACCCTGTATGTAATAAATCTCTTATCGATGTGGATTTCGAAAGTATCATTCTTGTGCTTCCGTCTACTCCAGAACCGCTTACCACCAGTCGAAAATGGTTAAAAGGGGCAGTGTTGAAAATAAGGCTATATATTTCAAAATGTTCAAAGAATCAAGATATGTACGAAACAGTTGAAAATAAGTACCTATAGGGAAATCTGATGGAACTCATCATGCATTTTTTTCAGGAGTCCAAAAATAATATAATGTACCGGGTGTTCGTTCAATTCTACGTGTTTTTAACCACGAAAACTTCTAACGAACGGCTTCCCTGAGAAACCACGTATTGTTATTTATATAAGCGTCTATAAAATGATAACTCATGAGAACGTTGTTGAAACGTGTAGTTTTTTGACGTAATTATTTTATTGACCACATCGTTTTATGCAAATTTTTTATTAACTGAGCCCGGTGAGTGGTTAGTGACCTATCTTATCCTGTAACTGTGAATAATTATTGATAAATATTGTTTTATCAACACTTAATAATAGGTAATCGTTATTTTATACTATTACAAAGCTGATTCTACTGTGGATTTAAAATATCTGGTGTAAAACACAACACGACCTTCCAACCTACAAAATGGAAATTAAACGGAATGAAATAATTTTAAACCAATTTTAGGATAATTATGCAACCTCTTTTATAAGAAGTTCATTACGAAATTAGGCAACATTGTAAACACAATAACAATAATCTATGTCAAACAGACGTTTAAAACTTCATGACAGACAGAGGTTGATAGACATCTAGAAGCTAACTTAAATTAAAAGACATGAAATAATTTTAATTTAATTTTTTTTTGATAACTTTGCGACCTCTTTCTTATACGTTCATAACGAAAACAGGCAACATTGTAAAAACATAAACAATAATCTATCTCAGAATGACGTTTAAAACTTCATGTCAGATAAAAATTAATAGACATTAATACATATTAACGTAAAAAACATTCCAAAGCCGCCCGCTTGTATAAAAATATCAATAATACAGCTTCAGCATTTTCTTTAATACATATATCTACACGTTTTCTTATAGAATTAATCGCTATTCAGATTTGCATTTAATTCGCTTTACATTAAAAAACTTTATAATGAAAGTTTATGTAAAATTAAATTTCCTTTAAAAAATACGTCTACACTTTTTCTTATAAAATGAATCGTTATTCAGATATTGAAAAAAATTGAACCAACACTTAAATTCCTCCTTCATCAATTGCATAGAACATAATTACTTAATCGATATGTTTAAGGTCTATATCTAGGTATTTTTATATCTTTCTAATTAACACCCCCTCTACGCCGCTGGATTACTTCCAAAATCAGCTATGAGTCAAATGAAAACAAGCTTAAATACAAAATTTTAAGTACGTAAGTATTTTCGTTCTGGATACTAACATAATGCAGACATCGCCGATCTTGACGAAACTTGGTCAAAAGTTGTAAAATGAGCGAATTAGTCGATTTAGCGATAGTGAAAAAAAATTCGATTGCATAACCTTCTACACCAACATAATTATGTGTATATAGGTTGGCAGGTAAAAATGTACATAAATTTACCTGAGTAGTCAATATACCACCTTCGGTTATACCAGCTAATGCCATATTTTGAAAAATTGCAACTTATTTTCAAATTTGTATTTTAAAACTATTTGCAAACAGGAAGTAGGTGTAACATTTCCGTATCACCCTGTATACATAACGTTTGTGTTTAAAGTAATAAATGTTGCGTACTGTGCGATTATTGTATTGTTAGACGAAATACATTGTAAGATATTGTTACATTTAAAGATAGGCATGTTTTAATTTACGTTGTGTAGGATGTGTTGAAGAATGTCATGTAACCACTAAATGCAAGAGATACAAATACACTCTAGATTATGTTAATATTAAATTCTGAGTAAGAAAGTGAATAATGACAAAGGTCATTTTATAGCAAATGGCTTTCAGTTAGTTATTATATCTCGATGACAAATACCTGAAACATTTTGTATATTACGTCTACATTAACGTAAGTACTTCTTGAAATTACCGTCATTAATTTGTGACAAATTAACATATAAACACATAAACCGGTATTGATCATCTTGGAAAAATGTTAATGTTCATTAACAAACATACATAATAACATTTATTACTTTCTTTATTGGGAAATTATTTATACTATAAACGCCTTGGGAGTAGAACTTAATATTTGGAATATACTTATTTTAGTCACAATTTTTCTTTATCTATAATAAATTTTATTAGTAAGGTCGTACTTAATCGATATAAGTTACATTATTAAAATTTTAGAATGTATTTGCAATTGCGCCCTTAGTGTAAAAGGAATTGGTATAATTATGTTACGCTCTACCCTAAGTTGTGTGATGGATATAAAAATGTCATTACACAACTAACGTAATTTAACTTACAATCCATCGTATTTCTTTAGATTTAGCAAAAAAATTTAATAATAATATTGGCTAAAGGAAATTTCCACTTCAAAATACCATCAAAAATAAATTTTTCCCCAATAAGTTTCTATTTGCTGGAATATTACTTACTTAGTAAATGAAGTACTGTTTAATTAATGGACTATCATTTTATTTATTGCAGATTAAATTCTTTATTTTTCCTATTCTGCACAGTTCCATTGCAGTAAAATGGAAATAAACTATTCTTATTCAAAGAAATAACATTTAGAACTAATCCAAATATTAATTAGTTTTAAAGAATGTGAAAGTAATATATTACCATAAATATTTACTCTCAATTTAATAATAATTATATTCGGTGAAAAACTGCACAAGCAGTGATAAATCCTGTTTTACTTCATTATAGTTTTAATATATTCAAATTGCAAACCTCGGTAAGCCATGATAGATAGATTTTAGTCCTTTTTATTCCTTCTTTATCTTTTCTTGTTTTATTAGTATCTTTTACGGTTGTTTCAAAACGTATAATACTATTTATACTTTATTCAATCCGTCACGCAAACAAGTTGTTTTATCTTGCACGCGAATTAGGGACATACAGGAAAAACCATAATGAGCATCGGTAATTATAGATCACTAAAAACTTAAGAACAAGAAAGTTAATAATAAAATATGTATATAAAACTTTTTAGATAGAATATCTGATGTCATTACGAACTTTTATTTTTGTAATTACCCCACTTTATGGTCCGATAAAAAATAGAGCCAGATTAAACACCCACAGCTCATTTTTTTAATTAGCAGAAATATTTCTATTTATTAATTTGTGGAAAAAGCAAGATGATTGATAAATGTTGAACATTTTTAATGAATGTTATTTGTACAAAATTAAAGTAAACGAATAATGTATAGCTTGACAAGAATAGCTCCGCGGGTGAGAATTTCATCCTTCTGCGCACACAAAGAGAGAACGCATTCGGAGGCGAAAAGACAGACGCTACGCGCGCACGATTCAAGGTGAATACAGTATTACGTAGACCAAATATAGAAATAAAATTGTGAGATGATAGGTACTAAATTATTTAACATTTGTTTATAATTATACAATTATACATTTACATGGGTCAACATATGTATTTTGATTCGTTTCGAGCCCAAAGTTAAATGTTAAAAAGACAGATAAGAATGTATTGATTCATTTACAGATCTAGAATTGTAAATAATTCAGTTTCCAAAATTTACATTGCAAATTAGCCATAAGTTGAGATATCCAGGTACAAATTAATTACTGTTTCGACAGCTTAAAATTTTTCTTCAGTATTGAAGTTGAACAGTGAACGTCTCCTATTCAAGTGACTACTCTCCTTCTAATCTCCCTGTCGACCGCTGCGCATCAATAGGCAGGGTTTATTTTTATTACTTCACCTGCAGAGCTATTCTTCTCAAGGTAAAACAACGATAAATGTTCCTTTGGCGGAATTAAAACACGAGGCTGACATTTTCATATACCTATGTTACATAATATATTACATGATAAAGCCTGTCTTTATTATGCAGCCAGATCCTCAATGTACATATACAGGGTGTCCCAAAATTAATTCCACACCCGCCGGGGTTATACTATAAATTTCGAAAAGTTCCTCCTTACGAAATTATGGCCATATTCAAATTGAAAGCATGTTATCAAATATCCAAGTAAAAATAGTTTATTAATTTAAACCAAGTGACATATACACATAATAAAATTAAAATACTTACATTTACAAGGGCAAATGTTCGAAATGTTCGCTATTTTGTTCTATGCATGCATGCATGCAATCGGCGAAATTGTTTTCAACACGACCTATTCTTTCGTTTGTAATATGAGTTAAAGCTCGATCAATACGAACAATAACGTCATCTTCCTTATTCGGTTGGATTTTGTACACCGCATTTTTCAAGTAACCCCAAAGGCAAAAATCGATTGGTGTGAGATCCGGGGACCTAGGTGGCCAAGAAGTAGGTCCTCCGCGACTTTTTATCGAGAAATCGCCGATTTGACATCTCGAACATTTCGAGAATATGGAGCAGCTCCATCATGTTGATACACAATAGTTTGACGTTGCAATAAAGGAATATCTCCCAAAAACGTAGGTAATGTGTTTTCGCAAAAATTTGCATAATTCTCTGAGTTTAACATTCTGGGCAGAAAATGTGGCCCTATTATGTCGCTGCCTAACAGGCCAATCCACACATTTATATACCAACGCATTTGCTTATGTCTCTAACTTGATGTGGATTTTCGTAATTGAAGCTATGCAAGTTGTGCTGGTTAAACCCCCTGGTTGATTAAAATGGGCCTCATCACTCCACGAGACTTGCTTAAACAGGTCTTCATTTGTATCTAAGCAATTTAAAAACCATCTGCAGAATAGTAAGCGCAACTCACTATTCCCAGGATGCAATTTTGAACCGGCTGTAAGTGATAATCTTTGCATGGATCAGCCAATAATACCACAACGATGGTGACGATTGGTTTCCACGATCCTGGTACTTACAGACGGATCTTCTTCAATGTCGTGGAGTAATTGCTATCCCTGTTGCCATGCTAGCTGTCTAGGACTACCAACATGAATCATGTTAGGAGCCAAACATCCAGTTTCAAGTACACGAACTTCAAAAGCACTTATTGTTTATGATCAGGTGTCGCCTAGTAGGAAAACGTTGGCGGTACAGACGCTCTGGGGCACGAGCATTATTATTACAAACTCCAAGTAGTGTAATCATATCTAAATATTCTTGATTGCTGTATCTTCTCGGCATTATAATAAGTATAAAAACTCAATTGTTTACCTTGTCTTCGTCAAGGGTGACTTTAAAGAAACTATCTTTACTTGGATAACTATTTCAAAATTGATTTGCAAAAATACCTTTATTGCGATCTTTAAGATGGCCGTAATTTCGTAAGGAGGATATTTTCGATATTTTGATATATGTGATTTTTGACTTTTTTTGGTCATAGAGTCTATAACCCGGCGGCTGGGGAATTAATTTTGGGACACACTGTAGAAATGTGAACAAAAAGGCCTCTTGAGCAAGCTCTTCATTACCTTAATAACAACACAATATACGAAAAAACTATTAGAAAATGTCTACAGGGTGGACATACCACCTGATTCTGTATCAAAAACTGAGCAAAAAATTCTATAACGAGTAAAATTTCGATTTATAACAAGCTGGTCGCATTAGAAGCTAAATGTGGGTACCGAGATTGCTTTATTAAATTTCATGTTTGCAGTTAATGAATTTTATTGTAGGTTCACATGCTTACATGTATTTATGTTTATGAATGTTTAGGTAAAAACAATCTTAATTACATTTAAATAACATGGGATTATACATGAACTTCACATGAGATGTGGTCTTGACGTAAGAACTGGCTTGGAAACAAAAATCACATATGGCCACATTCAAATAGCCATTAAGGAGTACCTATAAAGCCAATTTCTACAACTATTATGAATGCTTTAATTACAACAATACAGCTTGTTAAAACTGTCTTAAATGTATCAAATACTCTTATTATGTATATTTTTTACCAGTATCTCCCTCGACTGGTGCAAATGCATGTATTATTTCGAGCGCATTCATTTAAGCTTAATTTAAACTCAAGGTATTAATTTTTAGTTATTTTGACTTCTCTAAGTGTTCTTTTTCTGCATTTTAACAGCAATAAAGTTATTATAATTTATCAGCGCCAAATAAACACTATATCACTCAAAACTTTAAAACGTAGATTGTAAATGGAGAGGATCCACAGATAATGGTTAAATAAATGGATTACCTGTTATATGAGATCGATACTGCTACATAATTTGCTCTGCGATGTAAAAGAAACACTGTAACTAACACCATGTAACATTCGATGAAGTAGAAATTGAAACTTTGCCTTTAGTAGGAACTTGTGTGTAAATAAAATAATGTTATTAGAATTTTATTATAGGTACATCATTTTTTTCAACATAATATAATATTTCTCGTACGAATTATATATTCCAGCCAATTAGGTTTAATCGCTGGAGTCGGCCTCTAGCTCCTCGGAAGAAGATTGTGTAACGTTGATTATCAACTGTTCAATATCACCTTGCAGATTATCTGCTATCCCCATATTATTTTCAATAGTCTTTACGTGATTTATATGATGTTGCCAGTTTTCAATTGTCGTATTATTCATTTTAATATAATTACTGACTTATGCCCATACTAGTTCTATCGGGTTTAATTCACAATGGTATGGAGGTAAACGAAGCACACCATAGCCTCTAGCTCCTCGGAAGAAGATTGTGTAACGTTGATTATCAACTGTTCAATATCACCTTGCAGATTATCTGTTATCCCCATATTATTTTCAATAGTCTTTACGTGATTTATATAATGTTGCCAGTTTTCAATTGTCGTATTATTCATTTTAATATGATGACTGACTTATGCCCATACTAGTTTTATCGGGTTTAATTCACAATGGTATGGAGGTAAACGAAGCACACCATGAGCCCTTTCTTATGCTATAACATCAAGTTCATTTTTATCATATTGATGTCTCACTTGAGCTACAGAAGCCAGTAAATCACGCTTTAAAACGTTTTCTTCAATGGGCATTTCTTCCTCTCTAAGCCAATCAACAATTTGTTCTTTTCGCCATGCGATTGTTGGAATCTTCTCTACCTTCCTACTGTGATAAGTTGCATTATCCATAACAATATCTGAATTTGGTGGTATATTTGGAATAAGTTGTTCGACTAGCCAGTTCTTATACATATCACCGTCCATTTCCTTATGCACATCAGGAGTGTTCTTTTTACATAAGAAAGTTAGTTCCGCACCTGGTATAAAACCGTTGTTCCCACCAGCATACACTAAAGCAAATCGGGGTCCATGGCCACTTAGTGATTTTAAACCTGTACTGAGCCCTCGGATGAAAGCCTGCCGACAACTTTCAATGGTTAACCTACGATCATAATACGACATTATTAAAGCAGGTAGATAGAAATAGTTTAATAATAATAAAATTACTGTGAATTACCTTCTCTGAATTTTCTGATGCATCGTAAGTATTTGTGCCTCTATCTTGTATCATCACGCTCAGTAAAAATATTTTTTCGTCCCATCTTTTGAAATTCAAAACCAATATCTTTCAAGTTGAAAAGTGTAATACTTTTAAAATTTGATAAATCATCATCACCATTAACAGCACAAAGGATACTGTTCATCGTTGGTGGAATGCACTTCTCGCCGAATAATATTTTGGATGGTAATATACATGAAGGCGATCATTGGTTTGTGCACCATTTCTTTTCTGAACAATATAAAGCGTTGCTCGCTTCTTTAACGACTGCACTAACGTTCAGTTTGGCGTGAAATAATTTAGTGCGTTAAGTACGAGACGTTTCTCCTTAAGGATGAAATATTCTCCCGCACATCGGTTTGAAGGGCCAGCTTGTACTTCTACTTCCATATCGTAGAATATTGAGTTCAATAACAGGATTACAGAAAATACTCATCATTACCTTAAAAGACGCTTGTACTAAGTTCTGAAAAGAACGATTTTTAATAATTGAGTTAGTTTAATTTGAAAAATTACGTAGTGAAAACGAACAATAATATGAAAATATAAAGAGGTCATGTGTTCCTAAATGACATTTTACGTTTGACAACTTTGCCATGAACAAAAAGGATAGCGTTATATGTAGATGACTAAAGTTAGTAAAAAACATTAGGTCCATAAGAGCCCGTACTGCACGTGGAGGTGCGGATAGACTATAGTAGAATTGTAAGAAATAGAAACAAATTTTAAGACGACAATGTAACAGTTTCCGTATAACGGATGACTAAATATTACTGCTCTTATTGGGTTATTTATAGAATCGTAAAATATTACGCTTTTTTTTTTCGTTTGATGAAAGTCAAGGGAAACATAAAATTTTATAGATGTTTCAGACAAAAAACATGATTTAAAATATTAATCTAAACCTAAATCATTTATTACAATAAATTGCAAACTTGATAGTTTTTGTCGACTGTAGTTCATTTTAGCTGGATAATTGAAAAAAAATTGTTTGAAACATATAGTGTGAGGCACGCACCATTATTTATATGCACTAAGTAATAACAATCTTGGCTTGTGCCAAATTTCTCCGTAAAAGATATAACACATTAACGATTAGATAACTGCACGCTTAAAGTTCAAATGATCATTTGTACGGTAGGTATTTAATGTTTTTCATATTTTAAATTAACCAGAAAACGGTTGGATTATAAAATAATGCAGCTAACCCTTGATGCACTTAAACATTTGACCGAGGTACAAATGTCAATTAAAGGTTCGACATACGTAAAATAAAATAAATATATTGTCCTCATTTTCGAACGCCTTCTAATTAATTTTTACATCTTTAAATGCGTTTTATATCCTCTTCTAAAATTAGATCATTTCGATCTTTCTGAAATGATGGTAATTTAGATATTATGCAAATAATATTTCTCATTTTACAATTGTCACTAGGTACAATATGCGAAGGATTCCGTAATTCCTCAAAACGATTGCACCATGAAAAATAACTATATCACGTGAAAGGTGAGAAATTGTATGCACGTTTCTTCAATAATAATGATAATAATACAGTAGTTTCTGCTGTACAAGTAATCAGTGTGAAAATATCATTTTACGATTCTACTTGGGAGGAATGTGATCTCTTTGCGGTTACGATAACCCGTTGTTTTTACCTTGCCTTTAGGCACAGGAAGTCACTGCCGTCACTAGAAGTTATTCACTTTAATTAGTAGAATGTGATTATTTGTTCGATTAAATTATGCGAAAGATTAAAAATTACGTCATCGTTTTAAGTAATTTTGACGCTTTATATGTCGTTGCTTTCTTCGTTGTATATTTTTATGGACAACTTCGTACTCTCATCTAACATGAAATCTTCCAATTAAAATAAAAATATTCTCAACGCAATGTGGTTTACCTTTTATGTACATATAATACACATCAACGTATAATGTAGCGGTCACCGTACTTTTCTTCATGGTCCGAAGGACGTTTTGCTTGGAAGATTTTTATTGTGCCAAGTCTTGTCACTTTTAGTCTCGATATAATGTTACACAGTACATAATTTTGAAGGGTCTTTGTACTAAAACTGCAAAATTGTTTTTGGCTCGGACAAACGGTTCATGGTGGAAAAATTGCGATATCATTACTTTTTAGAGTCAATCTTTTAGTTACAATTTACAGCTTGATTGCCGCACATTTATACTTGTTACGTAATCAGATTTGCATTATTCAATTTAAAATAACACAATCTTAGATTTTATTATGATGATATTACATCCTAGACTTTTAAATGCTGAATCATCATCGCATATGTTAACAATTTTATTTTTCATCATACGTCTAGATTGTATACGTATAGTGCTTTGCACGAAATCAATTTAAACCATGTCCATTTTCGTTTTCTCTTATAAATTGCAATTTGCTTTAAATGCAAATGTTTGGGTTTTTCACGCGATTTAATTAGGAATGTAGACGTTGCCAAATAATTCGTGAGTGAACTGTTGCTTATTTCTTTACCCAAATGTTGACACAAATATTAAAGAAAGCTGAAGTTATATAATTTGGATATTTCATTATTTTTGTTCTGTAATGTAACTTGATATTTAGTAGGGCTGAAACATCTAAATGCGCTATTTTCTGACAGTTCTGTTGTTAGGCTGTGTATCATTGTCTGTCCTGCATTACATTTTTGGATAGCCTAATGAATAAGCTTTTCAACGATGTAAACATTTGTTATTTAACAAAAATGTATTTTTTCCTGAATGTAAGGTTAGCAATAAAAATTATTTTATTTTAATATCTAAGTTGAGACAAAGTAGTTCAGGGATATAATTAAGATAGGTATAGGCTTTGAAAATAAAAAATAAAAATTTAATAGGGGAGAGAGGGCTCCGTGTTCAACGTACATCAATTCTCTTATTTCAAATGGAACACCCTGTATATTTTGATATGGGCGAATAGTACTCTTAAAACTTATCTAAACACATTGACACCGCTAAAATTTATAGTTTTTAAAATATTTCCATTTTTTAATTTTTCTATAATTATTTTATAACGTAACGATGTAATAGAGTGCCATGATTTCAAGTCACAATACCAGATTAGTAATAGTAATAATTAATTTTATTAAATATTTTTAACAATAAACTAAACAATGTAATAATAAACAAACAATTAACAAGAACAAGAAGTAGGTAAGTCAGACATATGCAAATGTGCACTTAAAAAATTATAAATAAGGTTCAAACAAGCCTCCTCTTTTCTCAATGCACTGATTCAATCGTTGTCTGTAGGAACGTTGTAAATTATGCAACATTTGTTGGGTTACATTACGAAACGCTTGTTGAATTCTTTCCCTTATATTTTCTGTAGTAGTCGGCGATGTTCTATAAACTTCATTTTTAATGTAGCCCCATAAAAAATAGTTCATGAAAGTCAGATTGGGTGATCTAGCTGGCCCATAACGACCTATCCAACGATCAAGAAATTGCTGATTTAAAAACTTCGTCAGATCACGAGCCGAATGTGCAGGAGCGCCATCTTGTTGGAACCATATTTCCTCATTAGCGAATGGGATGTTCTCTTCAATCCATGGTAGCACGTTGGTTCGCAATAAACTTAAATAATTTACTGCATTTAAATTGTTTTCCAAAAAATAGGGCGCTAATAATCTGTTGCCAATAATACCAGCCCAAACATTGAGACTCCATCGATGCTAATTGTTTCTGTATCTAATTATATGTCGATTTTCCATGACGTATAATGACAATTATGTCTATCTGCAAAATAATTGTTATGAAAAGTAGATCCCTCTGTCATCATAACTGTATTAAAAAATTATGGGGTTGTTGGAATCCCCAACGACAGTAATTTAATCTATTTTCAAAATCATGTTTATCCAATGCCTGGTGGAGTTGGATCTAGTATGGATGGTATTTATATTCATTAATTATATTGTGTATTGTTGATTTCTATAAATCATGTTCCACTGCAATTTTTCTAACACTTATTGGAGGGTTTTCTTGTATAGCTTGAAGCACCACTAGTTGAGTTTCCTTGTTGTTTACAGGTTTTGGACAATTGTTCTTTTTATATGCAATCGATCCTGTTTCCTCAATTCTACTTTTTAAATTTTCAAGAACTCATTCATCTGAACAACGGGCATCGGGAAATTTTTGTTTATAAATTCTAGAAGCAAGTAAACAGTTACCTTGGGCTTCTATTATGTAAATCATTTGAATGAATTCGTTCTTCGTATATTTCATTTTAAAATTTAGAGTTAACTTCTCTTAATTCAAGTTTTCTGCTAAATACAAATATAGTGAAAAGTAGTTTGGAAAGAAATCAAGTTAAAATACACCTAATTGACATATTAAAATTTTGTTTTATTGTTTTTAAATCATGGCACTCTACTAGATCGTTCGTTATAAAATAATTACTTATAGAAAAATTAAAAAAATGGAAATAGTTTAAAAACTATAAATTTTAGCGGTATCAATGTATTTAGATAAAAGTTAGGTCTTTAAGAGTACTATTCGACCATATCAAAATACACAGGGTGTTCCATTTGAAATAAGAGAATTGATGTACGTTGAACATGCTAAAGTTTTCCACGGACGGAGCCTTCTCTCTCCTATTCAATATATGAATAAACCGTTTACATCTTTTCAGAGCCTATACCTAGCTTAATTATATCCCTGAACTAATTTGTCTCAACTTAATAATAAACCAAAAATTAATTTTTATTGCTAACCTTACATTCAGGAAAAAAATACATTTTTGTTAAATAACTTGGCAACGTTGCATTTTATATGTACAAATGTACACATTGTTGAAAAGCTTATTCATTAGGCTATCCAAAAATGTAATGATATGGTGTCCATTTAAAATAAAAAATTTACCTCCCTACTTTTACGAATCACCCTGTAGGTGCTAAAATATGTTTAAGTTGTGCACGTATTGGAACCATATAACTTTTGTATAAATGATTTTAATGAAAAATCAACAGCGAAGTCACAATCCTCCGTGGCGTGACGCTGTGGACACCCGATATATATATATATATATATATATATATATATATATATATATATATATATACAGGGTGTTTCACTAAGGCTGGCCACCGGCCATATTTCAGAAACTAGTGGACATAAAAAGTGGAGAAAAAATTCATTATAAAAGTCGCCACGAGAAAATCCTGGAAATTATTTTTAAGTTCCGTAATTCATCGCAAGGGGCGCAATTGAAAATTAAAAATAAAATTATAAATTTCTCCAAAATTCCCACATTAAGGCATACCTTTGGTAACATCGTTAGAAAGCTTAGACAATTCTGCATCATTTTGGTCTAAGGCTCATTGGCGTACCGACCTTAATAAGAGTGGGGAAGCTATTGAATGTGTAATCATTTAAATCGCTGTTATTTTTAAACGACTTATCCGATTGTAGTAAACCTAGGCTTGTTTAGAAGAAAAAGGTAAGTACTTTTAACTGTCGCATCCATTGGTACGCGATAGCTCATAATAAAATTGTTAGAGGGCGCAATTTGTAATAATACCAGTATTTTTGATTTTATTCAGAAAATTAAATCATACGGTATAATTATGACATCATAAGCGGAAAGTAGCTTAAATTTGTAACAAAAACGTAAATAACGCAATTTGATATCTTTATTTGTTCCAGAGTTATGGCGAAAAGAAGACTTTTAACCGTTTAATTTAATAATTGATTGTTGCTATGGTTTCTTAAGGTGTATAGGTTGGATTAGTAATGAGGAATCTGCATTTATCATAGTCTGTGCCTCCTTCACACTCTATCTAGGCTTAGGACTAGTCCAAACTAAGCAAATTGCAAAATTTGGAGCGTGTTTAGAGGCCAACGGGCCATAACAACGATATCAAAGTAATGATTGATTTTTGTTTAAGAAACTTTTAATAGAATGGTAAAAATCATGAACAACTGTTAAAAACAAGTGAAAAGCTATAAATGTTCAAATTGACGGCCGTTTTGTAAAATACAACTATTAATTCTTCTTCTCGTACTGGAAACAGCTGTTTCGATTTCGTCTCGTGGAATCGAATTTATTGCAATTTCAATTCGGTGAATCATGTCCTCTCGGGTGGTTGGTCTCGTTTCGTAAACAATATCTTTTATTCTTCCCCACAAGTAGAAATCTAATACAGTTAAATCCGGGGATCTAGGTGGCCACGAAACAAACTACCCTTCCCATCCAGCGATTTGGGTATCTAACATTTAAGAAATCACGGACTCTTCGGGAATAGTGTGAAGGACATCCATCATGTTGATACCACAGGGATGCTCTCACGTCAAGGGAATGTCTTCTAAAAGATTGGGCAAGTCATTTTGTAAAAGTTTAAATAAGATTCACCATTTAGGTGTCCATGAAAAACAAATGGTCCGATAATTCTGTCACCTAAAACACCACACCACAAATTTACACTCCATCTGTTTTGGTGATCCACTTCGCGCATCCAGTGAGGTTTGTTTGCGACCAATAATGCATATTGTGCAAATTAACTCTGCCGCAGCTAGTAAAAGTAGCCTCATCGGTCCATAAAACTTTGGAAAGGAATCGAAGATTTTCACTACTCATGTCTCTCAGCCAATAGCAATAGTCGAGCCGCCTGTCAAAATCAGTGTCTGATAAAGCCTGGTCTAAAACTAGATGATAAGGATGCAGCTTAAAATCCCTTAAAATTCTGAACACAGAAGCAACACTTACACCTAGTTCTGTGGAAATCTCCTGATGCTTACGTGAGGCTCCGATTCTACGTACGCAAGAACATTAATACTATTGTCTTCATTTCTTATGCGACGTCTTCTGACAGGAAGTGGAATACGTCGTACATTTCCTGTTTGTCTTAAACGTGTTGCCATTCGCCGAAACACTTTTCTAGTGTAGTGCCTTCGATCAGGATATCTGATAGCGTATTGTCGTTCCGCAATAGCTGCATTTTGAAAACATTCATAATACACGGCAAGCATGTCGTAAGCCTCGGCATTGGTATACGACATTTTGAAGGATAGCACTAATTTCTGATAAGGTACAATGAAACCCAAAACTAATGAAGGAAAAATTTTACAACACAACATCAATCAAAATTAAGTAAGTTGACAACTATTTCAATTTATTTACCTCCATGGAAACGAGCCGCCTTTGTTCCGCAGCAAATTAGATTATTATTTTAAGACACACCATATTAGAATTATGCCTTAGAAGTTTTATATGATGTTATAAACGTACAGAAGAAGAATTAATAGTTGTTTTTACAAAACGGCCGTCAATTTGAACATTTATAGATTTTCACTAGTTTTTAACAGTTGTTCATGATTTTGTACCATTCTATTAAAAGTTTCTTAAACAAAAATCAATCATTACTTTGATATCGTTGTTATGGCCCGTTGGCCTCTAAACACGCTCCAAATTTTGCAATTTGCTTAGTTTGGACTAGTCCTAAGCCTAGATAGAGTGTGAAGGGAGGCACAGACTATGATAAATGCAGATTCCTCATTACTAATCCAACCTATACACCTTAAGAAACCATAGCAACAATCAATTATTAAATTAAACGGTTAAAAAGTTTCTTTTCGCCATAACTCTGGAACAAATAAAGATATCAAATTGCGTTATTTACGTTTTTGTTACAAATTTAAGCTACTTTCCGCTTATGATGTCATAATTATACCGTATGATTTAATTTTTCTGAATAAAATCAAAAATACTGGTATTATTACAAATTGCGCCCTCTAACAATTTTATTATGAGCTATCGCGTACCAATGGATGCGACAGTTAAAAGTACTTACCTTTTTCTTCTAAACAAGCCTAGGTTTACTACAATCGGATAAGTCGTTTAAAAATAACAGCGATTTAAATGATTACACATTCAATAGCTTCCCCCACTCTTATTAAGGTCGGTACGCCAATGAGCCTTAGACCAAAATGATGCAGAATTGTCTAAGCTTTCTAACGATGTTACCAAAGGTATGCCTTAATGTGGGAATTTTCGGAGAAATTTATAATTTTATTTTTAATTTTCAATTGCGCCCCTTGCGATGAATTACGGAACTTAAAATAATTTCCAGGATTTTCTCGTGGCGACTTTTATAATGAATTTTTTCTCCACTTTTATGTCCACTAGTTTCTGAAATATGGCCGGTGGCCAGCCTTAATGAAACACCCTGTATATATATATATATATATATATATATATATATATATATATATATATATTTTTTGACCGTGTATTAGAAGTTTACGGAGGAAGAAAAAATATATACGATTCTGAAAACTTGGAGATCGACACGGTGTCAAAAGACCTACTAAATAAAAATATTTGCAAGAAAATGGCACTTTTGGTTATACCGTAAGTAGACGCCATCTTTCTTATTTTAAATAGAATAATAAATTTTTTAATTTTTTTTTGAGATTGTATATAAAATTTTATGTTTAATTTGTTCAAAGTATCATATACCTAAAATTTATATTTTTAAAGATATAAATATCTTTGGTATTTATTAAAATTATATTTTGCAATTTTGCGTAGATAATTAAACTTTGCTATACAAGATAGTACGATTAATTATTAATTTTTATGCACAGGATTTTTGTAAACATGCCTCTATATTATAAAACTTTAAACGTAAATAAATTAATATTTTTAAATAGAACAGCCTGTATGTTATTAGTGCAGTGGACGTAGATTAGAATTTTCTTTCAATTGGTTGTTTAGCGTTCCTTCACCTAAAGTTAAACGTTTTCTAAATAATTAGAAATTTTGTTGAATTTTTGATATTATAATGTTAAAGCAAGTAAAGTAGATGGCTATGGTCACCAAACCTGATGTACTTGTTTTAACAAATGACTAAAATATTAAGCCACATCTGTCAATTCACTACTTGTCACCTATAATATGTTATTATAATCCACGATAGTAATTGTTGTTTACTAAGTTAGTTTGGGGAATATGGCAAATAATTATTCAAATTCTGACATAATAAGTATTTGCCATTTATGGACAGTGCGGAAAATAATTAGCAGAACTTATAGAACATTTAATGAAAAGTATCCTCAACTGCCGCAAATTAACAATAATAAATTTTGAAGAATTTTGAAGGATTTGTGTAAATTTCGAGCCGGAAAAGCGGAGAGAATATTACCCAGTCCTATAGCATCTAATGAAGATACCGAAATAAATATTTTGGGATATTTTCATGCATACCTTAGACGTTCAATCCGATCTGCCGCAGCAGAATTAGGCGTTACGTATACTTCGATTAAAAAAATATTAAAAAAGCATTCAATGCGAAACTTTATAAATTTGTTGCCGTACAAGAAATGCAATTTGTAGACTACGCAAGAAGAAATTTATTTTGCGAAAGGATGTTAATTCATTGTCAAGATCGCAATTAAAAAAAAATTATTTGGAGTGATGAGGCAACATTTTCGAAAAAATTTACACTTTTAGTCCAATAAAAATCCTCATTCACTGCGTACAAGGTCTTCCCCATATGCGTTCAACGTTAATGTTTAAACATTTTCAGAACTATAGTGTCGGAGTTTTTGGACGATTTACCACTTAATCAGTACAGATTATGCTATTATCAATTTGATGGAGCGCCAAGCCACTGCACTGGAGAAGTTACTAATGAACTATACCGTATGTTTGAAGATAGATAGATAAGGCGATAAATTTTTCGTGAAATAATTTATATCTTTAAAAATATAAATTTTAGGTATATGGTACTTTGAACATATTAAACGTAAAATGTTGTATACAATCTAAAAAAAAATTAAAAAATGTATTATTCTATTTAAAATAAGAAAAATTGCGTCTAATTCTCGTATAACCAAAAGTGCCACTTTATTTAGTAGGTTTTGACATCATGTCGATCCCCAGAATCGTATATTTTTCTTTCTCCGTAAACTTCTAATACGTATATATATATAAAAGTTTCGAATCCTAAATATGAACATCCTCAGGGAAGCTACAAAGTTAGAGTAGAAAAACAATACAAAGTATATAATAATTAATCTACATCTAATTAATTACTTTCACAGTAGCTTTTTAATGGAATTAATAAAATTCTGGTCGTAATATGAATAAATGTACAATTTATAAAACCCAAGTAGAGATAAAATAAAGGTAAATCCCAAAAAACATGTTCTTTTAAAGTAGAATTAAAATATACGTACTTAAAATCTAGCAAGGACAAGTAAAACCATAGAATTAAATAACAAATAAATTAGGGTTTATCTTTAACAATGGTGGGTATAATAGAAGGTTGGCTAATTACGTGGTTAAGCAAATTAACGTCTTTGTTATTGTGTAAAAGGTGAATATAAAATTTCTCCGTAAGTTTTATAATATTATTGTTGCGAATACTGTGCACCTACCTTGTTATTGTTTTTTGTCGGAACTATCCTTGTGTTCTGGTGGTAATATTTCTTATAGTCATTCCCATATATATATAGGACAGTCTTCGTACTTAAGCTTACGGACACCAGGCAATAGATCTTTGGGTGTGGAATTTTTAAAGCTACATAATTGCTTGCTCATCTCTATTTTAAACTTAAGTCTTTTGGAAAGTAAACATTGTGTGATAACATCACTTTAATATAAGCAGATAAGGCTAATTGTAGTGTGATTATTGGTAAACAAGATTACGACAACAAAGTGTTGGAATGGATAACTGAGTAAGAGCTTTTGCAGATGAAAATCACCTCGATTAGAAACTATAATAATAAATTGCCATTATAAAATCCTCCAGCAATCTTAATGATCGTTTTTCATTAACAAAACTTACACAAAATAATCCTTTAATTCGGACACTATATTGTCTCCAAGATTCACAAAACATATTCTAATGATTTTAAACAAGTCCCTATTGGGCCTGTAGTATCTCAAATTGTTTCAGTCACTAGTCGCTTAAATAATCGGTTGAAAAAATTTATATCAGAAAATTTAGATATTAAATCGATTTATAGTGTTAAACATTCGGTCGACTTTATGAAGAGAATTAAACATAACAAAATAGATAGTAACATTTTTAAAGAAATGGTATACAATAGCAAAATAAGTGTTGATCATTTCTTTATTGGAAATCAGGGTTGGTCTTAATTTCTTTAAGTTCAGGGATAAAATGTATGTGCAGAAAGATGGTTTAACTATGGGAGGTGGTTTATCCCCGGTTCTCAGTAAAATCTGGAAGATGCGTTTCATACACACAATAAAATGTGTTATATGTTGGGCTCGATACGTGGACGACATATTTTGCGTTTTCAACGGTAATGACGGTGATTTTCATAACTTCTTTGCCTATATAAATAGTTTGCATGATAACATCAACTTTACTATGGTATATAAAAGCGCTCATACTGATAATATCATACCTTTTCACAGTAACTCACCTCATAGCGTTCCCTAGCAGCTATGCACTTTTATGTGCACAGATTATATAATTTTGAATTAAACGACACTGGTTTCCAGTCAGAAATATATAATTGATCAAATAGCCCGTTGTAATGGTTACATGGAAACTGTCGACCGCATTGTTCATGTTAAATTTAAGAGCCGTAAATTAAAACAACTGACTACACTACAGACCATACATGAGAATATCAAACAATACGTCGTGTTACCCTATTACGAACTTATATCACAAAAGTTGACTAAAAGTTGTATATAAGTTCAAAATCAAAGTAACCTTCAAACTCCCTCACAACATCAGCAAGCAATTATGTAGTTTTAGAAACTCCACACCCAAATATCTATTACCTGATGTCTATAAGCTTAAGTGCGAAGACTATCCCTCTGTGTATGTGGAAAGACTATAAGAAATATTGCCATCAGAATACAAGAACATTTCCGACAAAAAAAAACAATAACAAAGGGGCACATTATTAGCACTGTGCTGAACATATTCTCTCAGTGGGTCATAACTTCAATACTGATAACATCGAAATTTTTGACTCCAACAACAACTTACAGAGAAATTTTATATTCACCGTTTACACAACGTCAAAGAGATTACATAGCTAGATTTTAAATAGTTATTTAACTATTGGTTATTTTACATTGAACATTTATTCATACCACGACCATAATTTTATTAACAATTCCATTTAAAAACTAGTGTGTAAAAGTAATTAGATGTAGGTTAGTTATTATATATTGTTTTTATATTATACCTTTGTAGCTTCCCTGAGCATGAATCACATTCAGGATTCGAAACAAGGATTTTTGTTCAGAATTTAGAGCTTTGATCTTAGACTTTTGATTAAATTGAGAAAGAACGCCAAATAATCTGAATTGAGTTCCTGTCTGGAAAAGTGGTTGCCGTTTAAAGTAGATATAAACTACGTTAAGTGAACCTAGTTTCATCTCCCGAATGGTTTCGGCAACTTTCAGACTTGAGCTTCAAAATAAAATTAAATGTAAACTGTACACAGTTGACTTTTCGAAGCGATTTTAAACGACTAGGAAAAATACCGAGTAGCCATAAACGAATGCCCCAGCTTAATTTAAACGTCTTAAACAAATATTACATCAAATTGAAGGTAAACTAACCTAATTTTGTCTTGCAAATGCTCAATACGTACACCGTTAGTTATTTGGCACACATCAAACTGAAAATCCAATTCTTCCCACACTTTGGTTAACACGTGTTAGCAAACGGCAGATCATAAAACGCTTTATGCTCGGAAGTCACTAGAATAAAGACTATGCCATTAGCCTGTTGCTTAAAACCAACTTCTGGGGTGTGCGCCCGGCGGTACAATATCTTCTCTTATAGTCTGAAGGTTTGGCACTTATTAGGACTATTCTCTTGGTCACCATTATAACCGTATACTGTTCAAATTCACCCTACAAAGAACATTGTCATCTAATTTGCATATAAAAATCCGCAAACCTTTGGAAAACAACATTTTCTTTTATTTTTCAGTTTATTTATATACAATTTTAATTAAATAATTAAATAAAACACCTTTAAAAACCATTTAATCATCTCCAACCTATTAAAACAGACATCGTCATTCATAATTAACCTCGACACCCTTTGCTTAAAATGTGTACTTATTATATATATATATATATATATATATATATATATATATATATATAATATAGAGAGAGAGAGAGAGAGAGAGAGAGAGAGAAATAGAGCAGAGAGAGATGTCCATAATGTACACTGTTCTTCTGTAGTGGTGTCAAAAAAATGACGCCAATCGTTAGTAACGCATACTGGGGCAAATGGTTGTAAAATATACCGAGTGGTCTAAAAAATATGGCAAACAATTGTAAGATTTTTAAATGGTACTCCCTGTATATTATTACATTTTTGGATTCCTTTATAAATGTACTTTTATATTGTTATTAGGTTTATTGGCTTATTAATAAGGGTTTTGTGGTTAGAGACAAAAAAATTAGCACTCACCTAAATAGTAGGTTTTTTATAAAATAACAAATTTTTGGAATATGCGGTTTTAGTACAGTCTTTAGTAAAGAATAACGTATTTAAATTTTAACTGAAAAAACTCAATACTATACAAGGTGTTCCATAATTTAAGCCGAGTAGGCTGTGAACAATGAAAATTTGAAGAGAAGAGATTATTACATTATATTCTCAAAATGTCTCCCATTTTGTAATAAAGGTTTTCTTATGCGATCACAGGACGACCTTCTAACACTTTGTAGTATTTCTGGACTATATACGAAAAGATAGACCTATTCTTTCCATCATGTCTTGTCTCGCTGTTACAACCTCTCGGTACACTTGAGATTTAATATTTCCCCACAAAAAAAAATCCATAGGGTTAAGTCAGGATCTTGTTGGCCACTTAGTTATTGCATCCTACCCATTTTTCAGGGAAACATTCTTCAAGGTGTTGTCTAACTTGAAGGCTAAAATGGGCTGGAGCTCCATCGAGCCACATAGCTCTTTTTAATGTTCTGGGAGTTGTCAAATTAAACGTGGTAGATCTTGGCGAAGACATTTCAAAAATATAGGCCCTGTCAAACTGCTTAAAAAAGTATGGGTCAATAACGTAATCCACTATTGTTCCACACCATACATTCAAGGTCCATGTATGTTGACAGTTTGCAACATAAAGAATTTTCGGATATTGAGTGTCGTAATAATGAAACTTATGACGATTTACAAAGCCACTTCTGTGGAATGTAGATTCGTCAGTAACGTATACGTATTCGAAAGAATCACTATTTTCTCCACTTTTATTTTCAGCTCATTTTCAGAAAATCGCTTACCAATTCTTGATGCAATTGGACGTGGTATGGGCGGAACTTTAATTTAAACACTTTTAACAGAAGATTTTTTAATATTTAAACTTTTACTAGTTTCTGTTTGGATTTTCCACTACCGATAAGCTAACCGAAAGCTGATTTTCTTCGTTTAGAACCCTTGTGTTTCTGTTTTTTTTTCGTACGATACACTTCCTGTTTGTGCAAACCTTTTTTTTAGATTTTCAGGGGATCTCTTATCAGGTTGTTTTATTTGGAAACTTTTGAGCGTATAATCTGTTTGCAAGAAGGCAATTTCCATCACTTTCATCAATACATTATATCATTCTTGTGAAGAATAATTCATGATTGAAACAAATTAAATTACAACGATGATAATTAAAAAGTATTAATTAAGTACGTGACAATATTACAAATTTAGTATAACAAATGTCAACAATGTTCACAGCGTCTACTTTGATCAAAACGCTTACATAGCTTTTGATATAATTTATGTTGTAAGTGGAATGTATGGACAGTATGCACGATTTGCATTTCCTACAAATTTTGCACAAACTGGGCTACTTAGGTGTGCGCTATTTTTTGTTTGTTTTGAAACTACCGTTTTTTTCTGTCTCTAGCCTCTTCAATAAGTCAATAAACCTAATATCTATGTAAAGTACATTTATAGAGGAATTGAAAAATGTAATAATATACAGGATGTACCTTTTAAAACAAATTTACAATTTGTTGCCACGCTTTTTTAGATCACCCGGTATATTTATTGTTTCTTAAAGTTTTTTAAATGTCTCAACTAAACTGTAATTGCAAAAACCTAAAAGTGTATCATAAGTAAATAATTAGGATGTTCGACATTTCAACTTGATGTAGTAATACCACAGTAGAATCCAAGTAAATACAGAAATCGCAATTTACATTTGTAAACTAAAGGTTATCAAGTTATTAATGTTACTAAACGTGCTAAATACTTGATAATGAAATTATAATTGAATATTTTCATATATATTATTATTTAGTGTAACAAACAGACAATAAAATAAAATACTTATCTTTTTTGGGGTTTTTTAATGGTGTACTTTAAATTATACAATCTAAACGTTTCGATAACACTTACAGTTATCTTCGTCGGTAGTAATGTTTGTTAAAAATTGTTAATTAAAGATGTTGTAAACAATTTTGTCAAATTTTTAAAATTAAAACATAAACATAAGCCTGCTATTAATATAACAGTTTGAGAAACGTATAAAGCCAACTATAAAATTTTAGTAAATAATAACTAGGTCATAAAAATGAAATATTGTTAAACTGCCTCAAAGATGACAAACCAGAACACTCTCTACGACGAAAGCTAACAATGAAATGTACCTAAAGTCTGTTCAGAAACGAAACGAAGGAATAAATTAAAATAGTTCATTTATTTTACATATAAGCGGTAAGTACACGATTTTGTATTAAGTACTTAATAGATTTCTTAAACTAGTTTTAGGATATACCACTTCCATACTATAGCGTTACAAAGTAAGTTATTTATCAATAGGTGCTAATCCTTTAACAATGGGACGTACCTATTGTTGAGCTCTAAAGTGAAGATCATAGGCGTGTACATGGGTTTTGCAGACAAACAAATGACGATTGCAATGTTTTATTGAAAACTCAACTATAAAAAGTGATTTTAAAGATATCATTGTAATATATGATCTAACACTTCGTTTGTTAGAAATCATTTTAGAGTTTTTAAATTTAATCAACCACGAAATTCTTTAATCTCTGAAAACAGAAAAATAAATAATATCTAATCAATATTACTTCAGATTTATATTTTTTATCATAAAACAACCCGACGCCACTGGAATCTGCCAAACATGTTGATTTATTCCTTCACTTCGTTTCTGGACAGATTGTACTAAGTTTTGTCCGTATCTACCTTCACATATCATAAATTGAACCGTGGGTCATGAATATTTTATTATTTTTGTAGGCTTATAGTTGAAAGATACTCGAGAATGAAATTTTTATATCCTATCACAAATGAATATGGTAATCGACCACGTTATTTGTCTTTGATAGCAACAACAACATCCAAACCACCTTTTTTTCTTTTAATTATAAGGTAGTTGTACTGGAATTACCTCGAAATGACCATGACAACAATGTTTTTTCTTATATATAATTCATTCTACAAAAAAGCGATGAATTTATTACGAAATTATAGAAACTTCTACTAACCATGTCAATATCCAATTTATAAAATAATCTCAATATTTTAAAACAATTTAGTGGCAAAAAACAGGAAATATCAAAAATTATTGAATAAAAACTTGATTATATAGATAACTAACCGTAAACGTAGTCACGGTAATTTTACATCCTCCCAACAATAATTTGAACCTGTTGTGTTAAGCATTTTCCACTAAAATTATGGCCCCTTCTCATTGACCCATTTGTGGAAATATAATAATTAATCCTGATACTACTTCCGCAAGGCAATACTTCCGTTTCCACGGATCTAAAGTTTAAATTGTTACCATTGACTGACTCTACATTTCCGTTTTTACCCCCTATCAATAGCTACATGATGTTATATAATCCGTGGGAGCTATATTTTTTCCTCTTTACAAATTTATATAAAATTATAAAGGAATTTATGTACAACATTGCACCACCGGAATTAAGTCATTTAATTGATTAGAGAGGAAATGTTAATATGGACTAATTGACGCCGACGCTTACACAATTGACCAAATTGGTTTACCGAATTTTTACAAAGGAAGTAAAAATGTTTTATTACGTCTATAAGTAAATTAATATGCTTAATCATAGTATTCTTTAATCACAACTGATCCAGTTTTGATCGTGCGTTGACTTAACCTGTTATAATTTTTCTCATATTTATACTTGTTTCTGTATTACCAGACATTCACATTTAATTAAAGTTATTATTGGTAGAAATGTTGTACTGTTAGAATTATCTAAATTCAATGTAATCATATTCTAACTTTAATCGTAATAGTTTCCGTAATGTGTTTAAATTTACCACATTACCTAATTGTAAAATTTCTTAAACAGTGTTATCTAACCAATTAACACAGGTCCATATAAATAATGGAATGATGACGTATTACGATTTCAAAAGCTAGAAGCTTATATAGCGGGTGTTCCGGAATTTCACTTTAGGACACTTTTATTATTTAATCTATTAAAATAAAATTCTGGAACTCTACAAAGTAAATGTATAAAATAATAAAATTTCCGATACTATTTAAGGTGGTCTTAAAAGTTGATCTTGTTTCAAAGCGAGTAAACGGCCACTAATCTATTGCGCATCAGTTGTGTAAATTGAAAATTAAACAAACTATTATAAAGTATAATAGAAATTCAAAAAACATGAAATCCATCATTACTTCTTAATGCAAACAATGAAATTAATCGATTTAAAAAAATGTGCAAATATATACCAAATGAAAATTTCTTTTGTATAAATAAATACTTCTTAAAAAGTTAGTGTGATATTTACTGCTTTTTATTTTTAGACCTTTGATGTTATAGAACAGTTAACCTTAAACCCCCCTTGTCTTTAAAGATAAAAAGGAAGTGTTAGTTTATTTGTAGGCAACAGTAATTTGTTAAAGAACGTATGATTTGTTCTAGGATATGTTGTAATTTAAAACTTTTATGTCTCTGTTGTATTTATAAAGGACTTTTATTTTTTGTATACTACTATTCCATACATTTACGAAGGATCCCGGAAGATATAACCTATTGTTATTTCCGGAAATATCTTGCAGCTTGCTGCACAGCCTGTTAAAATATGTGATAAAATATTTACATTTGGTAATGGATTTCTAAACTTATGGTAGATTTAGAACAAAGGAATGATTCTGAATTTAGCACGTTTCTTTTTTTACAGGAGAATGTTTAGGTTAATATTTGCATTGTGCTATATAAATTATACATCAAAATTGTGAATATTTTTTCTTCGAATTTAAAATCTAGGCTAAGGACTAGATGTAGGTGTATATTAAATAATTTGAAATAAATTAGTAGACTGCTGTGAATTATGAAATTATTAATACCGGTAGCGAAGGTATGCAATAAATCTAGTTACGAAAATACCAACCCATTCTGTGAAACGTATGTGTAAGGCATAAGCTGGATTATAGGAATTTAATATGTGTTACACAAAGCACACTTACCGGAAAATACATTTTGCTTGTAAACATACTGACGACATTATTTAGCGTTATTAACGTAGGAGTTGATTATTTAGTTAAAGCAGGTCAGAAAAAACGTATACATCTTTATATTTAGTAAAATAACCTTTTGTAAATATTTACTTAAACAAACAAGAATAATAATCATTAAAAGCAATTTATTTCATTTTATAAAATTTAAACTGTTGCTGGTTTTATTATGATCAGAATTAAAATAAATATATATGTTAAAAACGCTAAATATGCGTTACTGTACAGTGCATCCCATTTTGGTTGATACTGCAAAGTATCTCGATTGTTGTTGAAGATAGAACCTTGCGGTTTTCACAGTCTTGTGCCACTTTTTTGTGAAACTCAAGATGTCCTGCACGGATTTTTCCTAACTTCTTTCGTTCATAAGTTACAGGGCGTTTTTGAAAATTCACACTTTTTGGACCCCCGCCATATCTACGAAGTTTCTCAGCGATAATGTCAAATTGAAAACTTATCCCATAGAGAATTTTATGTAGAATTCATTGGTGCACTCAATTTTTTTTCGGGGTATGGTTATGGAGATACGACTCAAGCTTATGATTTTTTAAATGGAACACCCTGTATTTTATTACCTTATTAAACTCTTTATTTTTTTTTCCTTCAAAATGATATATAATATATACCTAAACATAAATTCTTCAAAAATGCTCCAAAATCACTAAAACATTGATTTTTAATAGTAGGCTATGGATTTTTCATACAAAAAAAGTTCAAATTGAAGACGTGATTTTTCCATGAAAGGAACAAGAACAATACTAACTCTAATTCACTAACAAAACACAAAACGTAGGTAACTAATAGCAACAAATAAATAGTAATAAAAAGTTCATAATGTAGAATAAGCAACCAATTAAATATTTACCCATACTATTTCATTTCGAAATTATTCGGAAACTTATTCATTGAATTGTTCAAATTGATGTCCATTTTCCCTAACACACAATTGATACAATTTCTTAATACGTCTTAATGCATTTAAAATTATGAAAGGCCGATTTTGTAAATTCTGGAAAACTGCCTCTGTTGTTGCACGAAGTTCTTCAATATTATTGTGCCTCTTACCGTATATTTTATTTTTCAAAAACCCCACAAAAAGTCCAACACTGACAAATCAGGTGACCTTGCAGGCCACCTAATGGGTCCATTTGTTCCAATCCAATGGTCCTGGAAAGTTTCTTCTAAAAACGGCACAATCAACCTCGAATTGTGGGCAGGGGCACCGTCTTGTTGGAAGTAAATGGCATTAAGATAGGCGAGGGGAACATTCTCCAGGAATTCTGGTATTACTTCTTCTAATATTGCCAAGTACATATTCGCGTTGAGAACCCCTTCAAAAATGCGGTATTTTATTGATGTCTCCAATAAGAAACAGGCTACATTAAAACCAAATCGACCCTGTTGTTGCTCAAAAATTAGGTGTTGGTTTTCATCATACCAGTGCCTTGTATTTTGCCTGTTAAATAAACCGGCACTGCTTATATGGGCTTCGTATGACCATATGACTTTACTTGCAAAATTATTGTCCCTTCGAGTTTGGTTCAAAACCCAATTACAGAAATTCACACGCCTCGCTGCATCACCAGGGTATAAATGCTGGACAATACTCACTTTGTAGGGTTTCAATTTGTTTTTTTAAAATCCTTTGTACCCGTGATCGGGGAACGCCAGTGTCATTTTCTAACTTCGTACAAGAAGCCTGAGGTGAGACACGGACGCTGGCTAAGACATTTATTTCATCCACTTCATTATTTTCCTTGTTATACGTCTTGGGTCGGGGTTTAGAATACGCACCATAATTTAGTAGATTATTCTTTAGTCGAAATATCGTTGCTCGACTAGGTTAACGTCTCTCTGAATATCTAACGTTTTAAAAACAATATGTCATATAATGTCTTATTGTAAATTACTAGTTTACCTGTTTAAATGTAATTCTAATGCTTCGTCAACATTTTCATGGCATTGATTGAAACATTGTATGATATCATACTTTTCGTTGTTCTGAAAAATCTTTAGCCATTATAAAATTTCACAAATTAACAAAATCGCCAAACACAATTAAAACGCATCAAAATTTATCATCATGACAGCAATTGTGTTGATTTCTCCTAAGTTACTTGATAAAACAATGCTCCAAAATTCAACAGTGTTGTAACATCCATGACCTACTATAAATAAATCACAAATAATAATCTGTGTAGTAAAGCTTTGAAATCCATGACACTCTATTAAAATTCAATGTTTTAGTAATTTTGGAGCATTTTTAAAAACTTCATGTTTATATATTATATATCATTTCGAAGGAAAAAAAAGTAATTTAATGAGATAATAAAATACAGGGTGTTGCATTGAAAAAATCATAAGTTTGAGTCTTATTTCCATAACGATACCCCGAAAAAAAATTGAGTGCGCTCCTGGATTCTACGTAAAATTCTCTATGGGACAAGTTTTCAATTTGACATCGCTGAGAAACTTCTTAGATATGGAGGGGATCCAAAAATTTTCAAAAACACCCTGTAATTTATAAACGAAAGAAGTTAGGCAAAATCGGTTCAGGCCATCTTAAGTTTCACAAAAAAGTGGCACAGGATCGCGGAAACCGCAAGGTTCTATCTTCAACAACAACCGAGATATCTGGGTGTCTCAAACAAAATGGGATGCACTGTACAGGTTAAACTGGAAATCTGGAACTGTTTAATCCTGGACACTTCAACACACAAAATACGCCCACGTACCACAGAAATGCAATATTCGCCAAAATAAACAGTATTGAAAACAACAACTTTATTAATTTTTTTAATTTACGTGTTCGCCATTACGGCGTATACAAGCTTCATAGCGATTTTGAAGATCATTGAACATATTGATAAATAGTGGTTGCAATATCCATTGGTGCATCATTAGAGCGGAATACTGACTCTTTCATCATACCCCAAATGTATGCATCAGGTGGCGTAATGTCAGGTGAATGTGAAGGGTAATCGAAGTCCGTTCCACGAGATATCGCTTGTGGCATTTCTTAAATCTCTCACAAAGGTATGATGATGTTCTGCCTGTAACGCTCACCTGGTAGTGTAGTGGTGACACGACCTGCTTAGCATTCGGGAGGTAGTGGGTTCGATTCCCGTTACCATTTACCTTATATGAGGTTTTTTCAGGGGGTTTTCCTCATACACATGTAGCGACATGGTCACTGTGTATATGCACACCATGTGCGGCCACTTAGGCGAATGCTGGAGTAATATTTTCCCCTTCAGAACCCTAACTCCGTTCCTTCGGATCCTATCCTGACCACACCCATCCTTAATCCCACCATGCATATATACGTAATGTATGTATGTATGCTGGGAATCCATGATTGTGGCTGAAAGAGCTCGGAAAGCTCGAGCAGCTCCTTGGGGAGGGAATGAACTACGTGGCCTTTTCCTTCCTTTCCTCTACCGCTCTTGATTAACAGTAACTGTGTGTTGATTCCCGTCTTCAACAAAATAAGGACCTGTTATACTGTGGCCCGATACAGCACACCAAATCGTAACTTGAGCACTGTGAAAAAGTGGTTTTTCTACAGAAGTCGGGCGTTCAAATTCAACAAATGAAGTGTCTATTGATATAGCCATCTAGGTTTACTTTCGTCTGAAAACCATAAATTTTCCAGGAAATGGGTATCTTCGTATACTAGGCTCAACATGCGTCCACAATAAACTTTTCTTGAACGTTTGTTCACAGCGTTTAGTCGTTGTCCAGTTTGAATACAATATGGATAACCACCAATGCCTTTGAACATTCTGCGTGTGGATGTTTCACTTATGTTTAATTTATACGCCGTTCGTCGAAGACTTCTGTGTGGAGACTGCAAAACCTGGTCAAGAACCCGTTCTTCATTATCGTTGGTACGTACTGTTCTTCGACGACCTGAAGAACTCTTGCGACAATTGCTGACATTATGCTTTTACTGAGTGCAGCTTTATTAAATTGTTTCCGATATTTTTCAATCACTTGTTTGAAACTTGGGCCACTTTCCTGTCCACTTCCGTATGAACGGAAATGATGTTCCACTATAAATACCCTTTCCTCAGTTTTCGGAACCATTTTCAGAACGATAAGCGTAATATTATTATGACAGTTAATGACAATCAAGCCAAACATAACAAACAGACATCGCCCAAGCCATTCCATAAGTCTTTCATATATCGATACTGTTTATTTTGGTGAATACCGTAAATCAACAAACACGTAAAGCGTTTCGATAGGCAAGTTATATAATCACTGCTAATCGCTGTTTGTATATTTATGTGTAGGTATGTCAGTATATCTTGTGTGTAACGAGCGGTTATACAGGGATCATTTATAATATGTGGGAATAATTTTAAGAGCGTGTTCCTGACACAGAAACAAGAAAAAAAAGTTCATATCAACAAATATCTGAAAATGCTGTTTAATAAGAAATAAATATTTTTTACAAGAACAATAATTTAAAACGAAAATAAGTCATAGTAAATGTTGGAAGTGACAACTGTCGCTTCTATCTTTCGGCACGTTGATTGACGCACATGTTCAAACATTTCGGGAGAGTTGCGGGTTATTTCACAAGATGCGACTATGCAGCTTCTTATTCACCAATATTGTCAATTGGTATTGTGTAAACTAAAAATTTAAGGTGACCCCGGAGAAATAATCCTAAGGGAATTAAATTTGACGACCTGAAAGACGAGACTTGTGGACCTGATCGACCTATCCAAATACTGACGTACTACTAAACTAAAATGTGCTGCAGCGCCACTCTGCAAAAAGTACATTTAGGTCCGCAAACCCAGCGGAGGGTTTTTAAAGTAACGCTTCTCTAGTGAGTCTGTTTGGTAAACAGTATAGTCCAATAAAATAATCGCTAATAATTCCTGTCCATACGTTTAGAGAAAATTGATCCGTATTATAAGCATCTACTATTGCATGTGAGTTTTCATAGGCCAATACGTGAGTATTGTGGGAATTTGTGATCGTATCTCGCGAAATAATTAATATCATCTGTAAAGAAGACGGGCGCTAAAAACAAAGGATTTTCTGCTGTCTTATCTTACATCCACCGACAAAAAACCATACTACGGAGAAAATCATTTGGTCCGGTACCTGTTGACGGTAGTATGGATACAGTAGATACCACCAAAAGGTGATCTGCGATTTGCCCATTGTTACTGGGAGATGTATCAACTTCACGAAGCACTGCTTTTTCTGCTTCCCGTATTTGAAGCCATGGCAGGTGTCCGATATGAGATCTCGGTTCTACGAAACTACCACTTTCACTTATGTCTTGATTTGGAATCACATGACGACGATATGTTTCGTCATAAAGAGGTCTTGCTTTGAGTGCGTGGCCATTAACAAGACCACTCAGTCATTATCACATATTTCTGCGTTGGTGTGGCCATTTTGTTGTGAAATGGCACTAATTACTTATTAATCAAAATAATTACTATCGGTATTCGTATCTGACAATAGTTAACAGCCGTCACCCCTAACAGTTACTATGAATTATTTTATTTGCATTTTAAGTTACTATTTTTGTAAAAAAGTCTTAAATTTCTTATTAAATAACTACTCATTTCCAAACATGTATTCATGTGAACTTTTCTTTTATTTCTATATCGGGAACACGCTCCTAAATTTCTTTTCACATATGATGAATCACCCTGAGTTTACCAATGCCATTTAATCGCAACCAGAATAATTTAATATGTGGCTTTTATCAGTTTTGCGTAGTGACGGTTAGCTCATTTTACAGAATTTTTTTTTCATGGTTTTCGGTACTAAAACTCCTAGTGTTGCTAGATGAATTAAGATATCAAAATACAGTTTCTAGTGTTAAATTTATAGCATTAAGCTTATTTTACCAATACCAATCCACCAATCTACATCTCTTTAGAAAAAAAGTGAATGTCCAACTTTGTTTTCTATTATTACTAACAGAAAAACGTTCTTCCATAGGTCCCACCTCTCTTCTTCTTTTATGCACTAGAAGTGTGTTCCTAGGCGAATTGTTGTTCCTACAGATTCCATTGTTTATGCGATTGGCATGTTTGTTCCATTGTTTCTTTTTCTGGATCTATTTGATTACATCTTCTACTTTATACTCCCTTATAACGTCTGAATTTTTTGTTTGTCTTTTGGCATTATCACGCAAGAGATCTTCATTTCATTTGCTTGTGTTTTTTGTTGTTTGTTTCCGGTTTTGTGACTAGTGAACATTGTTGATCGTTCGCAAAGGCGAAACGGAAAGATTAAGAAATGCCAAACATGTCTGGAGCCAAGACCACCGAATCCAATGGGGTAACATAACATAACAAACTCTAAGAAGCCACGTACGTTGCACTGGCAAAAAATGCGATAAGCCAAGGTAGTGTAGAAATGTAATCCATGTGGATCAATGCGTGAAGAGCTTAGGCGCAATAGGTTATTACGCAACATGGGCAATGGCAATAAAACTACTGCGCAACCACGAAAAAGTTATGTGTGTATATATATATATATATATATATATATATATATATATATTAGATTACTTAGTGGCTCAGCGGGTTCGAATCGGAGAATAGTCAAGTACTTGAGAAAAAAAATCAGAAGTAAATGAATATGATTCAAGTTCGAAAACAGCCCTTCTCAGGACTAAGCTTGATGACGGAAGTAGAGTCCGCTTCCAAAACAGAAAGATCAATAATCGCCGGACATGTCTGGAACGAAAACTACCGAATCCAATGGAATAACATACAAATAGTGGCAAAGGACGAGAATACAACTAGCCAAAGCTCAAAGAAGCCACTTACATCGCATTGGCAGAAAATCCGATAATCCTAGTAATGCGGAAAAAGCTTAGGCGTAATACACCTGCGCCATAGGTTACTGCGCACGCATACAAACATATGTGACTGTAACATGATTTTTGATAGTAAAATATTCCTAATATATAAACATACATTGAAAACCTGCATTCCACCTCCGGTGAACTGGAGAGCAAATCAATCATAAACTATCCAGAAGGTAACTAACCACTCAAGGTCAAGTGGTTTTCTAGTATTTCTGATCCCTTCCCATAAATTTTTAACATTGCCCGGGTCGTTTACGTTTGTTATTATAAAATAGCGCAAATATTGTGTCTGCCCGAGTCACACTCGGACTTGCGTGTTAAAGACTTAAGACAAATATTTATCTTATTAACGAAAGGGGTAAAACATTGATTTAAACGTTTCTATAGCTTAACTTTCTGAGACTAGTTTTAGGGATAGCTTCATGTTATAAATTTAATTGAATGTAATGTGATTACAATTGTATGTGTCCGAACGTAACAGCAAACTGCCAGAAGATGGCTGCCCCGTAGTTGACAACATTTGATTCTGACGATTGTTTTAATTATTATTGCAGTGTTTTTTCGAACGTTTAGATAAGTGCAAGGTTATTATTTGTTATTTTTTGTATAACTCAAGTTTTATAATAGTGAGACATTGCGTAATATATAAAAAATGGACTATTTAAATAGTAACCTAACATTTCATCTGTACTAGCAAACAAATCATATGCGTAACATTAGTTATTTGCAAATATTTTGTTTGCTTATTAACCTAAAGGGCAAACACTGTTTCACATTTTACTACAACTTTTTAATAACAAAATACATGATAGTGTTGTTTTTAATTGTTTATTGTTTGGTAACATTGACGTTATTAATAACCATAGTCCCTCCAGAAATGTACGCCTATGTCGCTGCCAGAACGCTCCCCTCCCTTTTCCCCTTTGACCTAGGGTTATGTTAGAGCCAAACAATTCCTTATAAAATGGTAAGGAATGCTGGGTCTATTCTGGTTAATAGTCATTGCTGGTAGATGTTTCTCTGACAAGATGATACATGCTTCGAACAATGTTGATGAAGAATCGTGTGATTCCTAATTATAATTTTAAATAACATTTCTTTTAAATAAACTACTATCTGAAATAATTTTTTTTATTGGTGCCCCATTTTACCTAGTTAAAGCACGCCTTAGCGTGTTTAAATCGAACTGTCAAAAACCCGCGTTTTTTAAAGTTACCATGCAACATCAACAACTCATGAAACGTGAAGTCTAAATGACAATTTTTTAATTATTGATCTGAGAGGAGTACCTTGTAACGTCAAATAAAATATTACTAACAAATTCAAAACCTTTATTTAAACAGTATTTAACACTTTTAATTTTATAAGTGAAAATAGAAAGTACAGTTAGTATTGTTAGATATATGAATTTTTATTTACATATTTTACATTATTAGTTCTTCTTTCCATTTTTTGTAGTATTAATACTAGTATTTATGATTTCAAGGTGCACCAATAAAAAAAAATAGCGTAAAGTATTCGTGGATAACTGGTCTTTAAAACACTTACTCTATTTGGAGCATTGTTAGATATATTAATTTTTATTTACATATTTTACATTATTAGTTCTTATTTCCATTTTTTGTAGTAATAATACTAGTATTTAGGATTTCAAGGTGCACCAATAAAAAAAATAGCGTAAAGTATTCGTGGATAACTTATACTTTAATATACTATTCTATGTACACCTTAAGCTACAAAATACTACGTTTGTGAATAATCTAGTTTTGTCCTAAACACATGCATGTCACCTTTGAACTCTTATCTCAAATCCAGTTTAAAAAATCATTCAAGATTTTCACTTTGTATTTTAGAGTTATTATTATATCCAATCTGTTTTTCTTAAACTTATCTTGATTTGACCAAACGAAGGATTAAATATAGTCTTAGAGCTGGTTGGGGGCTGGCCGCTGGGTATAATTCAATGTGACAATGTCGAGTCTAATGTGTCGTGATGTGTGACTGTTAGAATTCTCTTTGCGGTTCAAAATATTAATTAAAAAATAAAATCACAATTCTGCAGATGATTGCACTAATTTTTTTGGACAGAGTATAATTGTGTGTGTGTAATTGGTCGCTGAATAGAGGAAGCCGATATACCGACAAGTAGTGGGCTACAGAGTGATTTTCATTTTTATGGCACTTTTGTTATACGACGTTACTTTTAGTTTTTTACAATTCTTTGTCTTTGTTTAACTTCCATTAAATAGCCTTTTCAATAAATTTATTGTGGGCTAGCATGTTTTTACATTTTTTTCAAAATATACAATGAGTATTGGAGAGTCAAAAAGAATTTTGTGACAAAAAAAATTATTTGATTCGTCAAAGGAAATAACGCAACATAAACAACAGCTAAACGTTTCAGTTGAATTTACACTATTGATATTGCCAAACTTTCTAGAAAATCGGTATATGGATATAAAAAAATGGTATCCTACTCCTGTCTAATAACGTACCTACCTATTAATCAAAAGTTCAATGATGCGAATGACAAATTTAATCATTACACGCTATATAATCTTTTATTTTAATTAATAAATAACAAATGGTAATGAAAGTTGGATGCCTACCATACTTATAAGAAATCATTTTCTAGTCAATATCGACATCGTTTCGTTTAATTTTTATCTATAACTAAAAGTTCTACAATTGAGCCAAGCTGAAAGTGTGTAATTTTAATTAGTTAATTGTAATTGGCTTAATTAAATTAAAAACACATTTGTGTTTTAGATAATGTACTTAGCTAAACTACAATTGGTTAATTATAATTTACTATTGTTTGGTGGGAAGTTTTGGGGGGATGCACAAATGGGTGCGCCGCGATGCCCTTTAATGGAAATGTGTATAGTAATAGTATAGTGTATTGTACATAAAGTAAATTAAGTGGGTGTGCTGCGATAGGTCATTTACCTTGTTATTTATTTTTATTCCAATATTATGTACTAAATTTATGCATTTTAAGTAGTTACATTATGTTGCTAATTTTAATGTATTAGAAGTGTAGTATTATTGAATATAGTATTATCTTAATGATCTATTTAAAAAGGTTTCTGTTCACAAGAAGCAAAATGCAGCCACGATAAATAATTTGATTGACCTTATGGTGCTCCAGATCTGCGATCTTTGACTGCCAAGTCTTCAAGCTTAATTTACTTTTAATTATTGTGGTTGCGTTTGTAACAAAGCGGTGCATTTACTATTTAGAACAGTATAGGCCTTAAATAACGTTTGGGAATTATTTTCAATTTAAATTATGTGATATTATGTTCCAATATTCATTAATTACACCTTTTATGGACTATCGAAATTATTCCAGTTGTTCCTTTTAAGTAATTTTATTCATTTCTTCTTAAATTTTTAACCCACGATATGTTGTGGGTCGAATATTTTTTTGCACCTAAATTGTCAAAAACTGTAAATTTATATGTAATAAAATAACTTGTAACGTTACGAAGTAATGCAGGCGTATTTCAACATATAAAACAGCTGTTAACTGTACCTTAAATAGTAATTAGCGTATAAATAACCATTGTTCTGTAATTAATCAATTTCACTTTCAGATTTACACTTCATATTTAAATATGACTACGCAAGTTTATGTTTGATATGTAAAACATCTCAGCAGGTATTGGGTACATAATTATCTTGTTTAGGAAAATATGTATAATATAAGATTGTAGCATCTTATTTTTATTTTTGTATTTCCTTTAACTTAACATTCTGAGTGGGGGTGTTAACAGTTTAAATTAACACGATCCGGAAACATTGCTTAATCAGTTAACGCAGAGGAAAATGGTATTTATTCCGAGTATTAAAGGATATGTAAGATATTCTACGGATTACAACATAACTGTTTCCGTTAGTGCTTTAAATAATGATTTAAAAAAAAACAAGAAAGCACAACTAAAAATTATGAAGAAATATTTTTATTGTTAAAATTGCTAATTTTCAGATATTTACATTATTGATTTAGAGTTCAATGAAAATAATTTTATTTATACACTAACTTCTAGAGTTAAAAATTATTATTAATTTTATTAAATACATAAATAAAAAGTTTACCTCGAGTAGGATTAACAAAAACTTATAATAATTTAACTTCTAGAGTGGTTATACGATGCTACAAAACACCGAATCAAAACAATAATCAAAGCCTTAAACCCAGGACTATATTTAAAAGATATAAAAAGATATGGTGGCCGTTTTAGGATTAGTTTTGTGAGCAAAACCCGTTGGTTAATCGTTTTTATCATCGAGTGCGAAATTAAATCATTGTCTAACTATATAATGCGGTGTTATACAGAATGGATATCATCATTCGAAAGTTCTGATACGTATTAACAGTCAATAGTGTAAGGTCTGAAGATGACAATTTTTGTCGAAACTAGTCACCATTTGTAACCAATTATTAAGAGTTTCAAGTAAAAACATTGTGGGGAAGATTTTGTGTTTCTAAGTATACTTTTGATCACCACAACCCCATTTAGAGTTTCCAACACCAATGTAAATGAAGCTCTTAACCGAGAGAAGTTACTCCAAGAATTCTACAAATTGAACATCAAGATTTAGTTCAACAGTAGGTGTTTAAAACAGTCTTTTTCCTTAAATTTGATTAAATTGCATACTAAAACATTGAATAAAAGGGCTCAAGATGCCAAACACAAAGGTAAAATCAACTAGTTAAAGAACGAAATCAGATATTGATATAAAACAAGGAATTATCTGACCTTGCTTTATGTTTCCCACTTGAAAATACTTAAATTACTTCACAATATAGAAATTGATTATTTTTTGTCATATGTTAAAGATCAAGTTCAAGAATTTGGCAAACATTTATTTACCAAACTTAACAACAAATTACACAACTTGTTTAAAATTAAGAACTACACAAAACTACAAAATCAGGACTATATTAAAAAAAACAAAGTTGATCATGGTTACTCGAAAAAGAATCGTCGGATACCAATTTGCTGCATGCCATGTTAAAGAATGTTAAAAAGTACATGTAGAAGGTTCTCTTACTTTTTATTTAACATCAACCACAAAGTAACAATTTGTAAAAAACGAAATTGTGTAAATTCGTTTTTTGTCTTCGGAACGGTTCGGAATTTCTCCAGTTTCAAAATGTCATTTTACTAAAGCCCAAAATGCCCAACTTTTCTTCCATTTAATCAAAACTCTATATCTTACCGTTTCCGATATCCCCATAGTGGCCCTCCTTATCTTGGCCAAGTGTATATTGTATTATATATATATATATATATATATATATATATATATATATATATATATATAAAGACGCGGCATTAGTCCGAAGTACAATATATCCGTTATTAAAGGAGATATCAAAAAAAGTTGTTTACAAAAATTATAGGCAACTTCAAACTTCTCATTATAAAATTATTTTCGTATTTACAGGGTGTTGCATGTTACCAGGGTGAACCAAACATACTTTTTTTTAATGGGACACCTTATATATTATTTCAGATTTAGATTAAGCTCATCTCCCCCATACTTCCAATATGGGTTTCATTACGTTATACAGGATATTTCAAAAGTTATGGTCAATTGTACACAAAAATCATTCTCATTTCAACGTCCTGTATACCCTAGACAGATCAACCTAACAGCAATTTTTTCCAGGCATAGACATTGGTACAGTGTTACGAGAAAATGCTATTTCTTTATTATTGTACCAATTGAATATATAGCGAGCCAAAACTCGAACACATGATTTTGTCAATTTTTTCAAATGAATCACCTTATATTTTATTTTAAAAAGTGAAAATACACTTTATGTTATTTCATTTTTATTCAGCACTTCCTATAGCCAAAAATCGTTAATTTCTGAGATATTTTCAATGTAATAACAGAAAGATTTTTTTTTAGTTTCTATTATACCAAGGTAGTATTGTGTAGTTGGAGGTATTTGATACACACTGTTTTTCACATAACCCCACTTGAAGAAGTCAATTTTACTTAACTCTGGTGAACGCAATGGGTCCTCCTCTTCCCACCCATCTTCCAAGAAAATGGGTATTAAGATGATTATGGATTAATCTAGTGTGATGATGTACTGGAGCTCCATCGTGTAACAACCACATTCTTTGACGAATGTTCCATCGAAAAAATGTGGTCCGATTACGTGATCTCCGACTATACCACCCCAAACATTCAAAGACCACCTAATTTGACTATGAGTTACTATAAGATGGGGATTACTTGTCGAATAATAATGGAAATTGTGTCTATTCACAGTTTCATTTTTATGAAATGTGGCTTCGTCTTCAAAGAGGACAAATTCAAAGAAATCCGCCAGATTGTGGATTTGTTGTTGAGCCCATTCACAAAAAGCAACCCTTCTGAGTTACTCTTCGAGTAACTCTTGATGCAACTGGATATGATATGGATGCATCTTATTTTTACGTAGTATTCTTCGGACGTACCTGTCACTAATATCATGCCGACGAGAGATTTCACGTGTACTAACACGTGGATTATGCGTAACTTCAAGCATCACGTTAAATTCATTTTGCTCGTTAAGTACAGGTTTTGTCCTTTCCTTTTTTTCATAAACCTGTACGATTAAAACGATCTAACCTTTCCAACGTTATTTTCTCGGGTTGTCTTCGTGGGGGATATCTCTATTTGCAAATTATTTGTGCTACTAAACAGTTTTTCATACATTCTCCCAGTACCCATATCATGTCTGTTAATTCCTCAACAGGAAAGTTCATTTCAAAATGACAAGCTACTAATTATTACTGAATAATATATATCTGTCATTTGTTCACGACTAACTTGTTATAATAGAAATTGTTAAAAAATCTCTTTCTGTTATTAAACTGAGAATATAATTCACATGTCACATGGTACATTTTTGATTACTTTCATTGCTTAAAATACAAAAACAAAATCGCAGAATAGGCTATCAAATCGGTGATAATTTTATCAACGCATGTTGACTGTCACATGATTTTAATGAATAAAATAGTTTACTGTCAAAGTGACAAAAACTTTCAAAGAAATAAATAATTTTATTGATTATCTTACAACTGTAATATTTACTATCAAAGTGACAGATCGTATAAAATTGTAAGCTTTAAAAAATATATTTTCTATTAACGTGCATTATATTCTGTTACCAAATATAACATGTGTTCATCGGTTTTAACACGAGCTATCACCGATGATAATCATACCACTAGTTATATTAACCCCGAAAATAACTCAGAAATTAACGATTTTTAGCTAAAGAACATAAAGTGTATTTTCACTTTTTAAAATAAAATACAGGGTGATTCATTAAAAAAATTGACAAAATCATGTGTTCGAGTTTTTGCTCGCTCTATATTCAATTGGTGCAATAATAAAGAAATAGCACTTTCTCGTAACACTGTACCAATGTCAAAAAGTTATGCCTGGAAATAATTATTGTTGGGTTGTTCTGTGTAGGGTATACAGGACGTTGAAATGAGAATAATTTTCGTGCACAATTGACCATAACTTTTGAAATACCCTGTGAAACGTGATGAAACCCTATATTGGAAGTATGGGGAGATGAGTTTAATCTAAATTTGAAATAATATATAGGGTGTCCCATTTAAAAAAAGTATGTTTGGTTCACCCTGGTAATATGTAACACCCTGTAAATACGAAAATAATTTTATAATGTGAAGTTTGAAGTTGCCTATAATTTTGTAAACAACTTTCTTTGATATCTCCTTTAATAACGGATATATCGTACTTCGAACACTAATGACCCAGTATATATATATATATATATATATATATATATATATATATATATATATATATATATATATATATATATATATATATATATATATATATATATATATATACAGTCGACTCTCGTTAATTCAAACCTGCGATAATTCGAACCTCTCTATAATTCAAAGTTATCATGAGTTCCTAGAAAATCTCTTACCCGATTCGAACTAAATCAATACGTTTTTGGTAATTCGAACGAAAAAATCATCGCTACGTAACAAAACGACGCGTTAATTCGAACTCATCGACGTCACACTCAACAATTCAAAGTCGCAGAACAAGTTCAAACTTGTATCATCGTACACGAACCTTTGTTTTTGTAATGATTAGTACGTAGTTAAGTTTCAG
Organism: Vesta saturnalis; assembly: GCA_036346205.1. NCBI lineage: Eukaryota > Metazoa > Arthropoda > Insecta > Coleoptera > Lampyridae > Vesta > Vesta saturnalis. Next base: position 265,661 of record JARFJB010002116.1, read on the forward strand.
TTACTGTTACTCTTTCGTTGGTTGTATACAGATTAAATAAAAGTGTGTCTTAGTTATGAGTCCTAAAAAGTATAAATGCTTGACGATTGCTGAAAAGAAGAAGTTAATCGAAAAAGTAGAGGGAGGTGAGAAGAAAAGTGATGTTGCAAAAGAATTTAAGATTCCTCTGAGTACTCTCTCAACCATAATAAAGCACAAGAAGAAAATTTATGCTGCTCACACTGCTGGAGTACGGAAAAGAACTACTAAAGGTGGATTTCCTCGTCTGGAAGAAAGCCTGGCCATTTGGCTAAGACAGTGTAGAGGACAAAAATTGTCTATTAGCGGAAACTTGTTAAAGGAAAAAGCAAAAGAGTTCGCGTCTACTCTAAGCATCAAAAACTTTGCGGCAAGTGAAGGGTGGCTTACAAATTTCAAAAAGAGAAATGGAGTTGTGTTTAAAACAGTTTGTGGGGAAAGTGGAAGTGTTAATGATGCAGTTTGCTTAGATTGGCACGGTAAATTGAAGACTTTGATTGAAAACTATGATGCCCGAGACATTTTTAATACTGATGAAACTGGCCTATTTTTCAAATGTTTACCGGACGAGACGCTTACTGTTAAAGATGAAAAATGTCATGGGGGAAAACATAGTAAAGAGAGGTTGACAGTTTTACTTGCAGTAAATATGGACGGATCGGAAAAACTTAAACCCTTATTGATAGGAAAAGCAAAGAAACCGCGATGTTTCAAATGAGTGAAATCGTTTCCTACTGATTATCGTGCTAACAAAAAAGCTTGTATGACAACAGAACTTTTTAACAATTGGCTTTTAACAGTTAATGGGAAATGAAACGACAAAAGCGGAAAATTTTACTCTTTTTAGACAATTGCACTGTCCACAACAGTCCTACATTGTCCAACGTAGAACTCTACTTCTTTCCGCCGAATACAACTTCCAGATTGCAACCATTGGACCAAGGGATCATCCATAATTTTAAGACGTTCTATCGCAAAGAAATTGTTAAGCTCGTTTTAGAATCTCTCGACAAGCAGCTAACTGCGAATATCACGGTTCTGACGGCTCTTTTACTGATTGACAAGGCATGGAGAGCTGTAACACCCCTAACGATTCTCAACTGCTTCAAAAAATCCGGTTTCATAAAAGAAAATCAGGAAAATCTTCCAATAATTACGGATGATGAAGAACCAGCAATAGACTAGTTGACATCAGCGGTGTGAGTTTTTCCGACTTTGTTCAAGTGGATGAAGATGTTGCTGTCTCAGGTTCACTAACCGATGGCGAAATTTTATCTGCGACAGATACAAATGAAAAAAGCAACGATGAAGATGAGGACGATACATAAGAACCTTTGGCAGAGGTGTCAGTTAAGGAAGCAAGAACCTCATTCGACGCCTTACAAAGCTTCTGTCTACAAAACGAAAGTAATGAAAAAGCATTTCAGGCACTTTTTCTCTTAAAAAGAGTTATTGAGCAGTCTGAACAGCAATTGCTGAAGCAAACCAATTACATTCTTTCGAAAGATTAATTAATTCACATTATGAATATATATGTACACGTATGTACCTCTTAACTTTTGTCATTGTTAAAGAATAGCAGTTAATAAATAATAATTGATTATCAACACTTAATAATTCAAAGTTTTTTCTTTTCTTGGTTCTTTCGAACCATTTGATATTTCAAACACTCGATAATTCGTAATATTTTAAGAGCCCCTCGAATTTCAATTAACGAGTCGACTGTATATGTATATATATAATATATATATATATATATATATATATATATATATATATATATATATATATATATATATACATACAGGGTGTTACTTAAGTGTATGTACTTATTTTAAGGGTTGATTCTTGAGGCGATTTCGAGCCGAAAAGTTCATATGAATGTATGTCCTCAGAAGCTTCGTTATCGATCTACAGGCTGTTGAAGTTGTTGCGTTTTTTCGGTTTTTTCCAAATTTTTCGAAAACCCTTCTAGATATTACATTGAAATTTTACATATTGTATAAGGGCATGAAGGCCCTTATTTCAATTGAAAAGTTCATTTTTAATTTAACCAGTGGCGTAGATACAGCTAGGTCATGACAAATTCCACAAAAAAAATGTGTTACGCCACTGTTTTATATGACGCGTTTACACGATATTCATCAGAAATCAATTCCGAACAAAAAAGGTCTCCATACATTTTCATGTAAAACTCACCGTTTAGGAAAAAATAATTAAAAAGTGTCGTGTCGTTATAACGTGCATTTATTCCTAACATAGAAACTATTTACAGAAACTGAACAATAAAGGGAAAAGCTTTTGTGCAGTCATTCATAAAAAATTCTGAAAATGTCCACCACCCGCTTCTATACAGGCTTCTGCTCTTCTCCTCATTGAACGACGCACTCTTTCAAAAATTCCCGGTGTGTTCTGTATGGTTGCACAGCCCTCAATTATTCTTTTGCGTAAGTCTTCCAACGTCTGAACTGGTGTATTATAAACTAGAGTTTTAAGATGCCCCCAGAAATAAAAGTCTAAGCTGTTCAGATCAGTCGATCTCGGTGGCCAGAACTGAGGCCCCTCACGACCTATCCATCGATTTGGGTAAACTGAATTCAAATATTCACGCGCCAAAATGCTGAAGTGGGTCGGGGCACCGTCGTGCATGAACCACATGTGCTGACGTACTAGAAGAGGGACATTTTCTAGTAATTTAGACAAATTATTTTGAAGAAACGCACGATAGGTATTGCCGTCAAGGCGCCTTGGAAGAAAGAATGGTCCAACTAAAAAATCTCCAATAATACCAACCCACACGCTGAAATTTTGTTTCTACTATAGCATGAGGGTTCTCTTCGCTCTATAAATGAGTATTACGAAAATTTCTGATTGCTTCTCTGGAGAAATTTGCTTCATCCGTGAAGATAACTTGCCTGTCGAAATGAGGATTTTCTGCAACCTTCTGGAGAAACCACATGGAAAAATTCCTGCGTGCTGGAAAATCTCGTGGAAGGGGAGCTTGCACTCTTTGCAGATGATACGGATACAGCAAATATTCTCTCAAAATTTCCCATACAGTTTTGTGGCAAATATTCAGCGCACTCCCAATTTTGCGTGTACTAGATCCTGGATTCTGTTCAATTTCATTGAGAACAACCTCCTCTACTTCCGCCGTTCTCACTGTACGAGGTCGTCCTCTCGGTTTCCATTTTGTAAACTGCCATATTGAGACAATCGCAGATGGATGTTTGTGAATGTTCTACTATCGGGAACAGCACGGTTGGGAAATCTTTCTTTGTAAAGACGCCTGGCTTGTTTAGCATTGCCGTCAGCCAGACCATAGACGAAATGCATGTCGGTCATCTCCGAAATAGCATAATTGACCATTTCGCTTACTTTTATGAAGACAAAACACTTGGAAAACAACAAAAAGAATAGCGATGTTTCCTTATCAACGGACAGAGCTCACTTGTGTTTTTGTGACATATCTTTATCTTGTAAATAAACTGCACGTTATAACGACACGACACTTTTTAATTATTTTTTCCTAAACGCTGAGTTTTACGTGAAAATGTATGGAGACCTTTTTTGTTCGGAATTGATTTCTGATGAATATCGTGTATATAATCATATAAAACAGTGGCGTAACACATTTTTTTTGTGGAATTTATGTCATGACCTAGCTGTATCTACGCCACTGGTTAATTAAAAATGAACTTTTCAGTTGAAATAAGGGCCTTCATGCCCTTATACAATATGTAAAATTTCAATGTAATATCTAGAAGGGTTTTCGAAAAATTTGGAAAAACCGAAAAACACAACTTCAACAGCCTGTAGATCGATAACGAAGCTTTGAGGACATACATTTATATGAACTTTCCGACTCAAAATCTCCTTAGAATCACCCCTTAAAATAAGTACATACACTTAAGTAACACCTGTAATATATATATATATATATATATATATATATATATATATATATATCCTTGGACGTTTTAATGAATTAGCAGTATTCCTGATTTTTTTTATACATTGAAAAAATTATTATAAGTTTTTGTTATGAACGAATCTGTTCAAAAGTAATGTAATTAAAAAATTTTTAACACTCATTTAAAATTTGATATACATACATAAATAAATCTAGTTAATGAGAGGGTCCGAATCCCATTCGGGGGAATCTTTTTATGTATATAAAAATTTCTATTTTTATATTTAATTTCATAATCAAGTACCCTATTAAACTTGTACATTATTCATTTTCATGTTTTATTGTAATATTTTAGTTCATAATGATTAATTTTGATAGCTTTCGTTTTTGCGAATGAAGAAAAATAATTATAGCAAGCAGATTTCACGCAGTGAAAATTGACTTCAGATTTTGTTCAACCCACACTATATCCTGTAATATAGACTGGCACTCCCCTCAAGACGACTAGCTTTTCTTCTTGTTGGTCTAGAATAAAAGATTAGTATCTGGCTATATGATTTATATTTCAAATGCAAAAAAATATTACCCTATAATGGTAATTGATTCGGTAACCTTAATTCGAATTTAGAATACACAAGAAATAAATATATTAATCATCGACAGAAAGGACACGTCACACTTGCTAAACTTGATATTTATTTACTATTACTACTGCAATACAGTTAATTATTTAATACCGTTAATAGTTCACCGATTGTAATTTACATAAATAAATGAAAGTATATAAAAGCAGTAGCTACTTTCGTTATCTTTTAAAGGTTTAACTTACTACATGCTTATTAACAAGCTGAGAGGCTTTAAAATTATCATGCTAAAATAAATCACCATTTAATAATAGATAATTTAAACTCGTTTGTCAGGAGCACCGGATCGATCTGAAATGCCTTCGATTTAAAACATATTTATTACCATCATAGGTTTCATTAATGTGTTAGGAAAATGCATTCGTTTGTTCAATTGTATTTGGTGTTCAAGTGGAGGTGGATTACGTTATTTTTGGTGTTGGCGGTTACTGCTTTAACCAAACTTGAACACCTGTTATCTACACCTACTACATTACAAGATTTTAAAAATTTCGGTATAATCCTGACGTAATCATTATTTCTGATTATTTTTCTAAATTGAAAAAAAAACGTGTAATTTCCAATTAAGTAAACCCAGGATGTTCCGTAATATAACCGACAAAGAAGCCCCAATTATTTTTCCATTTTGGCATATTTTTTTATTAAATGGCGTAACAGTAGTTGCCTTGAATCCTTTATTAAGCAAAAACTCAATTGACTTAGGGCAATCTAGCTTTTACCACGTATTAACGCTCCTTCTTATTTCCTCCAATCAATATTTAAGTAATGGGATACCGAATTGCTATATTTGCAAGGTGATAAAAATGAACGCTTGTCGAGTTGATTAATGATTTGAGAACCACTAAAATAATTTGATTTTCTACCTTTACCAATTAATTTATAACAAACTAGAATCAATAGTGTATTAGAGTGGATATCGGGTTATATACACAATGTGTCCAAGATAAAGATGAACAGCATGGGGATCTTGGAAACGGTAAGAGATACGAAGGCGGTGAAATTAGAGAATAGTAGAGAATAATTTAGGGCATGTTCACAATGTAGTTTGCAAAAGCCCATTATTGTTTATCGTTTCCGAGATTTAAAACAAAATGCGATTTTTGGGTTTTTCTTTTCTTCTTCCTTTTAAAAGATTTTTAAAAACCAAAGGTACTTCTTCATTGTTACTTTTTGAATTCTATTAGATGGCGTTTCCAAATTTATTATTCGACGTTTCGTCTCCGAGAAACCATCACCAACTTTATTTTTTTATATCGCCGCAACCCTGTATTCGATCGCATTTTTTATTATGAATTTAACCATGTATTACACATTGTGGTTTTGAAGCTAATTTTTAAGAAAAATTCAGATTAATATTAGTATTTGATAACATTTTTTAAAGTACAAATTAAACAACTCCAATCTTTTAAACCTATTTAACCTTCGCCGTCCCGAAACGGGGTCACCGCTGACCCAGAAAAGACAAAAACGTCAATAGTTTTCACAGATTGTTTTTAAATTAATTCTCCTTTTGAGAATTCGCCTATTTTTGTAAGAAATTTAATACATTTATAGGGAATCTCAAATCCATTGTTGTTTTTTTTCGTATAAATAATATTTGTTAGTGTGGGTCAGCAATGACCCGATTTTGGGATTCCACGGTACAATGAATATGTGATTTGGATCATGCGCTGTAAGATATTTCACAACTGTTTGTAATATCGTGCATTCCCTGTCATCCCGATTTTGTGTTTTATGCTGATCAGTTGACCATACAATGCAGTGGTTCAAAGGTGTTTTTTTATAATGCTATATTTACAGTGGTGAAACCGCATTTTTTATAACTATGGATTTGGTGCGTAAAAGACCTTTGTCTGAAAAAGAACTTTATGAAGCGCTGATGGATGATTCAGATGATGCCTATGTGCCTTCTGAAGATAGTGATATATCAGAAACCGATGATATTCTCGAAGAACATGAGGGAAATATTCCACTTGAAGTTTTAGAAAATGAAAGTGTGGTTATGTCTGATCAAGAAGACGACAGTGACAACAACATTGATGAGGAACATTCCGATGGTGATATCGTTGTGGCTCCCAAAAAGGTAGGAAGAGAGTTTCTGAATTTGTTCGACAAGACAAAGGTCTTACAGATAAAAGCAAAAACATAGTGTCAGTGATTGATTGTTTCAAGTTATTTATTTCAAAAGAAATGGTAGACATAACTGTAAAATATACTAATCAAAGAGCAAATAATTTTGTAAACTCACATAACCAGAAAAGTGGAAACGAATTGAAATTGCCGTGGGTGAATTCGATGCAACAGAAATTAACGCTTTCTTTGCAATACTTATACTTACTGGTCGATTTAGAGAAGCTAGAGAAAATCCACATAACTTATGGTCAACAAGCAATCTGTCTTTCAATCGACCTATATATCGAGCCATTATGAGCAGAAGTAGATTCCAAGATATACTACGATTTATCCGTTTTGTTGATTTACATACAAGACCCCAACGAAAAGAGGAAAATAAACTAGCACCCCTTCGGGAAGTGGCTGATATCTTAGCAAAAAACTGTCGAGAATCGTACTCTCCATCGGCTTGCGGAACCTCCTTTAGAGGGCGTTGTCCATTCAGAGTGTATATCCCAAGTAAACCCGGTAAATATGGGATAAAAGTTTGGGCACTGCGATGCAGAAAATTTCTTTTGCTGCAATTTCCAAGTTTATTTGGGAAAAGAAGGAAATGCCGTTGAAAGAAATCAGGGGCAACGAGTAGTTAAGACATTAGCAAGTCATTGGTATGGAAGTGGTCGAAACATTACAACCGATAATTTTTTCACTGACATTACGCTGACTGAAGAATTATTGTCAAAAAATCTAACATTGATTGGAACTTTGCGTAAAAATAGAAAAGACATACCAAAATGCCTTTTGGATATTGGTTCCCGTGCAACCTTTTCATCCGATTTTAGATTTGGAAAGGACGTGACATTAGTTTCCTATGTTACTAAACCTAAAAAATTCGTGGTATTGCTATCTTCGCTTTACCATGAACACGAAATAGCAGGAGAAGACATAAAGTTCAAGCCAGAAATTATTCTTTCTTACAATGATACAAAAAGTGGCGTAGACGTTTTGGACAAAATAGTACGTGAATATTCAACAAAAAGAGCCACAAGAAGATGGCCTCTGCGGCTCTTTCTAAATTTTCTTGACATTGCTTGTTACAATGCATTTGTAATATGGATAAATAAAAATCCTAACTGGTTAAGCCAATCATCAATAAAAATCAGAAGGAAGTCATTTCTTGAAGAACTTAGCTCATCGCTGGCTAATGACAATATCCTACGACGAAGTAATCAAATTATACAGGACGGAAGAGGATTTTCTAAGGCCACTTGTAGTGCAATAGAAAGTACCGGAATACAACTTGCAAAAAAGGCCAAAGAAGATATTGATACGCAGGGAAAAAAAAAGAGGCCGCTGTCATCAGTGTCGTGGTAATGACAATAAATTTTCTAATAAGTGTGATTTATGCCACAAATTTGTATGTACAAAACATAGCACCATTATCGAAAAGAAGCAGATTACTTGTCATTACTGTCAAAAAGATGAAGATGGAGAACCATTATAAAGGTGAAATCGTATATTAATGTTTATTGCCAAAATACCAACAACCAAACAATATTTGCAGGTTTTGAGGAAGTACTTTCACATTTTGTTCGAATGTGCTCTTGGCTTTTTCTATTTTATTGTTTGTGTCCAATCATTTATAGTAACTTTTTTTGTAGAATAAATTTATTGGTTTTGAGTTTGTTTGGTTTAATTCCATTATTAAAGACGAAAATATATAGAATACGCTGCAAAAGTATAAAATGGAAATAATTCCAACATTTTGAACTTGGGTCAATTTTGACCCGGTTTTGGGATTCCATGTTTTAAACTTATTTTGGGACGGCGAAGGTTAATTAAAGTTAAATAATTACTATAACTGTTCAAATAGATTGTTGTTATTTTCTAGACACAGATCTCTTTACTGAAGAATTTATAACACGGTCTAGCATTTCTGGCAAAATTGTATTAACTTATTCCATAACCGATACTAACAACTGCTCTTCATTTTCAAAATTCCTATCATACATTTGGTTTTTCACCCCACAGAAAAAAATCCAACGGACTTAAATCGGGTGAACGATGACCAAGCTACTGTATTGTAAGATCCAATCCATTTTCCTGTAAACCGCAATGACAGGATAGTCCTGTACATTTCTTGAGTTATGTGCTGGGGCACCATCTTATTGAAACCAACAGTTGTTGATAAGTGTTAGAGGTGATCCAAGGCATTTTCCATTTTTAGCAAGTTCAGATATTGTTCGGCATTTAAATTATTGTGGTAAATAAAAGGTCCTATTATTCTTCGTCCCAAAATGCCCATCCACATATTAAATCTAAATCAATGTTTATGCATTGATTCTTTTTTTAAATAAGGAGTTTGTTTTGCCCGCTAATGTTTGTTATGTCGGTTAAAAATTCCATTGTTGAGAAAAACTCATATAAGAAAATTTGTCTATAAATATTCTAATTAAACATGAAAAAGTTTTGTTCGTGGCAAATTTTGAGGCCTTCTCCAATTAAAGACCATTCTACATCTGTTTAAAAAAACAAAGTTGATGATGGTTACTCGAAAACGAAACGTCGGATTCCAATTTACTGCATGCCATGTTAAAAAACGTTAAAAAGTACCTGAGAAGGTTCTCTTACTTTTTATTCAACATCAACCACAAAGTAATAATATGTCAAGAACGAAATCGTGAAAATTCGCTTTTTGTCGTATAACTTCGGAACGGTTCGGAATTTCGTCAGTTTAAAAAAATGATTTTACTAAAGTCAAAAATGCCCAACTTTTCTCCCATTTAACCGAAACTCTTTCTCTTACCGTTTCCAAAATCCCCATAGTGGCCCGCCTTATCTTGGACACAGTATATATATATATATATACAATGCACATATATCTGTATACAAGGTGTAAACGCTAACTGTCAATCTCTCGTGGCATAAAAACAATTTTTTTTTTTTAAATACAAAACGTTTTGCAGGCGTACCGTTTCCGAGATAGAGGTTGTCAAAAAACACTTTTGTGGAAAGTTTGGCCCTCCTAAAATTCTATGCCGCTGGGAAAATTCAACACACAATTCGATTCTTGAAATGCAAACTTTCTAGTCAATTTATTTCTGAAAACGACCACCGTTCCGTTCAATACAATGATTGAATTAGAAGGTTTAATAAAGGCGAAGAGTACTTTGGAAAATTTGTGAAGCAACTTATTTGACATTTAAGTAATAATTAATTGCTGTTTTCTGCTATTATTGTGGTCGTTATTGCAATTAATAATTTTATATTTCCTGAATTAGCTGACATGCATTTAGTGTATGGTATAGCAAGAGGTAATGCTATGGCTACACGCTGGTTGTACCAGGATTGGTTTATAAATAGAGTTTTGCCAGAGCGAAGACTGTTCGACGTAGTTGATAGAAACTTGCGCCTGAGAGGTGCCTTTAACGTAGGTTTTTCTTGTTATTTTATACTTTTTTATTTTGCAAAAAGTATTGTTAAGGTTTCATTCGTAGAAAATGCGTAGGACAGAGTCCGTGCTAGACCAGTCAGAGATAAGACAATACCTCCACAAGCGCCCGTCAGATTGCTTCTGTTATTGGTGCAAGCCACCAGATCTAGAGCCTCCGGCTTTCAGACACAAATATTATACACAGATGAAACCACCTGTTCTAGAGAATCATTTACAATATCAGAAAAAATCATGTGTGCGTTAAAGAAAATCCCCATGCTATACATGTAAATAGTTATCAGTACATATTTTCTATCGTGTGTCTGGTTTAGTTTGAAATACTTTAATAGGACCCTACCAGCTAGCTGGGCGATAATACACCAACATACTTAATTTTTTTGCAAAATGTTCTCCCCGAACTTTTAGATGTCCTTCTCAAGGTTCGGCAGGAAATGTATTTTATTCACGATGGAGCACCCCCTCACGCTGCTAATGCAGTACGCCAACACCTTGATACAAACTATCCTAACCGTTGCATAAGCCGATGCGGACCGCAACCATGGCCATCCAGGTCACCTGATATCAATCCAATTGATTTTTTATTTTGGGGTACCATGCTTAGTTTAATTTATTCCATGCCCGTTAACAATGTTGAAGACTTAGAAGCAATAGTGCTGGCGGCAGGTAATGAAATCAGTGAAAACCCAGATTATGTTGGATCGAGTGCACGAATCAACGTTGCACGGCTCTGTGTCAACAGAATGGTGACTATTCTCACAATTCTTACATTAATTGTTTGTTACTTTAGTGAAATGGATAGTATTTAATTTGTTAACTTTGTCCTTTTTTTTTCTAGTAGCTACCCAATTTATTCATTGTTTACTTTTCTCCATCTCGATAACTTAAGATTTAAGGTTTAATAAATTGACCATGTTTTTCAACATAAAAAGCTGTTGTTCTCGGAAACGGTTGACTTTAGAGCATTGCCTATTTTGCGTAAAAAGGTTGGTGGATCAGAGCGTTCTTTAAAATTGCCAATTTTCCCAGCGGTGCAAAAGTTAGGAGGGCTAAACATTTAGCAAAGGTGTAAAAATAATTGATTTTTGACACCCTGTATCTCGGAAACAGTACGTATGCAAAACTTTTTGTATTTTAAAGAAATTTTTGTATTTATGCCAGCTATCACCCCACGAGTGATTGACATAGCGTTTTTGAAGATTGTTGTTAGTAACTACTTAAATTAGTGTGAGTAATGTGTCTGCACATCTTTCGCTAAATTAGCAAAGTTAGGTTTGTAGTTGGAAATTGCCAACCTTAAAGGACTTAAATGTATGAGCGCCTGTCAAACGTGAACGTTGTCTACTTTTTGTTAGTTTTAAGTAGGAAAATGCTGATTCACGTCAATACCTTGAACCAAACACGAATACAGTTGTTCAACACATTTTTTTAAATCTGGATTCTTTCAGAAATATATCGCAGCGCAGAGTAATAATTTCGTTTGCAAGTATTTTGTGGTCTATTTGGAACGTATCTGCAAATTTTTTAGCCATTTCATAGACATCATGATAACTGATGATGAATTCCACCAACTTTTGAATGTGTGATACCTTAATCCATTATGACCTGAATTTCTTTTTTCTTAAAGCTTGAGAGGTAATCTTGAAGGAAATCCTTGTAACTCAGATTTTTGAGATTTGATATGTAACCATATGGTCACGCCAGTACAATAAGCGCGTTTATCTGAAAACTATTAGTGATTATGGTAAAATACAGAATAAACAAGATATCCAACATTTGCATTATGTTGAGAGATTTACGAGTATGGTAAGATATAAAATAAGGTATACATAGTCCAATTTGGCACAACATCTCCTTTTGTTATGTGAAACAGGTTCCACAAGATAACCTATTTGAAAATAACTCAAAATCAGGCGAATCTTGTGAATCATTTGAATAACCACAAATCTTCTCAGGTAGGTTTGAACAATTTCTCGACGGAAATTTAATTGAGAGATATTGCTTCCGGTTGCTGATTTAATCAGTACCCTTGCGTTTTGGACACAAACGTTTATCAAATGCGTAATAATGGTACCACTTCTTTCCTCGTATACCGATTTTATTTGTCCCAATGTTGGCGTTCATTTTATCCTTTCACCCCATAAATTGGTTATATTGTGCAAAAATGTTGGGACGTGGAATAGTAACTCTCTTCTTTTACACCACGGAATATCTACAAGTCGTAGTTATTGGATTCAGTCCACGAATTGTAGACGCAGCTGTAACGACAACGTTGTTCACCCACCGAACTATAAAGATTGACTGATTTTTGTCTAAGGCATAGTTATACTTTTCGCGTTATTTCTTATTCAGGGTTTTATAGGTATCCTTTAACAATCTTTAGGCACACGATTCTCTCGTATTGTACCAGTTGCCTTGTAACCCAATTTGTTGAGATGAATCAATAATTTAGGCAACGTGAACAAATTGTCAAAATAGAAATTTAGCGGTAAAATTTGTATTTCTCTGGGAGGATCTTTTATTAGTCGCAGGAGCGGCGCTGCAGCTTTACCAAATTTTTCCAGGTGTTTCGTATCGGAATGCGGAAGAGTGCCCTGATACAACTAAAGGTTTAGAAGGTAACTATTTTTAAATTCAAGCTCCACACTTTATGTCCAAACCCAATGGGCTTTCCGCTGCTTTCATCCGTGGCGCCCATAGTATTCTATCATGCTCTCATCATAGCACAGTTCATGTTCAGGTATATAGTGACTTTATCAGATCGATTTCAGGTCATCTTATCGGTCATATTTAACTTTGTATTATCGCACACGTGTAAATACCTCATAATCTGAATGAAGCGGTCTCGACGCATTGATTTATATACCATAGAGCTGCGGACATCTTCGCTATTATCCCAAAATAATTTTTCCCCGGGAGACTATTATATCCAGATAATATGAGGATTGCAATGAAGCATTTCGTTTCATTTGCTGTCACCATTGGGTCACTACAATTCAAAAAGAGTCCTTCCCTGGTGGATTCCTCAACCAAAAATCGATGATGGTTTGATCTATGAAAAGTTCAAAAAATTCTACACGAGACATATTTCGGTATTTAGATTTGTCGCATTCGGGAAAACTGTTATCAAGGACGCGTAGATCTCCAGTTTTCACCTATTCCCACTGTATCGGCTTGTTTTCCAAAAAGACGAGAGGAAGATCATCTTCTGTCATGCTCTGCTTTACCAAGTCTTCTGCCACTAGCTAACACCGCCTCAGCACCAGATTGAAGTTGTCGTCCTGAAAGATAGTTTAGAAGTCCCCATTGTCTCATCCGCAGAATCTTCATCTGGCTGGACGTTGGTTGGTGGCGGTTCGATGTAAATATCGGTAATTTTTCATCTTCCCAAAATTCGTTACTTTCTAATATATCAGCTAGTTCATTCAAAATTAACCCGCAATTAATTATAATTTGCTTACTAAAGATTATGTGTTATTCTTTTTTTTATAAAATATAGGTGTTGTCAAAAATACAGAGTGCAAGAGACTTGTGTGACCATATGGGCATAGTGAATCAATTGACTATATGTAAACAGTTATATTTGCAAAGTCTTTCTTTGATTATAAAACGTAAAGTGTCGAACATCTGTACTTACGGTTTGTGATTACTCATAACCGGTACTTTATAAACAAGCCACCTAACAAATAACGTGTGCAGAAGACAAATGACACCACTCACTGAAATGTTTTACAATAGAGGTTGGTAGCACTTTACTGTTCGACTTAAAAACATCACTAAAGCAATAAATTCATAATTATGGATACTATCCAACCTGATTCGTGGCCCTTTTCTATGTCAGGAATAAAATTATAGGTAGGATGTTTTTCCATATGATCCTTGATCTTTACAAATTGTCAGCCTGAATCACGCAGTGCTGGTAATCATCACCCCTCTCTTTAAGACATTTTATTATTTCGTTGAATAGATCTCTAAGTCTTTGCAAAACCTTGCTTCGACTTAACCATCTTACGTCAGTGTCCAATACCAAATCTGGTTCCTCTTCATTTAATTGCCGTCTTTGGAGACATTTGTCTCTTATGAAATTTACAATCTTGAAACAAATATCTATTACATGTTATGTGTTTCGCTAGTACTTGTTGATGAATTAGGCAGTGGTAGCTAATGAAGTCTGGAAAGTCTTCGTCTTTCTGACAAAGAGCAAAAAAACTATTATGAATATCTGTCATTGCAGGAGTCCCATCAGTTGTTATTGATACCAATTTATACAAAGGTAGGTTAATCTCAAGCTAATATATGCTTTGAATTCCGTAAACATATCAAGGCAGCGGGTTTTTCCCTTTATGGAAATCATACTTAGCAGTTCCTCTTTCGTCGAAAAATCTTCAAAGACCATCCGAATCAAAACTAGTAATTGAGTAGTATCGGTGATATCTATTAACTTGTCAAGTAGTAGCAAAAAGGCAACGCAGCGTTTATGTTTTCAGTCATCGTTTGTATACGGCGCATCACAGTATTTCAAGACGATTAGCTTTTTTAATTTCGTTTTTGTTTTTGAATTTCACGAACAGCGAATCTTGACACTTCTTCGAAAATTTTTAAATGTATTCTCCATTGGAAAATGGTTAACACCTTTGTGCAATTCTGTAGCTTACTTGAAAAGGAGCTTCATGTGCAGCCTTACTTTGCTCAAAGCGGTTTTCTTAAACTGTTGATTGCGATTTCAATGTTTGGAATTTAGTCTTTCTCATTTCGCTGTTAGGTGGAAAGACTGATTGGTATTTACTACGAATTGTGTTAAAATGTCGGTCTAAATTTCCTGTTTTAGGTATTGCCAAGGACGTGTGCATATTATCGTAAGCAGCAACAGTTTCCTTTCGCATAGTAAAGAAGTAGTCAAGGTCCCATTCTTGGTGAAAGTGATAAGTTTTTGATTTCTTTGGAGCACATTTTTTGGGGATCTACAAAATAAATTTAAAATGTCAATAATATAATTCGTATAATAAAACCAGAAATATAAAAATATACTACCACCGACTACTACTACTATGTAAATATATTATTCGCCATAATAGCTATCCACGCGCTATTACGTCTGCGTGGACTATATTTTATCGCGTTAGCCGCCATATTGAATTTTGTATACATGGCCCATGTAATTCGATTTTTCGGCTGAGTACAATAATAATTGTTTTATTACACGCTGCAAAAATCAGCGAGTATGCACCATGACTTTAATATAGGCGTGAAGCGCCCGGGAAGGCCGATCACACAAGAACGCGGCACGCAATATACCTCTTGCGTTCGAGAATGATTGGCTTTGTACTTGTGGTTACTTATTTATATTGTTGTTATGGGTTGGTTGGTCGATGTAACGAGTATATAGAAATAAATAACAGTGTATTAACAGGTTAAGCGCCAAGGGTTTTCACCAAAATATTCCCCTGGACCAATGTGATATTTAACTAATTTTAATATTTAGGTCTTATTATCCTCTAATCACCACCATTTAAACTTTTTTTCGCTAAGGCATTAAAAATAAAGCGGACACCGGTGTCAGCTTTGGCCTGCCGCGAACTGATTGCGGACACCGGTGTCCGCCATGCCCCTCCGGAAACGTTCGGAACGAGCGGGCCCGGAAAATAGACGGTACTGCAATGGCTGTTGCAAGACAAAACAAGAAGGACTGATTGAAAAAAATGATGTTAAAAAGTAATAACGTATTGTGCGCAGTGCAAAGATAGCACTAGGTTTTCTCTGGTATGTTTATTTCACAAAACTCAAAATTTTGTGAAATAAATATAAATATGTATTTATAAACCTTTTTTTTTTCAATACACTGTTCACTAAACCTATTTTTATTTCCGTAGTGAAAGAAATCAAACAAGAAACGTTTTATGTTCCAGGGCCATGGCGGACATATTACTACGCCGCGGCCCAGGAGGCTAATCACTAATCGGACACCGGTGTCCGCCGTTGCGCTGAACCAGTTAATGCATTTACGTATTTCGTACTAGTGAATAATATACTTAACGATCTTTTCTTTATTTGAAGAACTTTCAGAAACATTTCTTTCTTCATTTGATGTTCCTTCAACGTTTCCCTTCAACCACCTGCCCATAGCGTATGAGGCGCAATGAATGCATGGTCTTGTCGTAATTTACATGGGAGTCGTTGACGTCGTGACTTTCCTAGTCCCTGTCGTCAACTGATTTGATTGACACCTTTCCCGCCCCCACGACGCTCCCGCTTCCTTCTTATTTTCTATCGCATGCCGAAGAGAAAAGGAAACCTATTGCGTGGAAGAGAAATAAATAACGTAACGGAGCGGCGATTTGGAAAATGTGACAAGACGATGCGCGCTGCAGTTGGTGGTTTAAGATGAGGCGGTAAACAAAAGAACATAGGAAGACATAATATGTGCTGCCGATGACAAATTGCGTATGCCTTATCTACATAAATAGGTATTTTTATAAACGGTTTATAAATATCACTTTTAATGTCAAACTGCTAGAGCGCTGGTGGTGTAGTGGTAGGAGTCGCCTTCTACGCTGATGGTGCGGGTTCGATTCCCGGCTCGTGCACTTTTTTTTCTTATGTTACAGTAGTTTTGATTATATAATCTACTTTTATTAGGTTACAGTAGTTTTACTTTTCTTGTCGAAAATAGATAGCTAACGCATCGGCACATCCTATGTCTTCCTATGTTCCTTTGTTTACCGTCTCCTGCTTTCAGTGATCGAAACGACGCCATGATGCTAGTGACGACAGCTGCTGTCACTTAACACGTGTACGACGGTGATCTTTCACGGTACATTATTAACATATGGTTTTTTTGCGTAAAATTTATCCAAAAATGGAAAAACAGTGTATAGTAATTCCAACGTTTGTGGGACATGAATAAATAATTTTTCGGGAGTTTTAATTGTTGTATTTGTACAAAAAGGCACTGCACATACTTTATACCTTGGTTAAGATTTTTTTTGTTCACATACAATTCATCGAGGAGGCGCGCGAAGAGGTTAGTTAGTTTATAAAAATGTGACGTCATACAACAAGTCGAGCCGTTTTAGCGTGAGAATTTAAACAAAATCATAAAAATATAGATTTCACAATAAGTACACCAAAAAAATTTTATTTTTGTTTTCATATTTACTTTACAGCATTCTTAATATTTTAAAACTGTTTTTTAAAAATTGTCAAGTACCCTATTCTCAAACTACATACATGACGATCAATCGATCGATTTATTGTTATTTACAGAGTTTGTACACGTAAAGAAAGGCATAACGATCACGAAAGGAAATTTCAGCCATCAAGCAAATCCACTTTGCTAATTAATTCAATATTTTTGGAAAACAAATTTTGGAATAGAATAAAAATACAAAAACAGAGTGTTTTATGAAAATTTGTAATTACTTTTTTATAGTTTATTATTTTGACATTACCATGGACTCTGATCCATAACGTTAATACACAAATAAATATGTATTATCATCAGTTTTAGTAATAATAACACTAAATTTATTCTCTCGTAAGGTCGAGGTCACGAATTTGTTGTAAGTTATTTATTCAATTGTTTTTTTATAACCCCGTTGTAACTATTGAGATTTCTATAAAAATGAGTCATAAACTAATGAGTTATTAATGCTAATAATTAATTCTATATACAGAGTTCACACTACAATAAGGAAAAAACTACATATTATAGTTAAAAATTCTAAACTATGCGAATAAAAATTGAGATTATTTATGAAAGTCACATAAGCGTAAAAAATACGGACTATTACAAAGTTATTAAATTGTTCAGAGTACTACAAAATGTTCACGAGAACACGTATAATGGTTTATAAATGTGAAATCGGTATTTCCAAAGTTGATCTTTTACGAAATATTTTCAACATTTTTGATTATGAACAAACGATTCAGTCAGGCCTGTTAATGTTTAAAACCAAAACCTGTCCTTTTTATTATAATAAATTCTCCACTGCTCCTAATTCCTTGCGCCTCGCGGTCACCATTTGTTAATATCTGAATATAATAAATCTGTTAATTTTAAATATTAAACATCACAACGTTCGGCCATCCTAAACCTGTAAACTGTCCTCAGATTGCTCCAGCTCGTCATCTGTATGTGCAAACATTTCCGTAAAAAAATGGTGTATGACCGTGTCATACCAGGTGTGTAAATATGAAACCAGAATGTGCTCATAGATGACTTTAGTTACCGTAAAACCGCATTATTGGCGCTATTTTATTTCTTTGGCCGCCGACAACTCACAACAATACAAGTTTCGTATAACACCATCATTTTTGATAGTGTTGAACATGTCGAGTTTTGTGCCTACAAACTACGCTTTGCGGACAACATCAATTTTCTGATACCATTTAAAGAAAACTGCTGCAGAATAACATCGAATGCTTGTCGAAGCTTACGATGAGCATATTCTTGGTAAATCACAGTGTTTTGAGTGGTTTAATTAACAATTCAAAAGTGGTGATTTCGACGTGAGAAGTGAAGAACGTGGAAGACCATCAAAAGTTTGAAGACGGGGAATTGCAAACATTGTTTGATGACGATCACGCTAAAATCCAACAACTCGCGGGTCAATTGAATTTAACACGAGAAGCTGTCTCCATACATTTGAATGACAATGTCGAGAAGATTGTAAAATGGGTTCCACATGAACTGAATGAAAGCAAGGAAATCGGAAAGCCTTTTCCGAAACGCTGTTCACCAGGTACAACAGAAAGTCATTTCTTCATCGAATTGTGATAGGTGATGAAAAGTGGATATATTTCGAGAATCCTAAGCGCAAAAGATCACGGGTGATGGGTAACTCTAGGCGATCCATCGAAATCGATTGCGAGGCCAAATCACTATGGAAAGAAGACCATGCTCTGTATTAGGTGGGGTCAGAAGTGTGTGAGGTATTATGAGCTGTTAAAACCTGGCGAAACTGTTAATACCAAACGCTATGGACAACACATGGTCGATTTGAATGGGGTATTGCGTAAAAAAAGACCAGAATATAAAAAAAGACAACACAAAGTGATTTTGATTCATGGTAATGCACCATCACATACAGCAAAAGCAGCGAATGAAACAGTTGATGTGTTGAGAAATATTAGCACATGCGGCTTACTCACCAGACACACATCATTCTTTCAGATTATCAACCTTAAGTGCATACCATACTTCTTTGTAATTCTAGCATGTACCCTATCAAATGATTCACATCATCAACTTTAAGTGCATATTAATTACCTCTGAGTACAATCCAAGGTTTAACATGATCTACGGGAACAGTCCTTCTACAATTAAAATTTTTCCTTAGGTCCAGAGCCTCATGATTATCAATAAATAATTTATGATTTATGGCGTAAGTCATCTAATAGGTAAATTGTAAGTTTGAATTTACAGATGACATGTTGGAGGAATCTGAATGTTACGATATTTTATCGTTAATGGATCGTGCACCAACAACAGTCTTAATATTTAAAATTGACAGATTTATTATATCCAGACATAAACAAATGGAGAGTGAGGCGAATAGATTAGGAGCAGTCAAGAAATTACAATAAAAATGATAGATTTTGGTTTAAGCATTACGATGTCAAGCGTGTTTGAATCGTTTGTTCATAATCATAAATGTTGTTTAGCTGCATGTTTATTGTCATATTAAATATATAGAAAAATATAAAATTATAAAATGAAGTTTGTGCCTTTTTATATTGTTATTATTTTTACAGAAACAATTTTCATGATTGGGTAAGAAAAAGTCATATGAAGAAAAAATGAATTACACATTATTTGATATAGGATCTACAACGTCTGTGATATACCTGACCCTTTTTCGAAATATGTTAAAAATAGTTTGTATTAAAAAATTTATTGAGACAATTAGGCGTTGCCAGACTTCTATTTTATGTATTTAAGACCTTCTAGACTACATAAAATCATAAGTGTTACATATGGTTGAACTCGTATTGAAGAGGAGATTCCAATAATGACTGCATATACAGGGTGATGTATTTAAAAAACCAAAGTGACTAATAATATCAGAGAAACGTCAAATTTGGCAACATTGCAAATGTCAAATCTGGAATCTCCGTATCCCAAAATAGGCTTATCCCAAATTTTGTACAATTCGAACTAGCAATTTACGAGATAATTGGGCGTTTCCAGACTTTTGGTCCACTCTGTATATCTCACACTATAGATTCCCATTTCAAACATAGTAACTGTTTTCTTGTCATTTATCTTTTTCTTGGCTAAATATGAACATTTTTTATATCGTACATAATTCAATCATTTTTGAATAGATATACGGTTAAATCATGAAAATCTTGAAAACTACTAATTTTAGCTATATGAAGCTATATAATCGAATAGAGTTCAAAATATTTTGTAAAATGCACCTTAGAAACCCTCCCATACAGTATAATCTATAAAGCACAAATCTATTTTACTTTATCGTTAACTCGACCTTTTTGTTTACGACTTTTGCAGTTCTTCAATATTATTGGAAATAAAGATGAAGCACTGCTGGGGTACCGTACATCATAGTGCCTCACACTTGGACGTTATGTGCGTTCACTTTCAAACAAAACAGTATCGTCAATAAAAACCAAATTTTGAGCAAACGATTCGTTTTCAATCATCTCCTGCATTGTGACAGAACAGTAAGCGGTACAGTTTCATACACAGCACCTTCTTTACCGATTGCGGTGGGAATCCAAAGTATCTGTCTGTCCTGGAAGGTTAGTACAGAAATATTTCAGCAGGTAAAGGAGGTAAAAGAACAATGATGAAATGTTATACAGACATGGAATTTTTTAGGTGGTCACTCGATTTTACTGCATCAGCGGCGTTCATAACAAATATACAAGATTTTTTCATTTTTTTTAAATTCACCAAGAATCCAAAGTGATCTAACGTATACACATACACATTTTAACATAATAGCGAAGACTATTATTAAATTTGGAACAAAGAGCATGTCACTGATGAAGTCATTTGGTTTAATCACTGAGCTTCCAGCCATGCATACACAAAATTAATAAATACTATATTAAAATTTTCAGGCTACCAAACAATATTTATCTACGAATTTTGTTACAAAGGATGACTGGTTTTAAGTATGCTACTACCACTTCACGTGAAGTGGAATGTTTTTTTGCAACGTATAAAAAACATTAACTGACTGAATATCTGATTTCACCTCCCAACATAGAAATATTCCAAGTTTTTCATTCTTTGCTATTTATACGAAATGAAACAAATACTTCCTATTAACCATTACATTACATTCATGCCATTCCCTTGCAACACAAAACAATCCCTGCCTTTTATTTATTTTTTATTTACAATGTTTCTCCACACTTTCCTATCTCTGCCTAGCTTCCGCAAGATTCATATATTATCTCTGACATGCTCTTTTATTTTTAAAACTCCTTATCTTTCTTTCTACACTCTACTGCATTCTGGTAAGTTTTACGCGGCCTACTAGGCCCGGCCTTACCTCTAACCTCACCCACATATATTTGCATCGTTAATCTTGAGTTGTTCATTCTCTCAATGTAGCCAAACCAACGCGTCTACTACTTTTATACCTATCCATCATCGTCTTTTCCTCGCCATACTCCTTCATTATACACCCATTCTTCATCTTATCCCTTCTCGTTTTACCGCATGCGCTTCTCAGGAACCCCATTCCCTCGGCATTTATTTTTCTTTTGTGCTTTTTTTCGACATACCCATGGGTTACTTCCATACAGTACTGACGAGACAAACGCGCCATTATATATTGCGCTTTTAGCAGCTACACTCATGCTTTCGTTTTTCATTTTTGAATTTTCGACGAAACACACTTTTATTCAAGGAACGCTGAACCATACGGATTGCGAAAAGTTCGTACCTCACATTTCGTACTCCACATTTAGTATTCCACATTTCGTCCCCGAGAAATGTCGTATCCTCGCATTTCGTACCCGGAAAGTTCGTCCCCCACATTACAACACTAACTTCCGTCGGCCATTTTTTAAGCACAGTCATTCAATGAGCACGACGATAATGAATAGCATGGTATTTTATTTCTTCTTTTATATTATATTGCAAAGAAAAGGTATAAGTACACAATTAGTATTAACAAAAACAACTTAATTATCTATTGTAAATGCATTCCAACCGTACCCTAATTAGGTACCTATTGCAAATGTAACCAATACAATGTTTTAATTCCAAAAGTAAAATTTTTACGTAGCATAGCTTATAAGTTATAACTATGAATTTTAAAACGTGTACATTTTTTGTATGTATACACTTCTTATAGCATTATAATAAATGAAATAATGAAAGAACTTCTGTTATAGGGAGGTATGCGTTGTAATTTCCATTTTTCTTTAAAATTTTAAACCCCTGAGACGTGACGATTCGAAATATCCCGGGGACAAAATGTGGAGGACGAACTTTCCGGGTACGAAATGCGAGGATACGACATTTTTCGGGGACGAAATGTGGAATACTAAATGTGGGATACGAAATGTGAGGTACGAACGTTCCATATCCCGAACCATACCTTTAGGATTGCTTACTACAACAGTTTTTGTTATCGTTGCTGAAAAATTATCGAACGTGTGCTGATTGATTTCTTGGGATAATAAATAGTCAGTGCTTTGACTATTTAGCTGAACCCATTCACCGGGATCGTCACTTACATGCACTTGCTCTTGCTGCTTACCCAAAACCGAAATGTACATTGAGCATCTTTTGAATAACCTGGCTGAGGATCATTATAATCTGTTTCAAACCCATAATTACCACCACTACCACTAGTAGCAGTGACACTTTCCGTTGAAACGTGCATATTTAAAACAGTGGCAGTATCACCATTGTCTAAGATTGTTCTAATGCACATCGGGGTTTTCGGCATATATAGTCTGTTCAGATTGAAGTTTTGCAGTCACTTGTAAACTGAAATAGTGTTCTAGTCTTTTAGTTTTATTCAAAACGTTTTCTTGTTGTTTGCGTTTTTCATCAGCAAGTTTTTTATACTGCGCACCACTTAATTTTTTCCGATGTTCACTTATTATTGAATTTAAAAATTAAAAGCCTAAAATAGTGTTGCGTTTTTAATAACGATAGAAATGTTACATAATTTATTTAATACAAACGCAAAAGTTAAGACGAAAATGTTATGCACTACGAATAACGATTAAATACAGAACTATAAATAATTAACACTTAAGCTTTTAATTTATCTCAGTACAATTCTAATTTATATTCAATGTTGCACGACGACTAAATTCGCAATGAATCATCTCTGGATCGGTTCCTTTTATATATAAACACGCACAGGTGGAATAATCTAGAAGGAATATTCGGCACGCTTTGATGTTTACCGCGTTGATTATTTTTAGCAAACGGGTAGTTTCTTATCGAGTATGCAGGTGCGTTACAATAGTGATACAAATTGTAAGTCTACAAGGCAACGAACGGTACAACGTACAACTGAAATCAGAATCCGGAATATAATATACCTACTGAATTAAAATAAAAAAGAAATCTTTGACTGCAGAAACGTAATGTCTTCGGATTAATAAAATAAGAATATTAACTATCCAGGGTACCTCAACACATCGTCGACACTGTATCGTCGCAATACAAACTCGCGGCAGTCTCCAGTCGTTTGTTTGGTCGGACGGCTTTCACCAAACCAAACCCAAACAAAAAAAAAACATCAAACATTTTAGTTGGTAATGAATACATTCATAACACAAACAAGGTAAGATAAAACATGAGTGCAGCACGTTCGCCGTGTTTTAAACATAAACCAAATGTATTTCAATTCAATAAAATTGTCATATTGTTTTGGGAAGGTTTATACGTGTGTGTCCTATAGCACGTTTAACGTGTTAGAAAATGTTACTATAAAGATAAAAAATTAAGAAGACTTTGATTTAAAGTTTTATTTACAACGATTAATATTACGTGATTTACACTTTTTGTGTTATCTATAAATTTTGGCGCCCCTTAAAACCTGGCGCTTTACGCACATGCGTAATTTGCGTAATGCTAAATAGGGCACTGCGCATTGTCACTTATTGTATTACTACTATTTTCAACAGATTAATAAAATATTCTGCTAATTCCAATAACACCGATCTAAAAACAATGCGAGCAAGTTTCATTTTCTAAATAAACTTAACTTATAATTATAACAATTAAAAATTAAATAGCGGCAATTGCCAATTCCGTAAATATCAACTTGATACCTTCTAAGGTATTTACTAGAAAACTGTGTTATTTATGTTATTATACACATATTGCAATATGTTTTGTAAATACTTAACATATATGGACCAAAATCCTTGAAATGAATTTACGTAATAATTGCAATTTCCTCGTTCTGTTAAAAAAATTGTATATGGTAATTTCCGTTTGTAATATAAACGTGGAAAAGTTGTGGTGTGAACAAAATGGTAACTTGTTCCTTTTAATTTTATATGAACAATGAACGTTTATGTAATTTTATAAACCAGCAAACTTTCCGAATTAATTATGCGAATGACAGAATGTACTATAGTTTTTTATGTATATATAATTATATTTATTTACAATTTTATCTTTCTTTGTTAATTATTTTTAAAGTATTGTTTCGTAATGAATTTTCCCAGTCTCACGTAAAACTTTATAGTAGCTGATTATTAGCTGCTCAAAGCAGGTAATTGTGCACGAATGTACTGAAGTATTTTTTATCACGCTTCTAAATATTATTTTTAAGTGATAAAGAAATTATATACAGTCACTGTGCAGTGATCGACCTCAAAAGAGCAAATAAGAAGTCATTCTACTGAGAGATTTTATTCATATTGTACACAAATGAAAAATCTAAAAAGAACTAAATTCTTTCAGTAGAGAGATGATTCAAAGTGCGTAGAAGGTTTTTGTTCTAATAAGCATTTAGAATCACCTTGGGAAATTTGTACTTGCTATTTTTAATTATTCTTAAATATTCCCACAATTCGTATTAGTATAATTTGATGTGAATTTCCAAATTGTTATCAGTGGGTTTACTTAAGTCGCGTTGTCTTGACTTAATAAAACGTACTTATTTGTATTCTATCATAATGTGATTTAAAAATTAATTGGTCTAGTTCCTATAGTTTTATCATTTAATTCCTTAATTTGGTAGAAACCCAGGAAATAGTAAGGTTTTACTTGTAGCTTTTCAAGCGTGCATAATTTGTTACAGTAATATCAATGTTAATATGAATATTTCATTCATAATTTTAGAACGCATTCCTAAAAAAAAGATTATTTTTATTCAATATTTAGATTTAAGAGGGAACACCAATAGCGGAGGTCAACGTTGGCACCTCCCACTTGGCCCAAATTAAATAAAAATATACATGTAATTTAGGACTAATTAAAGACTAATTTGTACCCACAAAATTAGATTTTGTACCCGCTTAGTTACGCCGGAAACCCGCTTTTTAATGTGGGAGTTCTAACTTGAACCAAGCTAGCACCCCCGATTTAACTATTAACAGTTGCATTCAATACTTTGAATTAAAGACTAATTTGTATTCAAGCTAGTTTGTCATTGTTTAAATTATTTAACAATTTATAATTAAAAAGGACAATGTTAGGAATTAAAAAAACGTAACGTATAAATTTAGGACTAATTTGTACCCACCATTTTTCTGCAAAAAAATTTTGTTGAGGCACCGTCTTGTTGGAACCAAATTTTCAGACGTTCTTGTAGCGGAAGTTCGTCCATAAAGTCATTGACTTGATTTTGTAATAATTGCAAGTAATGTGCGGCATTCAAGGAATGTCGTCAAAAAAAAAAGGTCCAATTAATTTATTTTTGTACATACCACACCACACATTCGTTTTAAACGAAAATTGGTTACGAATTTTTATTACAAAGTTTGGATTAATGTTAGACCACCAGCGACAATTTTGTGATCAGACGGTTCCGTTGGAAGAATATGTTGCCTCGTCGCAAAAAATTATATGTTTTGTTAAAAACAGGTCTTCTTCTAACCTTCATTGGATCAGAGCGCAGAATTCAAATCGTCTATCGTAATCCCTTTCTTGAAATGTGTGTACGAATTGCGGTTTATATGGATAATATCTATTTCTTTTAAAATATTTGCCACTGTATCTTTACTTATTGCAGTATGTTGGATTCTAGAGGCCTTTTTGCGTAATGATATTTTTGGTTCTTCTACAACAGAAAGCATCACTTCAAATGCAGTGCCTTCATTGGCAACCAGTTTTCGTCGTTTTTTCTTAAAATTATTTTCAATACTTCCACTAGTCTTGAATTGATTTAATATTTTTGTAACTGTTGAATGCCCAATGTTTCTATGCGGAATGTCTATTATTAAAAAGATCTGCTGCTTCTCTATGTGTTTTATAGTGGTATCCCACAATTAAAACAATTTCTATGTTTTCTTCACAAGTTAGGTAAGCTGCCATTTCTAATGTACTTTATAAATACCAACGCGCTCTGACATTCAGTGTCAAACATTTCATGTCAGTGCATCCTAGATTACGTTAAATTGTATAAAGCCAGGATACTTAATACGGAATATATGAAAAATTAGTAAATAATCACAGAACCTGAATTTTCATACTTAATGGTTGTAATTGCATATTTTAAAATAGCTTTTAATTCTAAACAACTTTTCTTTAAAACATTCTTCTGTATTATCAAAAATAAAGGTACTTTACTCTTGAGCAAAATTCATATTTTCTTATATAACTCGTATATGACTGGGAAATTTTGATAACTGAAGGTTGCATTTTGGATTTTAGATCATGCAGCACTTTTTACGACGAATAACTTTTTTTCATAAAACCAATAATAAAAAAGTTTTCCATATGGTTCCAACTTAAGTAGACATTTTATATATATATATATATATATATATATATATATATATATATACAGGGTGTGGCAACTGTCTGTATTTGGAGGATAATGGCTCGGATATTGAAAATAAATAAAAATTGTTTATGTAAAAGTTGTTCATAGTCAAGTTTTCTGTCATGTATAAATATTTTTGAGTATACAGGATGTTTCGTTCAGCTCAGACGCAACCAAACTTTTTTATTTTAAATGGAACACCCTGTATATTATTGCATATTCTGATTCTTCGTTTCATTTTAGATCAACTTTATGTATCACATGTAAGGTGTAAAATGGACTGTTTCCGAGTAATGCGATTTTTTTTTGTAAAAATTGACGTCTGTTGCAGTCTTTAAAAAATCAAATATCTCAGGAAATGTGTAACTTAGAGAGGTGCGGTTTGAACTATCAAATTATGTAAACAGAACGCTAACATTTTTTATACATTTTTAAATTCGTTTTTAAATTGTTTATCCAACATCCATTACATTCCCTATACCTAACTTTAACCGTTTTATTGTTATTTTAAGTTTTAATATTTTAACAATTTTTGCTGTATACGAAGCGGTAGGCGTTTAAACAAATGGAAAATATTTATTCTTTGAAAAATTTTCAATAACTAGGGTTAAAGTTTTAAAAAATTATACTAATGAAAGGTTCAAAGTATCTGTTCGATGTGGGTGCTTTCGTTTTGTAAACATAAGCGAATTCGCTCGCGAAAAGAGATTTGTACACGCGCTAACATTTCTGGCGTAATGTGTCTGCAAGCCTGTGTTACGCGCAGTTTCATGTTGTCAGAAGTAGTTGATGGTTCCTGTTGCACCAGATTTTTCACATAACCCCATAGAAAGAAATCTAAGGGATTTAACTCTGGCAGTCTTGGCGGCCAAGCAATCGATTCCCCTCTTCCTATCCGCTGTTCATGGAATCGTTCGTCTAATAATTGTCGCGCAATAATACTGAAGTGTGCAGGTGCGCCATCCAGTTGCAGCCACATGTTTTGCCTTATTATTAAAGGTACATCTTCTAACAATTCATTTAACGTGGTATTCAAGGAATTGTCAAAAATTTGACCAGCCAGAGTGCCATTAAAGAAATGTGGGCGAATAATTTGAGTACCAATTATTCCACCCCAAACATTAATAGAATAATAATGATAATTATGTCCATTAACTAACCCATTATTATGAAACGTAGATTCATCTGTACATAAAACGAAATTGTAAAATTGGGGTTCTGTTCGAAATGTACCAGCAACTGACAGAAATTTGGATAATCGGTTGGTAGTAGTTCCTGATGTAGTTGCACTTTATATGGATGGAAATGGTATTTCTTTAAGAATTCATTTTTGTTTAATTTTCTCCACACGTTTGACGGCATCATCTCAAACTTCTGAAAAACGAACAAAAATTTCAATAAACCTGTGTTTCGAATTTAGAACTAATTTGTACCCAAGAGCATTTTATTGTTAACTACTTATTTTATTAGTGAGTTCCTGGTTATATTCCAGCGAGGAATTTTGTCTTTTCATTATATAACGGACAATCAAACATGTACTTTGCTAGAGTACCTCTCTAACCAACTGAACTATCGATATACAAGCCCCAACCGATGAAAATATAATGAGATTACAGTCAAATTACTTATATTAATGGAGTGTGAGCCTGCAATATCGCAGGGATTCACACGTACCAAAGCAACCGGGTTTCATAAAGACAAAATTTACATCGATTGGGGCTTGTATCTCGATAGCTCAATTGGTTAGAGCCGTACTCTGGCAAAGTACATGTCGTAGGTTCAAATCCTTCTCGAGGTAAATGTTTTATTTGTTTAATAAGATTATTTTGATGTTTGATTTCTGTTATATTCCACTTCGCGATTTAAAGCTGTGCATAATTTATTAGCGGTAAAAAATTGAATTCCCAATAAAACTGGAGAAAGATATACAGTATCATTCAGATACTTTTTGTGGTACATTATCTAACACTGCTGTATATTTTTCATGCCAATTCAGTTCAATTTCTCCAAAATTGCAGTTCTTAAAAAAAAGTTTAGATACATTGGTTGTTTTCCTAAACTTTGTTAGGCATTAGGAAATCAGCTTTCTAAAGAAATACTAGAGAAAAATGTACTTTTTGGAAACTAAATTTTGTCTTTTGCCGACAAGGTGGTACACCGATTATTTAAGTATTGTAGCGCTGAATATAATAGTACGCGACTATAAAACGTTTATAGACGTATAGTACTACTATAGACAGGACCATGATGCATAACGGATGCTCATTAGAATACACAATTGCCTTGTTCTGCGTATGGTCAGCTTCGAACTGCAAATTTTGTTTGACGTTTACAGTTTACCACTATACATTTTTTATGAAATTTATTGAAAACTGATATTTATCGTATACTTTATTAGTACATCACACTATATCTATTAATTAAAAAAAATACAAGAAATAGTCTGAATGTGAGATTGCAACATGCTACTAACGAAACCGATTTACTGTATAAATTTCTTAAACATGAAGAAGTTGCTAAACAGTGAATTGTTGTATTTCGCCGAAAGATATAATCGATTTGAAAAATTGGGCACTAGCGTGACAACCCAACTCAAAATTTAGCAACCAATCGAAACAGTATATTTTTGAATTTGAGCCAATTACGATCTGATTACACTGGAAATCTTTCCATACTCAGGAGCAAGTTCTTACAGCGATAATACAGGCGAGAATAAACATAAAAAAATTCAACAATAAACTGTATTAATCATAATTATTATTTATAACACAATTACTGTAAACAATTTTCTACTCCATTTCGAAAAAAAAAACCTTCAATTTTCCTTGGATCTTTGGATTGTCTTGCTAAATCCAACTCGTTTTGGTAATTCCGATTTTTAGATACCCCCAAATTGAATAACTTTTTTAAATCATACCTATGTCCGTCGAAAAAATTCACCGTTTTAAAAATATTAAATTAAAATAGTAAAGAAGAATAAAGGTTGTTGTATTTGATTATTTTTATTTTTTGTCCGGTGTCTTTTATTTTTAATTCTTTGGTTGACATAAGAAAGTGAAATTATAGAATAGTCGTGGTTTTCATAACTACCAACGTACAAACATACTTATTTTTCCTTACCGTTCTGTAGAACGGTAGAGTAAAAATACCGATCGTGTTAGATTTTAACAACCACAGCAACCAATTATGGAATGTAAGGTCAGCCAATTAATCTCAACGTGCGCATGATAAATTGATAAATACGACTGTTCGAACGGAAAAATAATTAATTTTATCAACCAATTTGAATGAAAATTTTACAAGGCCATCTACTATTTAAATCTTATTTTATCGAAATTATAGTTTAGTCGCAATTTTGACACAATCTTGTTTAAGGAGTCTCAAAACGTGTAAATATATCAAAATTTACAAATCAGTTTTCAAAATTTACTAGTTGCAAAAAAATACATTCGTCTAACAAAATAAAGTCCTTATACCAGTTTCACTACTGGATGTAATACCAATTAGTAGTAAGTACTTTATAGGCGGTCAGTCTTACCTAAATTTGTACTGTAGGTGTACTTGTATAAATATAAACGGCGTGATACCAAAAAAATTAATTATGGATTATATTCCAAATCGGATTCTATTATTCTTGTTTTTTTTTAGAAATTATACAACCTTATACAAAAAATTTCACCATTCTACAAAGGCCTGGTCAGAATGGTATATTCACAAGAGATACTTTATGACGTGTATAACTTTATGTATAGTATTTTACTCCACATTCATTATTTTGTTGTAAAGTCTGCGTAAATATACATAAAAACTTTGTCTTTGAAAAATCCTATGTTACGTATTGAGCTCATATGGTTGCACTCTTCTGGTTACTTACTCCTGATTTTGCTGATATACAAGTTTTGATTATCACTACCGAGGTATATGTAAGTCGTGACCGGTTAGTGTGAAAATGTGTGGATCGCATATTAAGTATAGTTAACTTTCATTGAACTACCTCGTGTTACTTCGAGTTTGTTTGCACGTCATTTATAAGATCAATGAAACATTGCTTAAACGTTTCTAATACACGTTTATTTACCTAAATTCATATAGTAGTAGTATTTTAACAGCTTTAATAACTGTAAACAGTACCATTAGGTATATGCTTTGATAAAGCTGTCAGTTAGACCGACAAATTATTATCGCCTCGGTTTTATCTAGATTTGCGTCTTAGTTGGTTGTCTGAGGTTAAGTTATACCCACCTTAAACTGTTTTGTACAACTCATTGTTATAGTTATTTTATAAGTAGAATTAGTACCACGGTATTTTTTACATAAACATTAAATTACAGATGGTTGCGCACCAAGTTCGGGTTGTCTTGAAATTTGTACAATTTTTTTTCTACGATATTTAATGAATAAACTTATTCAGAGAATACCTAACTTCATGTCCGATTTATTTGTCTCTTTCCGTATGTGCTAATTA
This sequence comes from Vesta saturnalis, assembly GCA_036346205.1. NCBI lineage: Eukaryota > Metazoa > Arthropoda > Insecta > Coleoptera > Lampyridae > Vesta > Vesta saturnalis. The sequence continues at coordinate 297,207 of JARFJB010002116.1, forward strand.
AGAGTTTCTCGTTCAGCTTTCTTTTTCCCAACAACGCCGGAATCTATCTATATTATTAACTCTTAATTGAATTAAATAAAGAAATATTATATTTGGGAGTTTATTAAAAGTCAAAGTTTAAAGTCTCCCAGCCACAACTATTCTGCGGGATTAATAAAACCCATTCTAACTTTACAGACCCTCTAAATTATGTTTCTTATTTATCACCCTACCAAAAACTTTCATTACGAAAACTTGTCTAAAATTAAATTAGTTTTAAAAAGATCGGTAGTCTTTTTGTTCAACAGTTAAGGGATTTAATAAAAAGTATTCACAAAAAACACGAAAACGTGTCTCAAATTTGATTTATCTTTAAAAAACTGCTATACGCTTTGCTTGAGAAATATTAGCCCAGTGCAGATAGGCGAAAAATAGGCCAAACTTGGAAATTTAGAATAGCAAGTATGAAAAAATAGGTTAAAGTACCCTTGAAGATCATCATTCTAAAGTTACTACGGCCTCCCAACTTGAAAAATCCTGGAAAAACTGCAAAACCCTGTAATTTTACTGGAACGGCTATAAGTCCTAAACGAGTGGTTTTCCTTTAGGCTTTTTTAATAATTTTTATACGCAAAATAATGATTTCTGTAATATAACTTAGTTTCAAACTTGTATTTTTCAAAACTTCTGGGTAGTCTGCAAAAAATTTTAAGAATTTTACGCCATTTTGACACAAAATGCGTTTTTTGACAAAATATTACTTTTTATATCGCTAAAATGCGGGCATTTACACGTAAAAATTACTGGCAATTATTCTTCTCTGTAAAGTTGCCGGCTATTGAAGTTCGTTTGCAACGTTCGCGTCGTTCTTATGTTTCGTTTTAAACCATGACAAAGGATAAGTGTGAGTTGTGCAAGTTTGTTAGTGATAAGGGAGGAGATAGTTTAATGACATGTAGGGCCTATAGATACACTCATTAAGGCCAGCTTAATTAGAAAAAGACGGTGTGGATCGATTGTTTGGGGTAAAAATTTCACTAATGCTGCATGAAGAATGCAGGAAAGTATACAAAACGACCAAAACCAACTCAAGTTGTTGTTCCAGAGCGCGTTTGTCGACAAAAATGGCATTCAGGGGGTTTTGCGTTTGATTTTAGAACTCGGTGCTTCTTTTGTGAAGAGAAAATAGACGTTACGCATCCTGATCTAAACCCATCCAGTGCAGTGGAGTACATTGAATTTATCACTGCCCTTCGTTTTGAAGCTAGCAAGAGGAAACGGCAACCTTTTCGCAGTTACAAACACAAGACAGGCCTCCAACACCGCCTCACCTCTTCAACCTTGTGTCTTGTAACTGAATAACCAGATGCGAAACATTGAGCTGCAGCTGTAGAAAAATGGCATCGACTGCACAAATATGTGTGGATACTGTGCTGGACATGGCTGCAGTAACCGGCGTGAAAACGGCAATAGCAACGACGAAGACGAGGAAACAATTGACTTAGCAGAAGGTGAAACTTTTGCAGCCTAAATTTAGTTTGCATTACTAGTTCGGTTTTAAAATAAACACGAATGCTCTGACCTCAAATTTTGATTTCAGAACTCATTCACGAACGTGAGGAGCCCACATCGCGGACGCGTCGACGCTTACAATGATTGTATTTATCTTATTTTATAAAACTGAATGACTAACCTAGTCTTATATAGTATGTTTTGTTTATGAATAAGAACCAAAATGGTTTCTAATTAAAATCTTCTCATCTAATAAATTGACCGGCAAAAGTACCTGCATTCTTATTAAATTCAGTGTTGGAGATACAGGGGGTCGAGGTGGGCGTGGGGCGTAGGTGGATTGGAAGAGGAATTGAAGAGGAGAGTGACGTTTATTGGTTGAGAGAATTAAAAAAAAAACAATAATCACATAATTAGGCTACATCTAAGTATCGTAGACGACAAACAGGATAGTGTTTTTCGGACTTGCCATTTATGTGCGTCTGTAGCTTGTTTTTGTGTCAACCCGAGATTTTCAGTTTTATTTACTAGTTTTTTTACTGAGAATAATGATTTATATTATCATTTATAATTAGAGCTGTAAATGACGGCATTTTAGCGATACAGTACGTAATATTTTGTCAAAATTTGCATTTTTTGTCAAAAAACCGCAAAATTCTTTCAATTTTTTGAAAGTACAGCTTTGAAAATTAGTTATATTGTAGAAAACACTGTTCTGCCAAAAAAAAATTATTAAATAAGTTCAAAAGAACCTATCTCAGGACACTTCGTTTGGGACTTATATGCGTTCCAGGAGAATTCCAATACAGTTTTTTCAGGATTCTTAGGTATCCCAATGGGATCCCGTGGGAACTTTACTATGGTAATCTTTAGGAGTGTATGAACCTGTTTTTCATGTCCCAACTTGTTATTCTAAATTTCTGGGTTAAACCCTAAATGCACTGGGCTACATTATTTGAAGTTGACTGCAATTTTTTTAACCGCACTTATATACATACGCATACAATGTTAAATTCATACCCTGATAGTCTAAGATAGACTCGGCACTGTTTGTTTTTTCATCCGATTAATTAAGACAAAAACCTTTAAAGGATGTTTTACAAAAATTTTTGTGTTCAAGGAAGAACACAAATCTATATTTATACTGGACGATGTAATATTTACGGTTATAAATACAGAGTCCTGTACATTAACAAACAAACAAACAAACCAATTTACCTGATATTAATAGTATATTACAAAACAAGTATCGTAAATCACTCTATTGGCGCACGCATCCAGGTTTGTCACGCTCATCGGACCCCAATTGGATAATTGCGCCAAGTGACTTATCAAACGTGTGTTTTACGGTATTTTTTCTATTGGGGAAAATAATTTAAAAATAACAAAATTCATTGAATAGAATTTTGTAGACGTTCGGGTTGGTAATATTCAAATGTCATATAATATAATGTCATTCTAGGTTTAATTTCAGTTAAGAATGTTAGATAATCTTATTTCCCTTATTCATTCTGTTACAGCGCAATGAACACACATATTTATGTTTACAGTATAAATGTAATCATGTAATAGAATAAAACTGATCAATATACGAGGGGAGATTTTTAAGTTACCTACCTTGCTGTGAAGGAAAATATATGAAAACAAAAAATTTATTTTTCTGCATAACTTCCTCCTACATTAACACATTTAGTCCAACGTGTCTCCAGTTGTCCTATACCTTCAGAAAAAAATTCATTTGTATGGTCCTCAAAGTAATCCTGTACTTCTTGTTGAAGAGCTTCATCCGACTCAAATCGTTTACCCCGTAAATGTTTTTTTAAATGTGCGAATAAAAAAAAGTCGCATGGTGCTAAATCCGGGCTATACGGAGGGTGGGCAAGCTCTACAAAGCCGTTTTTAAGTTCTTAATTGTGTTTCCATAAGCTTCAGCGTTTATTGTACGCCCTCTTTCCATGTATTCCACTAACAAAACACCCTCAGAATCCCAGAAAACAGTTGCCATCAAGTTTTTTCCCGAAAATTGTGGCTTTTCTTTCTTCGGCGGCGGGGGGAGCCTTTGTGAACCTACTGCATCGATTCTTGTTTGCTAAGGGGGGTCCCATTGATAGACCCACGTTTCGTCACCAGTAACAATTTTATTCAAAAAGTCACGGTCTTGCGCCAAAGCCGCCAAATTGTCTCGGCAAATTTGTTCCCTACATTGTTTTTACTCTGGTGTGAGCAACTTTGGAATCCAGCGTGCAGACACTTTTGTCATCCTTAAGTTTTCGTGCAACATTTTTAATGCAGTTGTTTCCGATATGTTGAGTTATTTGGCAACCACGGAAACCTTTGTTCGGCGGTCTTGCAGTACCAATTACTCAACCTTGCGAACAATTTCCTCCGGTCTCGCTTCCACTGGCCGGCCAGTTCTTGGATCGTCTTCAATTGAATCCCTCCCCCAACGAAACTGTTTTGACCAAAATTTAACTTGGTAATATGATGGCCCATCATTTACATACACTATAGTCATCCTCCCGAAAATGATTCTTGGGCCATTCTGTTCCTTTGTCAAAACTTACTGACACTTCGATACTCCAGTTTCATTTCGCTCATGTTGCTGCACTAATTGCCGTGGCAAATTTATACTACTTTACAGATTGACTTGCTATTTTGACAACGTCACTTTGAATGTCTAACGCATACGCAATATTGTTTTCGGTCGCCTAGCAACCCGTTTTCATAGCTAAGTAGATAATTTAAAATCTCCCCTCGTACTTGTACTCATTAACAGTTCCTTATTAAATTAGGTTCATAATTCAAGTCATTCAAGTATCAAAGAAGACGTCCATCAGATAATAATGTAGTTGTATTCCATTGAATTATCTTATAAAGAAACGAAAATATATTGTATACTTTTGCAAAATATAACTTAGTAATTATATATTCTCCTAAATAATATCTGAAAAAACTGATATACAGGGTGATACAAATTTGAGTGTATATGTGGGGAACTTGGAAGAGATAACAGGTTGGTTAAATTAAGGTAAAGTTGCGCATTTACGTGTTTATACAAATGTCGTTTAAAAAATTTCAAAATTCCAGTACTTCCGTATATATCCGAAAAAAACCGAAAATTTGGAAAATCGATTTTAATTTTTCTCTGAGCTTATTTGAAGAGATATTTGAAATCGGACTACACATTTACATTGCCATTTTTCTTACTCTATCCAATAGTGTTAATAGTTTTAACACTCGACGTTTCGTCATTAAGTGATCATCATCAACGTTGTTCTTTCTTATGGAAGCCATATTGTATTTTTGCAGTTTTTAATAGTTCCCTTTATTACATTTTCAATGATGTATCATAAGTTACCTTCGTTTCTGAAAAGTTCGATACAATAAAGAAAAGAAGAATTATAACATAGTTGGTTATGAATTGTTGATCGGTAACAAATTTGTAAAACATTTTGTGTTTATCTGGGAAGGTATTAAAAAAAGGCAAAATTTTGAAAAACGGTTTTTATTTTTCTAAGATTATTTGATAAGATCTTTTGAAATAAATGTTACATCGTCAGAGTCACTTTCTCTCGTTTACATAGTGACATTAAATTTGCTATACGACGTTTCGTTTCCTAGCAGTCATCATCAACTTTGATTTGTTAACACGATCCTGGATTTTTTATTTCTTTATTTGAAACGTATTGATCTCTTTTAACACAATGATATTTTACGATGATGAAAAAATAATTGCTTCTACGAAAATTGGTCCTAAACTCTAAATCATGTATCCACATTACTTTTGCCATAAGTATAGTCCATCTTTATTATAATTGATAATTATAGGTTTTAATCTGTAGGATAACTGATAACTGAGCGCTGAAGTGCAGTTTGAACACAAAAATGTATTACAAATTTTTATTGTACAGTGTCTAAAAGATTGGAAAGAGGTGTAATAGAATGGCCAGCGAGATGTCCAGCTCTTACGCCTTTAGATTTTTATTTGTGAGGAGCATTGTTGGATCAGCTTTGCGAATTCGCAACAAAATTTACAATTGCATAAGAGTCCAAGGGAATATTTTTGAACACTTACGTCGAAATTAGCTTACAATAAATTATAGTTTGCTTATTAAGTAGGGCTTACGATAGCAGTAACGTGTTAGGCAGAGATAAACATAATACTTTTTCATACGTTTCATAGGTTTAATTATACTTTTAATCATTGTAAAATATCATTGTATCAAATAGATCAATAGGTTTCTAGTAAAGAAATAAAAAATCCAGGATCGGATGTACAAAAAGTTGATGATGGCTGTTCGGAAACAAAACATTTATTTCAAAATATCTTATCAAATAATCCTAGAAAAAAATAAAAACCGTTTTTCAAAAAAAAAAAACAATTTTTAATAGTACCAAAAAATTAATAACCAGTTAATTGTTTCCAATCTATGTCACTAAATATTTGGTAAGAAAGCCAAATAATCTTTTTAATTGGATATATCGTAATTGGTTATGTCGGCTAACAGTTAATCCTGAAAATACTCCTCAAATGTTGACGTTAAAAAGTAATAATTGTTTCAATTTACAATTTCGTTAAAGAAATGAGAACCCAAAATTGTAATGATCAAAATACCTGCCTAGATAAACACAAAATGTTTTACAAATTTGTTACCGATCAAAAATTCATAGCCAACTATGCTATAATTCCTTTTTTCTTTACTGTATCGAACTTTTCAGAAACAAAGGTAACTTATGATAATCATTGAAAAGGTAATAAACGGGACTAATAAAAACTGCAAAAATACAATATGGCTTCCATAAGAAAAAACAAAGTTGATGATGATGATTTAAAACTATTTACACTATTGGATAGAGCAAGAAAAATAGCAATGTAAATGTGTAGTCCGCTTTCAAACATTTCTTCAAATAAGCTTAGAAAAAAATAAAATCGATTTTCTCATTTTCGGTTTTTTTCGGATATCTCTAGAAGTACTCGGAATTATAAAAATTCTTTAAAAATTATAAAACCATATTTTATTCTAGAAAATGTACTTTCTAAGGTAATTAAATATTTATAATCATGTATTTTTCTTAAATTTAATAGAGTTCCTTAAAATAATAACGCGCATAATATTAACTTTTTAACTTCCTGTCGAAGTTTACGCATGTTATAATTTTTGATCAAATATCTAACCTAGATCTAAGCAACTGACATGTCAAAATATTATTACATCAGAAAAGTTACCAGAAACGGTGCTTCTAAGAGGCTACTAAACGCACTACAAACGATGCGTTTAAGAGTCTTTAGACACCGATTTGAAACATAAATTTCTACCGCACAGTACATTAACATGCATTGATTATTAAATTCACTTGTTTATATATTATACATTATTCATCGATGTATTTTTTTTATTCTGAAAAATACAAATACTATTATACACTTAAACCTTTAAAAATTATTATTAATTTTATTAAATACATAAATAGGATTTGAACCTACGATCTGTATTTTGCTAGAGTACTGCGCTAAAACCAACTGCGCTATCGAGATTCAAGCCCTAATCGATGTAAATTTTGTCTTTACAATAACTTAATTAATCATTTTAATCATCTGCCCCTACTTAGCTAAGGGATATGGGTTTTGGCAAAAGAGTATATGACAATGACAATTTGTAAAACTTGTGTTGTGCTCGCGTTCTACTAAGAAAATTTTGGTTAAATTTTAATTTTATCGTTTCATCTTATTTAGTGAAAAATTATTGGAAGGATAGGGGAAGTGCAGCAATTTATCAATATCACTAACTAATTATATAGGATATTTCCATTTACATCTATATCATTTCCGCCATGTTTAAGTATTGTAATTAACTCTATCTTGCTTAAAAAAATTATATTTATGGATCAATTTGGTCAAATAAGTCCAATAGGACTTGATGTTAATTGAATGGAGAAAAGCAGGTTTGAATATAGGTGACAAAATAAAGGATTCAAATTATTTGCTTAAAAAAGTACTACTGTAACAGAACTAATAATACCGTATTTATTTAAAAGTTAGCTATGTCTTTCAAAACCACAATAGTATAAAATGAGGCATCACAAGATTTCCTGCACTGTAGATTGACCTGGTCGGAGTAGTCGAGCATTCGTAACGCATAACTTAATTACATGCGAAATAAATTAATTTTAATTAAGTTAATAGATTAATGCATATTTAATACTTGTAAGTGGTCTCTTTTCACATTCAACTCAATGGAATGTAAATAAAAGAAGGAAATCTGACCTTGTGTAGTACAAGGTAGGTCACAAACCATTTGAAATCTCCGTTAACATTATTAACACTGATGAAAAAGATGTATGTCCCAAAATTAACGGAAGACAAATCTTTTGTTTAAGACAACAATTTCTTTAAAGTACAGAAGTCTACATTAACACAAAAGAAGGTGTTAATGTTAATGTGATTTTACAAGTAAAATTGCACACGTTGTCAATTTATTTTTTAAATCGAAATTCGCCATAATGATCAATTTTATAAAACAAATACTTTTTTTAATTTGAAATACATTCCGTCTTTTTCTGTTAACCACAACATTGTTACAAAACCGCAATTCTTGATTGTACTTACTATACGGTGTCGAATTTGGTTTTCACTACCTACCTAATATAAAGTTCAACTATCAGCGCTGTATTTTTTTGTAAATTACATATAAACTAAAGAATTTTCATGACATTGCATTGAATTGGTATATTCAGTTAACAGTATTTGTCAGCACATTTATTCCTGGCAAAAAAATGATGAGATTAATTTTTATCTCCTTACACAATTCTGCTCTAAATTGCAATTATTCACATTTCTTGGATTAATATATTAATTTCTAATACCAATAATATGAATTTTCTGAAAACAAATTAAAATTTGACAAAAGGCTCTTTTTTTAATACTGCCTTTGTGGTATAAGGCTGGATGCTTAATATTATTTTAAATTGCAGATGATGAAGCATGTGCAGCTTTCTCCTTATAGGAGTAGAGCTGACACGGTGTCTTTAAGTTCCACTACGTCCTACGGCAGCCTAAGCCCAGAACCACTCGGAAGCAGATCTTCGAGCTATTCTTCATTGAGTGAATCAAATCCACAGGTTAGTAATTTATTTAATTAATTATATGCATTTATATCAGACCTATAAAACCTGCTTTATATTCGATTCCCACCATCCTTTTTTTATTTTTATACTGTGATACTGTGATCAAGGTCAACTGTGTAGTTAATTGATATTTCAAATTTTATGGGATTCAATGTCTTTATTAATTACAAGAAAAACAAAATGATACGTGGAAAAATTTTTCGAACACATTATATAATTTTAACTAGGATAAAAAAACTGGTCACTTTAGTAGACTCGGTGTTAAGTGAAAGTAAATTCTTCCGATCGGATTCGAATATCAGTCACTTTTAGACCTATATTAATTTATTTTTAAATTAATAATACAGGGTGTTTAAAAAAAAGGTGGTCCTGTTGCTAGGATAGGTAGAATACTGAAAAATAAGTTGGGTTTGCTTAGTAAAAAATGTTCGAAACGGCATCCGTATTCAAGATACAGGGTTTTAAAAACATTTTTATACCCACTTTTTACGATTATGTCGAAAATGCTGGCAACATTTTAAAGAAATTTTGTATGAATATGTTTTGGAAACTGACACATCCTATGAATTTGTTTTTATATCTGGCTCTTATAGAGGGCGCTAGTTACACGGTTCATAACGAGTAGTTTTAAACATAACTTTTAGGTTAGATTTTCTAGTCCAAATTTTAAGTGAACTTAATTAAACATCGTTCAATTTTATACCAAAAAGGTACTATTGGTAAAACTCGATATTGTGTACCGTTTTCGGAATATTCTGATTTGAAAATGATGAAGTCATAACTGATGCTGGTATAAAGTAAGTATTCTTATTAAAAACCAAAAACAATAACATTATTCTAAGGTTAAGGTTATTAATTAAACAACGAATCACAATAAGAAAATTAAAATAAATTTGAAAATGTAAATTTTCACCATTATCACACATAATAAAATACTTATCTTTTTTGTTTTTTTAATGGTGTATTTTAAATTATACAATTTAAACGTTTCGATAACACAATTAGCCGGCTTGGATTCTTTAATTTTACAAAACTTTTGATGGTTCCCTGAAAGTACAGAGATGGGTAACACATCTAATGTTGTTCACATTTTCCACACGATCATTCTGTTTTTATTAAAAAAATCAAATTTAATAAAAAAAGTCTGGTAAAATATGCTCATCCATATACAGGGTGCGTAAAATTCTAGAGTCCAAGCCGGCTAATTTTTAAAGACCGGACTTGGATTATATAAATTTTGAGCGCATGTGATAATTAGGTAGGAATAGTATAAATTCGCACCAAAATATGAAATCCATCAAATCAACATTAACAAAGTTATGCCGTAGAGTAGTTTTAGCCAAAACTCAGAAATCACGCTGTAGATTATTAAGCAAGAGGAGTAGACATTTTTAAACGCTCATGTTATGTTCCCTTTAGAGGCCTCCCTACGTGCTAGGAGTATGTACCGTTCCTCATGACTCACCCTGTATGAAATTTGATCACCCCTAGCGGTGGATATTGAACTTTAAGAAGCCGTAGTTGTGGACTGTGGACGTCGTAGCTTCTTTTCCATTATTACCGGAACTTTGAAATAGTTGCTTAGTTATTTTTAATCTCTTCGAAACGAAATTTTCAATATACGACTCCGCTACCGCAGAGGAGTCCCAGCCTCCAAGTACCTTCATTACTAGGAGATCGTCATCATTTTCGGCAAGCATGGTAGTCGATAACCTCCGAAACGAATGGCCCGTGTATAACTCACGATTTTCCAGTTTTAAGAAGGAAGCAATTTTCTTTGGAACCTCCCTTATAAAGGCCGTTCCGGTATCTAAAAAAAATCGCTTGGTTTCCAAATTTTGGGGACGCAAATCGCCCTATTTTTTGTATAAATCGTAGGCACTGAAAGGAAGTTTTTCTTTTGGAATGACAAATACTCTCCTTTTTTATTTTTTGTGTACCGCAATGAAAGTATAGTTTGTATTTGTCTCTTCAAAATCCTCCATGTTCAACTTCACAAGCTCATCAGGCCTACAAGCGCCAAATATTCCACATATCAAGAAGACTTTCTAGCAACCATGTACGGTCGTCTACTTCCAATAAAAATGCCATGACTTACTCTTTAGACAAAGTTTTGGCTTTTTTTTGGTTTGTAATCGTCACATTTTCTTCTCAAAAACATGAATAATTTTCCGAATCTGCAGTGTATGAAACATCCAGAATACACGATAACTACACTATACGAAAATAATACCAACCTTGAAATGTCAATATTAAAACTTTCGTCCATAATGAAGTGGGTGAGTACACCTCCGATTTTCGTACGCTAATAACACATCATCATTAACAAAATTGATGTTCTTAATAGTAAGGTCACTCTTTGAAATGTTCATATTCTTTACGATATTGCCGCTGTCTGGTTTTTTCTGGTAGCAAATCAACACCAGCAGCTATAGAATCTTCTGATATGTCTGGAGGTATATTGAAATTTCCTTCTATTTCGTTTCGCCCATATTTTTCAAAAAAAAGTCGCAAGGCTGTTCAATACGTTTTTAATGAATTGCTTGTGTTTAAAAAGCTTTTGCTAAACATGATGAGCATAAGCATACCATGATCAAGATAAGTAATATATTGTACCTATGCGAAAGTATATAACTTCAAAGTTTGGATCTTTATGACGTTAAACCATAATTTACAGGTGATGGGATTACGAAAAGTGTTAAACGACACACAGCCGATACGCGAATAACGGACTTGGTTGATTATAACCAACTTCAACCGCGTTCCTTTATTTGCTAGATATCGACGTTACGATGTTGATAACTATAACGAACGACTAACGTTTACTGGCACGACATGTAAAAATGTCATACCAAAGTGGAGGAGTTGATGATACCTGTCCTTTTTATGTCATCTCTCCACGAAGACTAACTCAATGGATAATTTTGCATCGTAACATTACAAATATCTATTTGTGGTACATGAAAATATATAGAAATATATAAAATGCAATTAGCAATACATTTGAAACAGTTTGTAAAACTAAGAATACCGAAAATGCACATTATAAATGACTTTAAAAACTAATGCAGCAATTCATTAATGAACAGTTGTGCGCCATCTGGTTGCTACTAAACACGTACGAATAAGTTCAAAAGTAAATATGTAATTTAAAATTATTATTAATTTTATTAAATACATAAATAAAAAGTTTACCTCGAGCAGGATTTGAACCTACGACCTGTACTTTGCTAGAGTCAATAATAATAAAAATAATATAACCTCTGATGAAACTTACGAAATTGTACAAAAAACTTTTGTAACGAATTATGTACTAACAATCATGCGGTTTGATAAACCTTGAACTATTTCTCGGTTGAAATTGTAGCACTGGTTTCGTGTTTGTGTTTTGTTACAGTGCTTGTTGTCATGTCTTTCCACTTATCTTCTTTCCATGCTATAGAAACGTACGTAAGTATTGTTTACATCCGGATATTCCGCACTAAATTGTTTCATGCAAAATAAAGAAGAATACCTTGGTACATCGTACACTATTTTCTAGTAGGTATACCACTTCGAAAATATGTCATTACTATAAATGTCTGGCTAGTTCAATACAAACAAGCAATACGAAATGTCTTGAAAAAGACAACACACGCAAAACAACAAATAAAGCAAAAAGCTGTTAAAAACGAAACAAAATACAGTCGTCGTTTATATATTTAGTTCAATTTATTCTTAGTTTAATATAAATAAATCAATAAACAAACTAATCGTAAAACAAAAAAATCCTTTTAGTTAGGAATACTTGAAATAACTCACCCTCTATGTTTTTCCTACCCTGTTCGTATAGGTAGGAAAACATCTAAAGAGACCAAAGTTGATAAATACTTGTGAAATAATGTATCAGAAGTGAGCATGTATTACAAAATTGTAGTCAACTCTCTTACCAACGAAATTGAATATGGTGATATATTATTATAGTTAGGTCATTTCATTATAATATCTAAGATTTGTGAGAGGGTACGATCCGTTTGAAAGAGAACATTTGTTTAATTTTTAGCTGTCTTTGATACATAAGACTGAATATGATAAAAAACAATTCTAACAGTATGTCAAGTTATGTATCTTCTGCTCATCAAATATATAAAATGTGGTTTTTCGTGTTAGTCGGGTGCTATTTCAAAGAATTTAAAGCTGAAGTTCGACCTTACAAGGCAGCCTATTTTCATGGGAAATAATCCTACAATATTCCCACACATTCATTACTTTATTTCTTTCTCATCAAAGTATGGTTGTTAATTTGTAAGATCCACCTACTTGTTCTTGAACGACCAACGGGTCTTTTCATATTTATTACGTTTTTTTATATATGTAACCAAAATAAGCTTAATTGTATTTATGACTCATTCATAGTAATGTAATTTTTTTACTACTATTAAAATTAGGATCATCTGTTTTCTTATTCTCTCACGTTACATCTGTACACAAAGAAAAGATTTGAATTCAGTTGTTTTAACATCTACTGCGGAAGGACATACTTTTTTGAATTAATTCAAACGCAAGTTTTACAGTTAGATTTAGGTCACAGTGCAAATGCTGTGGTTTCAGCATTAAAATATTTCATCCGTATGCTTGACGTGGCTCATACTATACTATTTACAGACTTACGTCTGATATTATGGATAATCTCGAAACAATAAAAGAAATCGCCATGCTAGCACATAACACAACCCAGCCATTACACTGAATGCAGCAACAAAGCGCACGGTGAATCAGAGCTGCATTAGCAAAAGTTAAAGAATTGGGGTCACCTGAAGTTGGCATGTGTTAAGTTTTCATAAAACATAATGCATTAAAAATTCCGCTTGAACACAAATCGGTTTGAAATTTGGTATTATTACATGCTTGTGAACAATATCCGCAACTGTTTGGCATTTTTGAGTATTTTTTTTTGTAATTTTCAATGGTATTTACTAACAAATTATTCAAATTTTATTTACTTACTTTAATAAGGTTTTTGTGCACGATCATTCCTATCAATCCTAATATTCGTTTTGATTTTAACAATAATAATAATATAAATTGTGAATTATTAAAACTACTAACGTACATGCAGTAAAAGATTGCCTCGAGTGGGGCTTGAACCCACGACCACTACTTATCTAGAGTAGGGCTCTTAACCATTTCGGCTGTCGAGCGAACTAGTTCCACTCAATTCAACCGTAAACTGTATGTATATGCGTTTAGTTTGTAAGATTTCTTTAATTAATAATAATAATAACAAATAATAAATTTATCACACCTTTTTTGATGGAATTTTTAAAGACGTTTTTTCGAAAACGGTTCATTGTATCATCGTGCAACAAGGGGACATTTTTTTTAAATATGTGTGTCCCTTTAAATAAATTCAAACAAAATTAATAAAAAAATTTCAAATAAAAAAGATATGGATCATAATACATAGGTTAAGTGCAGAATGGACAATTTGGAATTGAAATATTTGCATCAAATTTGGTACAAAAACGTAATAAAATATTAATAATGTGTATTCCAAATTTGAAGAGATTCAGTAACAAAATAATTATTAAAAAAATAAAATTTAAAAGGTCAAATTATGAAACATTTATTACTCCGTTATTTTTGAGTTTTCAAAAAAAAGTTATAGGAACTTGTGGCATTATTTTATTGAGTAAAATAACCCCCATATATATATATATATATATATATATATATATATATATATATATATATATACACAAGGTGTCCGGGAAAATGTGGGAATAACTTTTAAAGTACTTGATATAATTTAATAAAAATTCAGTATGATGGTCACTAGTAAGGGCCTCTTAAAATAGTATCCTTGAAACATATTTAGCTTGTTTAGTTTACCAGGGATGGGCTAAGTTGTACACCTTAACGCCTAAATTTGTAACACCCTGTATAATAAAAATCTAAAAAAATATTTTTGGGTAGCTTGAACCTTTACCTAAAAAAAAGGTATACTTGTTTAATATCGATAAAATGAACTATTTTCGAGAAAAAAAAAATAAATGTTTCATAATTAATAAATTATTAAAAAAAATTAAGCTAGTGTTTTTTCGAATTTTTACGAGAAAACACTCTTTTAATAATAAATTAGGAAAACCAAATTAAACATATTAATTATTTAGAAAATGTTGAAAACTTAAGTGAGTTTATTGACCCACGAGGTATAATTTTATTTCTTGTTCATTTTATTTATCTTCACTCTAAAAAAACATATGTCAAACATTCCTATGATACGAAATAAATAAATAACCTGTATTTTAGAACATTTGTTACATTGCTGATACATTGATCGACATTAATTTACTTCAAATTTACTGATTTTTGGATTTCGTGGTGATTTGAATTATAAACTTATTCGAAATATGGAATTCACTTTTATTGAATACGCACATATCCATCTCATGTATGGTCTTGCCTCTTGCAATGCTTTGGAAGCAAGAAGATTATATCACGAGAGATTTCCTAATAGTACTATTCCAAATCAGAAGACATTTCAACGAGTTGATCAACGTCTAAGAGAGAATGGTGAGTGATTTCGGTTACTAAGGTAATAGTTTTGACTTTCTTTATAACTTTAGGAATGTTTAAAAAAAAAGTACTGATGCTTGTCTGACAAGAACAGTGCGTACAGTGGAATTAGAGGAAAATATTTTGAATGCTGTAGATGGCACTCCTTGAACGAGCACTCGCGAATTAGCCGCACAATTTCATAAGCCGGAAACAATAATTCATGAAGTTCTTCAAGAACAGCTGTTATGCCCATATCATTTGCAAAAAGTGCATGAATTGATTGCTGAAGATTTTCTCGTAGAATGCAGTTCGCAAACTAGCTATTAGATCAGCAACGGAAAACTTCATTAGCACTATTCTTTATATAGATGAAGCAGCTTTTACCAAAAATTGTGTCACGAATTTACACAACTCACACGTATGGGCTGATGAAAATCCTCATGCAACTATTGTTTCGCTTCGTCATCAGTTTTAATCAATTAATATCTGGGCCGGAGTCATTGGCAATTTTTGGATTGCATCATTTGTATTGCCGGCGTGATTGAATGGACAACTTTATTTGGAGTTCCTTCAGAATGCTTTTCAAGATTTAATAGAGCATTTACCTCTTGAAACCCGCCGAAACATGTACTTTATGCACGATGGGGCACCACCTCATTTTAGCGTTGCTGTGCGGGAACACTTAAATAACGTCTATCCAAACCGTTGGATAGGTATCGCCTGGCCTCCTAGATCTCCCGACCTGACGCCTTTGGATTTTTACCTGTGGAGACACCTCAAAACGTTGGTGTATTCCAGTCCGGTTGATACTAGGGAGGAGCTTGTACAGAGAATCATGTTTCATTGTGATGTGCTAAGGAACAATGTGGGGTTAGTTAACTTAAGACGTTCTATTGTACGTCGCTGTGAAATGTGTATTGAAAAGAACGGTTTACATTTTGAACAAAGTGTCTAATTTTATTATACTAGTGTTATTGTTATTTATTTATAAATCGTTATTGTAAATTATTAATTTCACAATTATTAATGTATTGTTACAATAATAAATAAGGATTGTTAAAATTAGTGCACTAAACAGATTTCAGTTTACAAAAGTCTTGTATTTGAGTATGGCTTGATACAGTGGCGGCTCTTTAATGAGAGCAAGTGAGCAGCGGTCTATAACTTATTAGAATCTCACTTAAAACTACATACTTGTTTATGGCGAAATTGATACATACATAATTATACAGAAAGTATTGACCGCATAACAATAATAATTATGCATTTCTTTTTATACGAGGATAATAACAATGGATACTAAAAAAAACCGATAACCTACCTATTTATAAATGAAAATGTATTTGAAATTTTAAAGAAACGATCGTTAGGTACTAAAATGGCTCTAAATGTTTTATTATATCTTTTTTATTAAAAACTTTATATTCAATTATTCACATAAAGCACATTACTTAACTTAGTACCACATCAAACACTAAAAATCAAAATAACTCGGAAACGCACAGGAATTTCGAAACAGAAGAAGATACATTATTTTTGTTAAACTGTATGTAGATAATGAAAATAACAGTTTTTTAAAAAAATAGTCATTGGCGTAGAAGTTCTGTTTATGAAAGGGGTTGAGCACCCCCTCCACTCCGCCACTGTGCAAGTTTGTGAATATTCTTATCGCTTGTTTTATGCCCCTTAATTAATAGACATTATCCCCCCAACATGAAAAAATCTAAGCATTCGTTTGAGTTATAATGAAAATTTGAGAAAAATTATAATGTATCTCAAACGAAGCCTTCTACGACATATGTTTATAGGAACTTTTCTTTTTACAAACATGTGTTCTATCTCCTGTTAATGTTTGTCTACAAAAAACTGACTCACCCTATATATATATATATATATATATATATATATATATATATATATATATATATATAGGGTGTTCCGCGACTCGACCGACATAGGTGAATTCCTCTTTGTTTCGTATGTATCGATGGAATTTAAATAAAAAAAAGAGAAAAAAAATTTATTCATCAATTGATAGATAATTAACACAAAATTACAGCAACTGTTCAAAATGAGAACCGTCATTTTCTAAACAAGCAACTATTCTTGGTGTCATAGAATGTTGCCAGTTAGTTGCTGGACCACCTCATCCTATCCACCTTTCCAAAAAATTTTTATAATTATAATGAAAATATAATTTTGTCGGTCGAGTCGCGGAACACTATATATATATATATATATATATATATATATATATATATATATATATATATATATATATATATATATATATACCGTGTGTCCAAGATAAGAATGAACAGCATGGGGATCTCGGAAACCGGAAGAGATACAGGGACGTTTATATTATCTTTTGCATTGCCTAAAAGTGTTTGCAAACTATTATCTGAAGTAGTGACTGTTTTCAAATTAATTTGGGAAAAGATTTTAAGACATTAGATAGAAAAATTTTAAGATATTAAGATATTCAATTTTTTTAAATTAATTATGAATTTCTACATAGATAAATTTAATAACCATAGCTGTGGTAAATCTCTCTTGTTAATGTTTTCACTCTCATTAAGTTAGCTCCCACCTTGCGCATTTTTTGAAATCTAATCTATAGTTAGGTTCTAATTAAGTTTTGATGCTTTAGTCTTTTAGCACAAAAATGGCGAGGATAACTTAACATTAATCTGGACCCCGTATTTAAAAAATAACTATGCTAAAACATTCTGTACATAAAACGTACCATAAAATAAGGTGCTAATTAAGGAATTTAATTACATATGATAATACAATAAGTTAACCTTCCAGGTTGTTACTAAAATTAACTCAAAATATCCCGTGCTTGTATTAAGTACTCTAAGTGTTTAGGTTGTACTTTGTCTTCAACGGTGAGATTCACCTTTCACAGGTAAAAAATGGTTAAAAAATTTGGTACTTATATGATTTGACGTTAAAATGACCAATTTCCGAATTAAGTACTGATACTGTTCGCCAGAGGGGCCCACTACTCAAATGAAATTATGTTTAAACAATTACGTACTCTACCGGTTTGCCATTAAAATAATTCTGTTATTTATCTAAATATCGTACCACCGAATTAGGTGCTGTTGCTGATGAGAAACTGTTGGATATCGGTAGAGGAGGAAACATTTGGTACTTTTTCGGTTTGACATTAAAATGATTCCTTATTTTAAATATCTAGTTTCCGAATTAAGTGCTCTTACTGTTTTGAAAAATTTCGACTTTGCTGTCCTAACTGTTCAGACACTTACGTAGCATGTAAAAAATTTAACGTTTTTCTCCAGTATTAATATGTTTGTACGCTCAGATTTTTCAATTAAATCCATTTTTAGGATTTATTTAGTTTCTCATGAAAAACTTTTATGAGACAAACCATTGCTTTAAAGTTGATAGTTTGTCGAACATAGTTTATTCTTGAGTACGTAATTCTAAATCTATGTGTAAAGTATCAAATTTTTAAACACAGTTTGCTCTTGACGGCAATGTTAAACTTTTTCGAAAGTGTAAGAGCACTTAATTGCGTAACTAGATATTTAAATAAGGTATACACAAAGGAATAATTTTAATAGCAAACCGAAAAAGCACCTATTTTCATAGTTTACTTTTGAGGACGGCGCCCCTCTGCTGACGGCACAGTCCAACATTTTCTAAACGATAAGAGCCCTTAATTTTCAAACTAGATATTTAAGTTCGATAAGGTTAAATGGTGTGAATTGGGACGAAAAATAAGCTCTCGCCAATGAAAGTGTTTCTTTTTTACATATTGTTGCAGAGAATGTGAAAAGACTACAAACGAAGAGTTCCAAGAATTGCAAAAAGTATATAAATTCGGTTATTTGTATTATTAATGGACGTTTTCGAATTTCTATATAATTTTTGTATTTTAATTATGCCTATTAGCTACACAGGCTGAAGAATCTTGAGCTGTGACATAAAATTAAAAAAATTATTGACAATTATTGTAATGTTCTTAAAAACTATCAAAAGGGCTGTGACGATATTTTGTCAAGGTCATTTTAACAAAAAATAATTAATTTTGTGTTCAAAATAGAAATCTTCATTTTGTAATAGAATTTCTCTTTTCATTATGTAGTTTGTTATTATTTCCTTTCGATAAATAAAAAAGAAATAACAAGTCATTGTGGGGCTGAATATGAAATAAAATATCTATTCACCCAACATTATTACAGTGTTGGTGTGAATGTAGACAAAAGACTTTGACATAACAATATTTTATTGCTAACATAAATATAGCTTCTTCGTGTATTACCTTCTTCAGGTAATGTATGGAATGCTTAAATTTTATTTAATATTTATTAGCGAGACATGCAAACTTCCTTTGAATGAGAATTCTTTCTTAATAATTTACAAATTAAGTCAATATGAATACGGGAAATTTTCCGACATCTCTTCACCATTAAAAAATTACATAAAATCAATGCACTTCCTTATAAGGCGAATGTGTAGGAATTTAGTGAATTTAATTTTAAGTTCTCTATGCTAATACAGTCTTTGTTTGGTACGTGTGAGTTTTTATTACATAATGGTTAAAACCATTAATGAATTTTTTGACAGTTGTGATTATTTACGACTTCTTTAGATGTCTAAAATTTCACCGGCATAATAAAGGGTTTTGCGGAAAGGTGAAAGTTTCTAAGTTTTAATTCAATGTAGGTAATTACTTCGAGAAAAAGCTTAAGCGATATATAAATATTTTAACACATTGAAGGTAGACAAAGACGTATTGCGTTATATAAAATACCGAGTGTGGGATGTTCACAGATCTGTAGTAAAAAGAAAGATTGGTTCCCAGCGGATATTCTCATGGTGTCGCATGGCATCTGGTCATAGCGTCGGTCTTCTCTTCTTTTCTTGTTTTTCCTGTCATTACTTTAATTTTATATAAAATAAAGTTATATAAACCAAAGATGAAGTTTATTTAATAATTACAATTACCATAATTTAATGTTAATGAACTTTTAAATCTCAACTAACGGAAATTAATAGATTTGAACTGAAATCAATATGCTTAGTTCAGTAACAACTTAATTATGTTTGATAATTGTAAATAACGTGACATACTTTTAATATTGGTATTATTCCATATTGAAATTATGTGTAAAGATATTACTTTTTGAACATTATAACAGTAAACTGTTTAAACGTTATCTGTATTAATTATTACATCTTAACGCAGTTAATTCCTTTAAATACCTCTCAAATCAATTTTGTTTTACCAATTAAATTTTTTATCGTTTAATTCTTCCTTAGATAAAAATGTGTAAAGTGCTAAAAAAAATTAATTTACTAAAAACGTTCATGTATAATAGGCGACCTAAAAACATAAAAATTTGCATTATTTTAGATTTACTTCGGATTTAATAATAAAAAAAATATTTAAATATTTTTTTATTTTATTTGTTATGCAAGTTCCAACAGTAATTAATTAACTTTGTATCAAAACTATTTAAAATTACTTATTTTTGTTTAATATTTTATCTAAATATTATTTACGTATATTTTATTTAAACATATCCGTGTATATCCATTACTGAATTTTTCCCAACAATATTTGCGTTTAAATTAGACATCAATATAAAATAAATGAATTAAATTTCATGCACCATAATTTCTAGAACAGTGTGTATTTCCACTTATAAAAATTGAGATCAGTGATTTTTAAAAATTGTTTGTAATTAACATGATGAGATGTATGTAGTTGAATAGAGAATTTTGCCCATTAAGGTGTCTACATAGTTTGAAATCACCGTAGCTTATCTTTAATAATTAAGGACATCACATAGCCACAACTAATTATTATGATTAGATAATTGTGAATCTTTGTGTATATCCACTACACAAAATTTATTGTTATATTTATTTTTCATGTGGCTTGAGAATTAGTTGAGTTATTGGTGATGTTTGTTTTTTTATTTCTGCATATTTACAATCTACTCAGAGTATATGAGAGTAATAGGTAAATGTTATCTTAAATGTATAAATATATACAAGTCATGAATTGGGGTCGGACCATTACGTCCTCCCAGGGTTCTAAATCAGTTAGGGAATAGGTCTGAACGGGCCGCGATCAAAAGATATCTTTGTTCGTTACTTGAAACTTCAAGAGAGAAATGTAGCGTTGTTACGGACGAATGCATATTTTTAAAATTAAGTTGTCGTGCAATAATAGTATGAAACTGTTCCAACGGAAATTAATGTTTCTTGTTTTTATATTACTTTTGAAAGATGAAGTTATAGTTAGGGTGTCAATCGAGCCAGATCGATTTTTGGGTTAATTAAATACCTTCATTGTAAACAGTTTCTCTTTAAACTAATTCTTGTGTGTACATTTTTCTTTTGAATTCGCCATTGTCTTTTTTTTCGGGGTTAAACCGCGTATGTTAACGCTTTGTGTCTGTGATCAATTAAGAAAATATTTATTATAGTGTATGTATTTTTATATAACTGAAAGCTGGTAGCCAATCATTTTGCCAGCCTATGTAACGTATTAAAAGAACCAAACATTGTCTTGCAAAGGTATCTTATTCGTACGCGGACTCATTAAGCTGAAATCTGCTAAAATAAAAAGACAGTACTGGGCCCTCTCACTCTGGTATTTGTGCGAATTAGCATTGTTGGTTATTGGTTATATTAATATTTGTGTAGAGGTGGCTGGTGAATGGGTATAGGATACCGCTGGTTATTAATTTAAAAGGCAATTGCCAGTAGGTACATACTCCCAGGTCAGACCATTAAACATCTCGAATTTTTATTTGCTGCATAGATGAATTTGTAATCTGCGAGAGGAACACTGTATTTTTCTAACGCACTCAAACTTATATATCGGTCACGATGTTAGTGATCTATTTATAGGTTACCCTTGTAAGGCTTTGTTTTAATGAGTTTTTTTGGCAGTTTGTTTAAGCGAGTTATTTGCCTGCGAGCTGATTTCTCTTTGTATCTGGTTTATTGTAATTTGGTTTATGTATTCTGTGCTTTAGTGATCACTAAACAATTGGGTACGTGCAAATTCCTTGTCTGCTTTCTTTTGTCCTATCCTTTACCTTATTGTCACCTGTGCAATTTTACTGTTGTTGTATTTTACATATACCGTAATTTGTTTTATTGTTTGATGTGCTTATTTACGTAAAGACCGACATGATTGGTTTTTAAAGGGCTACGATTTTTATTTTGATTATTTATGACCCAATTGTACGTATGTGTTTTTTTTATTATTGTGTTTCTGTGTAACTAAACTGCTTCTTATTCATTTTCTCTTAATGGTATAATTATGTACGCAGTTTAACCTGATTTAATGGTGTTTTGTTATATACTTAACCCTTTCATTGTTTTTTTTGTGTTATTTGACTTATTGATGTAATTGTGCAATTACTTATTTATGAATACAGTGGGTTTTATTGATGGTTCTTTCCCACAATAGCAGATTAACGGGCTGAACCATCGCTGCGCAACGCTTGTTGATTTTAATTTGAGTAGTTTAATTTTTTGTCGTACCTGCCCCTCATGATACAACACTTACCTACCATTAGACGGCCATTTCGTTTGATCAGATTTGACGTTTGCGAGTAATTAAATATCAGACTTGTAAATACATTCTAATGTTTTAATTATTGCCAGTCAAATCAAGATAAATCACTTAGCGATTGTTTTGTTCTTGAATTTGCATTATTGCAAATAAGTTCAAATTACGTTTTTCAAGATAGGGTACCTGGGGGACGCTATAACCCCAGTTGAGCTTTTCATTAAGGTGCATTCCTAAATACTTTATTTCAGACTTATCGAAGACTTGCTTTATATCTAAATGCTGCAGTTAGTTTTTTGGTTTCATGATTTTATATTATTTTGTTGACAATCCGGTGACTTTGATGTATCGTTGAGTGGGCTTCGCGAAAGCCAAACTGGAAGGTCGGGATTATCCGGTCAAGATTTACAGTTTCTTTTATTATTTTCAATAGGAGTCTTTCGAAAAGTTTGGACAATAAAGGTAATAGGCTTATCGGTCTATATGAGGATGGGTGGCATGCCAGGCTTTGCGATCATAGTAATCTTAGCACACTTTCACTGTAACGGGAAGTAAGTTAATCTCATTATGCTGTTGTATATGGTGGTGAGCAGGACCAGTGCTTTTCTTGACAGATGTTGCAGTACACTTCACCTACGATGAAGTCATATCCATCAATCTTGAATTTCGGCATCGTTGTGGTTGTCTTGTGCCTTCGGGGTGGTGAATACAGTAGCAAGGTGTTCTGATAAGGTGTCCGCTTTGTCTTTGTCTGTTCTAGACAGGCTTTCTGATTGGTGGTATTTCTATTATGGGTCTCTTAAATTTTTTGTTGCCTTCCATATTGAATGGTTAGTAGGAGAAAGCTTGGTAATGTATTCTTTGAATGTTTCATTGCGTGTATCCGCAATTACGGTGTGTAGTTGATGGGTAAGTCTATTATAGATTGTTTTGTCGTGTCTGTTCTTTGTTGTTTGCCATTTTTTTCAGGCTTTTCGTTTCTCAGCGACTAGGTTACGTATATGTCGAGGGATGTTGTTGATTACAGGATTGCAATTTATAGTATTAGGTGTGGCTTGGAAATGGAAATTGAACTGACACCGAAAATATCTGTTTTGAGGTCCCCAGAATCCACCAAAAAGGGAAAACGTTGGAAATAGTCGCGTATGAGCGCATGCGCGCGCGATGTCTTTACGTAGTACGTATATCTCCAAAAAAAAGGGAAAACTAATTCATGCTAAATTGATATACGTATGTGTGGTAAATAGTAATAGAGGTGTACAGGTTTTTTCCGACCGCAACAGTTTAAAAACTACGAAAACCATTTTATTAACATTTTACATATAGGTTTAAGGACACCAATGATTTTTTGAGAAGATAGGAAGTAATTCGAGTGCAACCTTATTTGCTTTAGACCGAACTGAAGTCACTCAAAAACACCAAATTTTGGGGTTTCTCAAAAGTTAATGTAGAGTAAAGTAAGGTTTAAATACAGATATAAAGTTGTTTTTAAGGATTTTTTAGCAATTTTGTCCGTGATTCCTTTTATGTAAGGTAAAATAACTGGAAGTTTAGGTTTATTATTTGTAGAATTGGAATTATTACTAGATTTCTGGACTTCTTTAATAATTTTGATTATTTCTTGGATGAAAATATTAGTGACGGTTTTAATTTCTTCAGCGCTAGAATTTTCATCCGATAAATGGTAAGAACGACGTATTAAAGATCTTATGACGCTGCGCAGCTGACTTGCATGATGGTGTGATAGGGAATTTAGATATCTATTGGTGTGTGTAGACTTCCGATCGCCATTATGTTTGAATTTCCCATTAGGTAGGCTTGTTATTCGTATATCTAGAAATGAGAGGGATTTGTTTTTTTTAATTTCCATTGTAAATTTAATATTGCTGTGAATTTGGTTAAGATGGTCCAAAAATTTGTTTAAATTTTCTATTCCATGTGGCCAAACAACAAAAGTATCGTCGATGTAGTGATACCAACATTTGGGTTTTAACTGACATGAATGTAGAGCTTTAGTTTCGAAATCTTCCATATAAATATCAGCAAACGTTAGAGAAAGAGTTGAACCCATTGCTGCATCTTTAATTTGTTTGTAAAATTGTTGTTTATATAAAAAATACGTTCAATTCATACAATGCTTAATGAAATTTAGTAAATCTTCGTCTATTAGGTGTTTTTCTTTTAGAATTTGCATGGTTTTTTGAAGAGAAATTTCGGTAAAGAGCGAAATAATATCGAAACTCACTAGAATGTTATTTTGGTCGAAAGATACACTTTTTAATTTATTTAGAAAGTCATAAGAATTTTTCACGTAAGATTTCGCACATTCACAAATAAGTTGAAGAATTTTAGACAAGTAGCGTGCAAGAGCATGTGTAGGAGAATTAAACGCCCTGACGATGGGACGGAGGGACCATACATTTTGGGAATTCTGCAGCTCTTTTCTCTAGGTATTTCGTCTCTTTGTCTAATTTACTTCAATTTATAATTGAGTTAGTGTTCTTTTCTAAATAAGTTGTTGGACCACATTGATTTATCTTGTTTTCGGAACAGGTTAATAATTCAGTCATTTTTAGGAAGCTTCTGCAGCATTTTCAATTAGTCTGTCAACGGTGTCAAAGATCAAGGGATAGAACTTAAGATTTATGATAAAGGTTTCTGTTAATGTAGTCCAATTTACTTCTTTCATTCGCAATAGATTTTCGTAAAAGGACTTGTTTTGTATAATACCAAATTAGTTTTTGGATACGTACTTCTATGTCCCCTTTGTCACGAATGAAGTAATAAATTAAAACATGAAACAAGCTAACTAAATATTAAACTATAATTATGACGAACGGGCTCAGCTGCGAGCCAAAGGCCCAAGATATGAGAAGAATTTATACTGTTCGTAGAGGCCAGGATATTGGAATGATCTTGAGAAGAATAAGTTTAATTTCAATGGAAATTTGAGAAAGAATATCCCATTCTAGAATACGAATACAAGCTCCGTAAATTAAACATAATGTTTATTATCTAAGGTGGGAAAATTTTGCCAGCCTACCAACGTTTTCGTTTTGGATAATTACTATCCGTTAACACATTTTGTATAAATATGTTTGTAAATCTTAAATAATTAATTTCAAGTGTGTTCTGTTCTGTCTGTCTGTTTAAACGCTGAAATTGTTTTTTTGTCTTTCTGTTTGTGTCTAACATTTAATCTCCAGGTTATCGCATGTTTTTGTTCTTGTCTTAGGTTCAAACTTATGCTCAAATTCTATCTAAAAGAGTAACGTTTTGCAACTGGCACTTTAAGGTTGTGTAAATCTTGTTTATCTTGCTTACGATACTCCTGTAAAAAATTGAATACATGGCCATGGAACTTGGTAATTGTATGTGTGCCTGTATGTAATTTGACATTGTGTTAATTCTGTTTTATTTGCAATATCTTTTTGGGCTTTAAATTCTTTGTATAAAATATCAAATTCTACGTGTAAAAGAGTAATAAATGACAACACCAAAAGCTAACGAAGTTTTCAACTCTAATTATGATGAACAGTCAGCTAGTCAAAGGGCAAAGGATGAAGATTCATTTATACTGTTGGAAGAATTTCATACTGGAATGATCATGAGAAGAATAGTTAACCAGAATTGTCAATGGTGTTAGAATTAATAGGAATTAAAATAAGTAATTTTCCAAATCGAATTAACTTGTATCTTTAAAACAAATTTCCAAGTTTGAAAAATTCTAGAGCTGTGGTCGCGTTTAATTAGAACGTTTGAAATCAAATCCATTTAGA
This sequence comes from Vesta saturnalis, assembly GCA_036346205.1. Taxonomy (NCBI): domain Eukaryota; kingdom Metazoa; phylum Arthropoda; class Insecta; order Coleoptera; family Lampyridae; genus Vesta; species Vesta saturnalis. The sequence goes on from JARFJB010002116.1 coordinate 323,712, forward strand.
TTGGCTATTAAGACCCGTCTCTGAAACCCTTGAGATAAAATTTGTAAACATGATTAGGTAAAATTTGTGTCCAGTGTTCAAATGGAATAGCCAAAGATGAAGAAGTTATGTTGTTTAATTGCCAATTTTTTCGTCAGCACTTGCAGATAATTTCCTGTCGTTTTGAATATACGTTCTCAAACAGTTATTCACGGTTTTCATAGTTCCTGGTTTGATTAAAAAATGTATTCGTTGGTCAAAGTTCCGAAATTTTAAGGAATTTCTTAGCAGGCTTGTCCGGATTCCTTTTATTTAGGTAATATAACTGGAAGTTTAGCTTTTTATTTGTAGAATTGAATTATTTTGAACTATGGATTCAATTATAATTTTGATATTTATCCCAGAAGCATTTTGGATGAAAATATTAGTACGGTTTGAATTTCTTCAGAGCTTAGAATTTTGGGACAAAAGTGGTAATAATATGTATTAAAGATTTCTTGACGCTTATTTCCGAACTTAATGATGGTGTGAAGAATTTAGATATCTTGTATTTGTAAATCATCCCCATATTGTTTGAATTTTCTTAGGTGCTTTATTCGTATATCTAGAAATTGAGATTTGTCTTTTCTTCAATTTATTTGTTAAGTGGACCAAATTAGTCTAAATTTTCTATTCCATGTGGTCAAACACAAAAGTATTCGATGTTTTAGCTATATTTGGGTTCTAACCAGTTAATTTAGAGCTTTAATTTGAAATTTCTACAAATCGAGAAATTTGTAGTCTTTATAATGAAGCCATTGTGATTTATTTGTTTTAAAATTGTTATCTTAAAAATAGTTCAATCCATACAATGCTTAATGAAATTTAGTAAATCTTCGTCTATTAGGTGTTTTTCTTTTAGAATTTGCATGGTTTTTTGAAAGAACATAAAGTATATTTTCACTTTTTAAAATAAAATACAGGGTGATTCATTTGAAAAAAATGATAAAATCATGTGTTCGAGTTTTGGCTCGCTCTATATTCAATTGGTGTAATAATAAAGAAATAGCACTTTCTCGTAACACTGTATCAATGTCAAAAAGTTATGCCTGAAAAAAATTATTGTTAGGTTGTTCTGTCTAGGGTATATAGGACGTTGAAATGAGAATGATTTTCGTGTACAATTGACCATAACTTTAGAAAGACCCTGTATAACGTAATGAAACCCTATATTGGAAGTATGGGGGAGATGTGCTTAATCTAAATTTGAAATAATATATAGGGTGTCCCATTAAAAAAAAGTATGTTTGGTTCACCCTGGTAATATGTAACACCCTGTAACTACGAAAATAATTTTATAATGTGAAGTTTGAAGTTGCCTATAATTTTTGTAAATAACTTTTTTTGATATCTCCTCTAATAACGGATATATCGTACTTCGATGCGCTAATGCCGCACCCTGTATGTGTAAAAGGCGTCCTTTGAGTAAGAAAATACTAAACATTTCATGTTGCGTTTTCCACAAATGTTTATTTAAATAAGTTTAAATTATTTGAAAAATAATATTTGAAGCCATCTTCATTTTTATAAAAGTGAGAATTTATGTATCTAAAGAGATGACTTTCATTGGTTTCAAACCCATAATTTCTACGGCTATAGGTACTTACTCTACTATCAGGACTACAATTGTTATAAAACCGTACATAAAAATTTCGATTTGGTTGATCCACAACACCAATAACTGGAAATGCAAAGAAGAGAAGCGTTAATAGAGCTTCACGAAATTTGAGTTAGCATTGAAATCAAAATTCCTCGCATACCTAATATTGTAATACTAGGGCTTCATGTAAAATATAAGATATTAAAATTTACTTTATGACTGTATAAATTATTAACTAATCAATTAGATGTTTTGTAGTAATTACATTGTTATATGTAGGCCATAAGTTTATCACTTAAATAAACAATTTTTCAATGCCAATGCCACTATCATTTGGACTGCACGTACAATTAATTATTATTATTATTATTATATATATATTATATATATATATATATATATATATATATATATATATATATATCATACATACATACATACCTATAATATAGAAGTTTATAATTTGTAGTAAGTAAAAAACGTACTAAGTTAATGGTCTGGACTTGACTAAGACAAAGTTCGTTCTCCTCTGCAACTTCATGTTTCCTTGTTAAATCTAAAATTTATATTCATTAAATTAATTAAGCTTAAAAATAATGTCGCCAATTTACAATTATATGTGATGAAGAAAAGAGTACGGCTTATAATAAATTACTTAATTACTTTCAGCAGACGCGTCATTTGCTTCTTGGAAAGTTGTTAGGTCAACTACATAACTTGATTAGATTTCGTTTTCTATGTTTTGTATTAACGTGATTTATGTTTTCGTTTTATATAACTGGTTAAAAATAATTATAGTTTCTTCAAAAAGTTTTTCTGTGGAGTGCCTGCAAATTAACGAACTGAAATTAATGTCTATTTTCAAAGAAATGCGCTTGAACAAATTTCAAGATCTCAAAAATTTGTTGTTAGCTGTGGAGGCGCTAATGGACGAAGAGGGTGTAAAACTGACTATGTTTCTGGCCTAGTCCGGCAAAACCTTAAATTTTTTATTTGGCACCACTGATATTTCGTACATGAATATTTTCTGATAGCCGACAACCACATTAGAACCGTTTTAGGCGTTGTTGTTCGGAGCTGTCAACATAACTTTAAATGTGATAGCGTCACCAAATAATTTTCAGAATAATTTTTAATGAATTAATAACTTCAGCAGTCAACGCAAAAAGATTTGTGTATCTCACGTCCAGAAACGATAGTTTTGCGAGTGTTCCCAGTTGTGGGGCTCGGATAATGCCTCGGTCCGCAAGTCTCCTTATACTCAAAAAACTGCCGTTTCTGGTCTAGTAGTACAATATCTATTTGGTGTTGTACATTGCAAATGAAGTGTTTTGCTTATGAATGACGAAACGTAATAAACGAAAGTGTGGCAAAGTTCATAATTGTAATAAAAACAATCTTAATAATTGTATTAATCACAAAAAATTAAATGTTCGATCTAGCTATTCTAGAAGTTTAGTTAAACAAAATTAGCAAATATGTGTTTTTTTGGGTTGGTACCACTACAGTTTATTTTATATATTGTTTGACATATAACATTAGTTTGACATTATTATGTCGACAGGTTACACTTTTATAATAACGTAGGTACGGCATGACAGCCACAGTTTGTAACCTCAAAATAAATTATCCCAACACATGGTTATCGTTTACGTACATTATAGATATACCGAAAAGAACTATCTTTCATCGACATAAATCGAAACTTTGAATTCTATTTTACTAGAAATGCGAAGTAGATGTGTGAATTTTTAATATAGGAGTGGAGATCACAGATAATGGTCACATAAACGGATTTTTTTACATGAGATCGATACTGCTCAAACCCTATAAATATCACCATGAGACATTCGGTCAGGTGAAATTAAAACGTTATGCTTTGTCCAAGGAAGGAACTGAACGAACAAAATAAAATAACAGTTTTATTTGAATAGTAGAGCTGCATAATTTATTTTCATCATAATGAAATATTTGTCGCATAAATGATGTGTTCTAGCCAATTTGGTTTAACCGGTGGTGTCGATTTCTGGATCCTCGGAAGACGATTGATATAATTTTTCAATTGTCACTTTTTCGTAACCAAATATTACGAATTCTTCCATGTCCTTTACCTTGAATGTGTTATCCTGTTTAATATAATGTTTTACTTGTGTCCATACGCCATTGCTGAAGTCATCTCTACCCCGTGCTACGATAAGAAGCATTATTATATTTGGAACAAGCTGATCGATGAAGCATTTACTTTTCGTAAATATCTGCATCCATTTTATTGTGCACATCAGCACTTTTCTTTTTACACAGAACATCAGTTTCTGGAGCAGGAATAAAATCATTATCGCCACCAGCATCAGCATGTACTAAGGCATTCGAGAACCAGCTTAATGATTTTAAACCTGTTATGAGCCCTTCTTTTCAGATCTTTTCGATACATCGTAAGTATTTATGTCTCCATCCTTTTATCGTCTCCTGAAATAAGAATACTCATGCGTCCTATTTCATGAAACTCAAAATCAATTTCTTTCGAGAGGTTTAGTAATGTTGTGCGTTTATAATTTGGTAGATCATCATCACCATTAACAGCACAAGGTACACTGTTGGTGCAATGTTTGCTATGAAAAAATCTACAAATTACACCAATGTTTACTTATAATTTATACTGGATGGTTTAATAGATCCTATGGTTTTTATTTTGACAAAACAACTTTGGACCTGCCAAACAAAAAAAATTTCTGTATACTTTCGCCATTCGGAAAAATGTATGCCATGTGATCATAATTAAAAAACTTCATATAAACTGTAGATTAATTTCTCTTCGTTACGAAAATATCGAACGAAATTATAATAAAGTTAATATTAAATAATAATGAGAGGGTTAATGAGTAGGCTTACTTGAAATTGTTCGATGATTTATTGACTTGTTTGCAGCCGCAGGAAATGATGGTAATTTAGATCGCATTGTTTCTTACTAGGTATCACTTTATTTTACCTTTCATTGCTTCAGGCACTAACTCAACAAGCTGAATTCTTCAATCCAACGTCTATTGGTTTATTTATTAGAATACACCTTATTCCTATAATTAAAAACATAAATTCACCTATAGTTTTTTGATCAGAACTACCTTTGGAATACATCATGGTGTAGGTTTGTCGGTCGAGTCGCAGAGATCCGGTATACCAATTTCATTGGGAAACTAAACTAAATTTTATTATTTTTCATTGAACACGATTTGCGATCACCCCGAAACATTCTATTTTCTTCAAAATTTTCATTTGAGTGTAGCTTTATGATAACACAATTAGTAATGCTCGTATTCTCATTGCTTGATGCTAGATGCACCTATAAACGTATTTGGGAGAACACTCTTCAGTCTGTAGTTTGTTTTGCTCGTAGTAATATCTCGTACTGTCGTTATCATTAAACGTTTGTTCTTCACGTTTTCCAATTATTTTTGACATTCTCTATATACTCCGCTTTTGAGTTTATGTCGATTAGCACTAATATTTATCGTTGGTATTCAGAAAGTGGTGTAGTTTAATTTAATTTACTGTAGAATCCGTTTTGTTGTGTATTTATAATTGTTAAATTTACTGTGATTATACTCTTATTTATTGATTTCCAATTTGTATCTAATGCTTGTATTTTTATTTAGTAAATTTTTATTACTTTGGGCCACATTTTTTGGTACAGCGCTGTAAATGTGAACGTATTTTATATTCTATTCCAGTTTCTGTTCCTCGCTTCCTGTGTATTTCAGTAAATAACATTTATTCTCCAAGTCATTGCTCTAAAGTACGTCAAGGTGTTATAAGTGATAGGTCCAAACAACAAATTCCAATAACATAAAGGGAAATGTCCTATATATCTCGGTAAATATCAATTTTATCGGAAAATATTTTCAGCATAAGTTGTTTGGTATTTAATTTTCCATCACATTGCAAATACGCAATTGCACAATTAAGTTCAAACTGAGGTGGGGCTCCGTTTTCTGCAACCATATTCGATATATCTGGGTATATCTTCATTTGGAAACCAAACGGATGATACAGAAATTAATTCAAAAGTTAAGAAGGCAAAACATTGACTTTTACGCGTATTGAGTGTGTTTTTCCAGATACGAATGAGGATTTTCTGGAGCCCAGTATCTTGAATTTTGCATGTTAACTATTGAATTTAAACAAAATGTTGCCTCATCAGCAAAGCAAATATTTTTGTGAAAATTCGCATCGTCTGCCGACTGGTTATTTCTTCGCAAAATTTCATTCGCCGATCTTAAGCATCCTCCAACAATTCTTGAACTGTAGCAGGTATGCACGGATGCCACTTTTCCTTCTTTAAAATTCAGTATTAGTACATTTATTTACATCTTGGTTTTGAGCAAGTTGACGAACAGAATCGTGTGGATTTTCCAGGAAACCCAACATCACAATTAGACCTTCTTCGTTATTCGCAACCCTGGTTCTACCCATTCTTGGTAAATTAAATCATTCACTGATCCCGTTTCTTTAAATTTTCGTAAAATCTTACATAGACTATGAAGTATTGTATTCAGAGTACAAGTTCTCTCTGCGTTGGCCTTTAATCTCCATATCCCAAGCAGTTCAATTTAATTGCGGCATTTATATATTTTTTATTTGTTTAAATTAACTGATTTCTCTGAGAAGACTTAAACTAAATGGGAAAATTCGTACGTAACTAATTGACGTAGAGATTTCTCTGAGATACCTTCAACGGTGGCTAGATTAATGAGCCTTGCTGAAATACATATATAAGCAGTGTTTCGCAGTTTTCTCAAAAAAATTCTTAAGTAAGGTACCTATTTATGTTTTATATTGGTGAAAAGAGAACAAAAATCAGATACATAAATGAAAAATGTAAACTTTCACCATTATTACACATAATTAAAATTTCTTCCTTTGAAGAAGTATCGCGTGTATTTCCATATGGAAAACGGTGGCGTATCTATCAAGAGGAATGGTCTTGCTCTGGTATGATTTGCGTCTGTCCGTAGATTGTACTGTGAATTCTGCAGTTTGTGTGGCCCCAATCTAGCCGCCACCCTAATCACCAGATCAAGAGGAGGGAAGTTCAATAGAGCCTCCATTGCAGCGGTATCCGTATTTCTCATTGCCCCCGTATGCCTTTACACGCAAGTCTTTGTATATTGCTTAGTTTTAGTTTGGCGGTTTCCTGCTTCACCTTTGGCCACCACACCAAAGTGACATAGGTTATTACCGGTCTGACTATCCCAGTATATAGCCAGTGCACAATACTTGGTCTCAGACACCATTATAGGTGCGCCTAACTATCGCAAGGGTAGTTTCCGCTTGTCTAATAACTTTCTCAATGTGTTGGTTCCAGGTAAACTTGGAGTCTAAAATAACTCCCAAATACCTTACCTCTCCAGAACCAAGAAATAGAGGTCTGGGTCCTCTAGATTCGTCCTTGGCCTAAAAGGTACAATGTAGGTTTGTTGAGAACTAACTTTTAGGCCTTCCCCGCGCCTCCTGACTGTATTGGTAAATCTCCTTCTACTAGGGTGACTAAGTCATCCGCGTATCCTAGGGTGAAATATCTTCGTTGTTGAGGTCCACTAGCAGCCTACCCATGACAAAGTTCCACAGTAGGGGAGATCAAACTCCCCCCTGTGGGCAACCCCTGCCACTCGGACTGCCAGTCTCGTTTGGCAGCGACGTGTACACCAACCTGCCTCTTAACATGCAGTCTATCCACCTGCAGCAGGTTTCCTCCGGGCCTAGATTTCTTATGGCTGTAGAAATAGAGTTGAATAATTTATTATTGAAGGCTCCTTCTATATCCAGGAATGCCTCTTTGTTTTCCAGCGTTTTTTCCACTATCTAATCAGGTGGTGGAGCGCTGTTGATAAGTCTGCTCTGAACGCAAACAGGTCGCAGTAGAGTGGTGTAGTTACTAGTACACCGTACCTGATATGCCTGTCGAGCAGTTTTTCCGTTATCTTAAGTACAAAAGACATGACTAATTTATCTATAAGCCGTTGCCTGAGAATAATTGGCCCGACCAGGCCTGGGTGTAATAACCACCCTGGTTAGTCTACAAATTCTCGGAAGGTATTTCATAACCAGGCTTGCTCTTAGAATCTTGAAGATTCTTGTGAGAAGAAGGTTCGATCCTGGCTGGAATAATTTCATCCGTTCCCGGTGATTTATATGGATCAAATGAGTTTGCCGCCCATTTGATTTTATTAAATGTAATCACTTTCCTGGCTATTAGCCAGCCCACCCTTGATGTGTTTTCAGAGTGGTGTCCTTTCCAGTCTTCGTATATTGTCCGGTGTCTTTTACCACATTACTTATTGAGCACTGAGTGTCCGTAGAGAGTATCTTATGGATCCTGGCACATTCTGGAGTCCTTTCTATCTCTTCACAGTACCTTCTCCATGACGCTCTTTTAGCTCTTCCAACGCTTTGTTGTACGCAGTTACGTATGTTATTTAAATATTTGTATTTTACATAAATCTATACGTTTGGATGACAGTTAACTTATCGTCCTCAGCAGTGGTGATTCTTTAAGAATATAATGTAATATAAAAATATACCATTAAAAAACCAAAATTGGCATTTAAAAGAATTGCAATGTTTTTTGCTGCGATTTTAATAAGACGTGCATATTCCCTTGTAATAGCAAATTAAACACCAAATATCCTTTACTGAAAACATTGTTCCATACGAGGGTTGCTATTTATGTATTGAGAATAGAAAGAATAAACAAATGAATTTGATGAAAAATATTTTTATTGCTTTTCAAAATAATCGTCTTTAAGATCTATACACTTTTGCATGCGATTGAACCACCCTTCAAAGCACTTTGTCCAGTCAGAAGATGGTAGCTCTAAAACATGCGTTTTGAAGGCATCAACTGCTTCTTCGGGCGATGAAGATCGTTGTCCACGCAGTTTATCTTTAATTAGTGAGAACAAGAAGAAGAAGTCATTGGGTGCCAAGTTGGGGCTGTAAGGCGGATGACCCATCAATTCAATCTTTTGTGTGTCCAAATAGTCGTTTGTTGCATGTGATGTGTGTGAGCTGGCATTGTCGTGATGCTAAATGATTCGTCGTTTTGGGTTGGTTTCTCTCAATTTACCGAAATCTTCAGGCAAACAAATGGTCGTATACCACGCTGAATTAACGGTCTTTTGATTTTCGAGAGCCACAGTTACCACAGGACCGGTTTTCGTGAAGAAAAACGCCACCATTTGCTTCTTAACGCTTCGATAACGAACAACTTTTGTTGGCTTTGCTTCACATTGAAACACCCAAACTGTGGACTGGCCTTTTCTTTCTGGCTCATACGCATAAATCCACGACTCGTCACCTGTGACGATGTTGTATACTGCTTTGGATGCACCACAGTTGTATTTTGAAATCATTTTACGGCACCAACCGACACGAGCATTTTTTTGAGCATCTGTCAACAAATGTGGAATCCAACGTGCACATAGCTTCCGAACACACAAATGGTCGTGCAAAATCTTATGTATGCAGGTCATTCTAATGCTTAAACATCTCTCGATTTCGTGATATGTCACATGACGATCTTCTTCAATTAGTTTTCGCGCAGCATCGATATTTTCCGGCACAACGACTGATTTTGGACGACCTTCTTTAACTTCATCCGTGAGCGAACTACGTCCACGTTTGAATTCAGTGTACCAGCGATATACAGTGGCTGTGGATGGTGCTTCATCGCCAAAAGTTGAATTCAGTTGATTGATGCATTGTTCTTGAGTTAGACCACGTTGAAAGTCGTAATAAATCATAACTCGAAAATTTTCACTAGTTAATTTCATATTTTAGCTGAGATGAAATTTTCAACTTACTGTAAACAACACAAATAGTGCTCGCACGACAAAACGTTCTGAGTACGTATAACCTCAAAAATGTCAAACTTTAAGATGATAGTGACAAATTTCACCTGGCAATACCAGTGTTGCCAATTCTCAATACATAAATAGTATCCTCTAAAGGTATATATATATATATATATATATATATATATATATATATATATATATATATATATATATATATATATATATATATATATATATATATCATATGATAAATAGGATATTTATTGCATACTTTTGCATGATTAATTTGAGTATAGAAGGTTATGCAATCGACTTTTTTTTTGTCGCTAAATTGACTTAGCTCATTTTACAGCTTTTGGCCAAGTTTCGTCAAGATCGACCATCATGTCTCGATGTCTGTGTGGATGTATGTTAGTATCCACGATAACTTCAGAACGAAAATACCTACTTACTTAAAATTTTGTATTTAAGCTTGTTTTCATTTGGTTTGGAGCTGATTTTGGGAGTAATCCAGCGGGGGAGAGCTCTTAAAACAGCTGGAATATTCAAAGATATAAAAATACTTAGATGTAGTCCTTAAATATCGATTAATTATGTTCTATGTAATTTTTTTAATGTAATGTAATTTAACGGCAAAAAAATTCCTAAGGAATTTAAGTGTTAGTTTTTTTATTATCTGAATAACGATTAATTTTATAAGAAAAAGTGTAGACGTATTTAAAAAAAATAATTTTATTTTACATAAATTTTCTTGATCAAGTTTTTTAATGTAAATCGAAATAAATGTAAAAATGAAATGAATATGATGGAAAATGCTGAAGTCGTATTATCGATATTTTTATAGCATCTAGATGTCTATTAACCTCTGTCTGACCTGAAGTTTTAAACGTCTGTTTGACATAGATTATTGTTTTTGTTTTTACAATGTTGAATATTTTCGTAATGAACTTATTATAAAAGAGGTTGTATAATTATCCTTCAAAAAAATTTATTAAAATTATTTCATTTCTTTTAATTTCAATTTTGTCGGTTGGTAAGTCGTGTGGTGTTCCACAGCAGATGTTTAAATTTCTATGTATTGATTTCAATCTTGGTAGTTGTATATAAAATAGTGAATTGAATAAACTACACATTTTGAAACTAATGTGAAGTAATGAAGCTAATTTCTAAACAACCACATTCTTTTCTCATACATTTTTTCCAACCGGATATTCTTGTTTATCTTCAAAATTTCAATGTGATACAATAAAATGTATTATTATATAAGAAGTAACTGAACTTTTTATCTTATATTAACGTTTTGAAGAGATAAGAACTAGGTATATAATATAAACATTCGTACATATAAAAAGAGGCAAGTGTTAAAATGGTAAACGTTACAAATACTTTTAACTACAGGACAATAGCACACATGTACCAATTGGCTAAGTAGTTCCCGAGAATGCATGAATTATGGCCACAAGTCATGCGATAATTTATGTTAGGACGACCTGACCACCGACATAAATTAATGTTAACCACTATTAATAAGATTTATTGGCTACTGTATTTTTGGAAAAAAATACGTCAGCATGTTTCACAAAAGTAATTGCTGAATTGATAATTGATATTTTCTTGGTGTAAAATCTTTTAAGATAGGATGCACATACCTTACAATAAATTTTATTGACGCAAAACATTGTTTAGATTAGTAAATACTGATTAACCTGTGGTTAATTTAGACAAAGAATGTGAACAAATTGTGGTTTACATGTAAAAGAATTCTGTGACTAATTTTAAAATTATAATTAAACTTGGTGATTAAGAACTGCTGTTTGAATTATTATTAAGATATCTGCTCAAGTAATTTTTGTAAATCGTATCGTATAGGGCCAGCGTATTTAGGTTTACATTGAAAGGATCAGAAGCAACATCGGTTTTACTATATTAGATTATATGGAGATCGATCAAAATTAATTATTCATTTTGAGTCTTGTGGTTAAAATTACAATAAAATGACTAATCAAAAGAGTTCAGTAATTTAAGTGTTGTCAAAATCCGTTTGGTATTATTTTAATTTTTACCTTCCAACCTACATTTATACATAGGTTACGAAATCGACTTTTTTTTCACTATCGCTATTATCGACTTAGCTCATTTACAACTTTTTGGCCAAGTGTCGCCAAGTTCGGCCATGATGTCTGGATGTGTGTATGTATGTGTGGATATATGTTTGTATTCACGATAAGTCCAGAACGAAAACACCTACCTACGTGCTTAAAATTTTGTGTTGAAGCCTGTATTCATTTGGCTTGGAGCTGATTAAATTTTGAGAGAAATTCAGCGGCGGAGAGGGGGATTTTGTTAGGGTCAATTTTTACTTTTTATCAAATATTTCTGAAACAGCTAGTTGCACATTTCAAAGATATTCCTTTAATTATTTAAGTTAGCATCTAGATGTCTATTAACCTCCGTCTGTCGTGAAGTTTTAAACGTCTGTTTGACATATGTTATTGATTTTGTTTTTACAATGTTGTCTATTTACATTTACACCAGATATTTACATTATTTCAAACGTATCAATTGTAATTAATTTTATTCCTTATTTCCTATTAAAGTACCTACAAAAAAATGGTAAACGACCTCACTTTTATACGGGTACATGTGTAATAAAAATTGAAAAACTAACAGCAACTAGACTACTTACGGAATTATGAGGGTCTCGAGGTAGTTTTTAATAGTCGTCGTTTTTTAACTGTAGTTTTAATTGGAGAATACTGCAATACTTTATCAGTTGTACGTAAGAGTTTGTAATTGATCAAAATCATACTTAAAAAATTGTCGGCATTTTGCAAAAGCACCCTTTAGGCGGCACCTTTTTGAAAAGTGAATATTACAAAAATCAGGGAATCTTTAAACAGCTGCATATATAATAAATAACTTTATTTTTGTGTAAGTACTTGTAAACTGACCGAGAACATATGTTATGTCAAATATGAGATGCTCACTTTATACTACTTTTCACGTAGATTATGTCTTTGGTATAACTGACGCGTGATTAAATTTAATTAGAAAATTTATTCACGCATGTAAAAGAAATTACATTATATAATTTAGTTTACTTAAAAAGAACACACCGCTTGGTTTTTGTTGTAATTTTTTCTAATTTGCAACAGAGTCCGTATTCAAAGTGAAGAGGAATGTGAAGCGGCAAGCTGCGACATTACATTTCAACTTGATGAAATTAATTAAACTTCATGAAGCTCTTTTATTATACCAGTTTTTAATTAAGTTTCTTTTGTAACAACAAATTCAATTATTGGATTAAAAAAAATTTATTATTTTCAGTGTTAATTTTAGATTTCGTTCTGAAAGGTTGTATAAAAAACATTTAACAATAGTATTTATTGACTTATTCTATGACGTAAAGGTTCATACTATAATTTTATCTACAATGTATTCACGTTAAATGTACTTAATCTTATATAATCATTAAATGCTTCAAATCAGGACTATGGGTTAGGTTTTAAAGCAAAACAAAGAAGAGTAATCCACAAATACTGGGTTTATTAACCTTATTTTAACTCTAAATTTTAATTTTAATAATAGTTATGGTTATTATAGTTAGTATATTAAATCAATGATGCGAATAATTAAATCGGGTTATATTAATCATAGAACTAATTAATAGGTTGACATCTTGTCATAATTAAGATAATTTCATTAGTTTATTAATTTAATTTTTTAATTAAATTTTATGTTATATCCTAGTCATAATCTAATTTCCATATTTTTCTAATACTGACATGTTTTTGTCTAACGTTTTAAAAAGTACAAATTCATTTTTTTTGTTAATATATTATGTTCAGAACAGATACATTTACAACAAAATTAAAGAAAGGACCAAAATGACGTGTCAGATTAAATAAGGCAAATTACCGAAGACATGATTATTGTAACCAACTTGACTTTCTTGTTTCTTTTTTCGCAGTACATTTGGGAGACCTCTTCCTCTTTTTTCGTTTTAGATACCATCAGCACTGGAATTTAACCCCCTCCCCCCACTCCGAGAACAAGAAGGTTTCCGTTATACGATATTTGTTTATAATAATCTGATTTTTTTGGCTAAATAGTATATTATACAACGAGCATATAAGAGAAGGCCTTAAATCACGAGAACGATGCTTGCGGGACTAGCCGCAGGTGGGTGGAGCAAATCGTTCGAGTGGTTAATAGTCCGTGTATGTGAGTTGTATACTACACTTTATCCACCACTACAAATATTTTTGATTTGATTTCAGTTATTTGATAAAATGCTAATTAATCTAGTTATCGTTAAAAACAAACCACTTTAAGAGAAATTAAAATTTATAGCATTAACCATACATTATTAGGAAATTTTATTGATTAACATTTATATTAATTGTAAATTTAGAACAATTTTTTATATTTAATGCTGGCACTTCGTTTAGTTTAATATAATTCACCGATATTTGCTTCAGTAATAACATTACTGCTGCTAATATTTGCAATTGCATTATAAGTTTTGTTTGTTATTTTGTGTGAAGTCATTAGTGTAACCTTCTGCTACCGCTGTGGACTTCCAGCCCCCATGCCATTTTAGTTTCCAAGGTAATAATATCACCACCCGCATCAACTAAAATCGCAGCAGAAGTTCTCCGGAAACTATTTTATAAAGGAATTAATGCCAATTTTTTGGTTTGTTAATTTTGCGTTTCTCATCTGGAGAAAAACTATATCAATTTTCACTTCTCGCTTAAATATATATTGTATACACATTTCGTAAAACTCGCCAGTTATTGTAAATTTGCATATAATTTTTGTTTTTGTATTAGGGACTGTAAGAAGTAGTGTTCCTAAGGAAAAGATATACGGTTATTTCACATTAGTAAAAATATTTAACGCTTACTTTGTTGGAAGTTATTTATCATCTGGCGCAGACTTCAAAAATGTCTTAATATCCTTTGGAGTAAAAGTGTTTGCGTTTTTTTGGAACATATCCCTCCGACAGCTGTTTTAAATATGCTTGTAGTTGTAGTTTAGCATATTTAGAAATATTTAGATTTTCGTTTACGCTTATTGTACTTTTGAACATTGAATATTGCTGCCACAATGTAGAACATTGGTATTTACGTTCAGCTCCCAAAGTAAGCAAGGATTGCAGATTCAGATGTAGATTCCACTTTTTTGTCCACTTTCCATTTACAAAACGTCTCGTATGCGCTCAAGTAAAATTTTTTAGACTTACTTGGTAATAAGCCGAGAGATTCTATTCCAGCTGCTTGCCGAACATCGGGCGGCCTTAATGTTAACTGCTCTTTAGAAGTAGACGGAATATCCATTATACTTTTGTTTTTTTTAGTAAATTTAGTATTCAGTATAAATTTGCGAGTGAACGAAATTTAATTAAAAATTACAGAAAAATGATGCATGATCGACGTTTACATGGTAACAAATAAATGTGCATCGCCAAGTCGTCGCTTCGACTTTATCCACACGTTATTATTATTCACAAATGCATGAACGTCTAAGATAGAGAAAGAGAAAAGTGATTAATTCTCTTCTACAAACCGACACTCTTGTTTGAATGTATTTGACGGATACCATGGCAATATATAAAATAATAGTGATTTATTTTTATTAATGCCGTTGCTAATGACAATAACAGTGGTTAATAAAAATTAGTGTGTAATGTATGCTATTAGTATTGTCTACCGAGACATATAACGACTAAATCTAATGAGACAAAAGATTTTTAGTAGGGAGCTAGTTGGACCTGTGGTATAACACAATCTACTTAGCATTTGGGAGGTAACGGGTTCGATCTCCGTCCACCTTGTATGAGGTTTTTTTTCAAATATAGCGGCATGATCATTTCGTATACTCACATTATGTGTGACTATTTAAGCGAATGCTGGGGTAGTACCTTCCTTCTTAGAACACCAACTCCATTCCTTGCGACCCTACCTGATCTCACCCATCGTTAACCCCACCATGCATATATACTTAATGTATATAATGTATGCTGGGTATCCATTGTTGTGGCTGAAAGACCGTGGAAAGCTCGAGCAGCCCGCCCTCCCCTTTGAGAAGGGAATGAAACACGTTGCTTTCCTTTTTCCTTTCCAAAGATTTTTCTAACCTGAAAAGTTAGTGTTGTATGTACCTATTATGACATACATGTAATTTCATTTTACGAATGAAAATAAATAAATACTTAATAAGGTATTTGATATGAAATATAACTAGCTAGTTAAAATATAAGTTATGTAATGTTATAAATTGGAAACTGTCAACTTAAAATGCTCAACTATCTTGTACCTATAGCGCGCGAAATTCAAATTCAATTTTATTCGTTTTTAATATTGCATATGAAATGTATTTTCTATATTTGTATAAATTGGTAGAAATCATATTAGTTGGTCATTGATGGTTTTTTTTTCTCAATTAAAGTTAAATTATAGTTAAGATTTACAATTTTTCCAATGTACCGTGATACGTTATGAATTTGTTATATTACCTGTTTCCATAACAACTAGCATCAGAATGGTAAATACATGTGAAAGCGTGAATCAGCAAACAAAAATAGGTGGATAGCACTAAATAGTTATGTGTTTTATTAGTAAAAGAAATGGCAATTTTCGGGTCGAGGAAGAAAGTTACTGGACGACGCGAAACGGAATCCAGTAATCTTCCGAATAAAACATGAAATCTTTTCTGTAGCCACTTTTACCTTTATATTCATTTATGTGCAGTTCACAACTTGTTTGAGAACTCCTCATTTATGTCGCTGTCAGTATTTTATGTAAAATGAGTATTATTCTAAGTTTTAGTGAAATAAAAAACTTACCCTGTAGTTTTTAATTAATATTCATTTACCTCTATAAATTTGGTTCAAATGGGACAGTGTTGGTGAAATAATGTGAAGATAGATGGCGCCACCGGCCACAACAAACGTCGATTATAATTCTATTCATAGAATGAATGAATCAAAACATTTAAATAACCTTACACTTCTTTAAAACGAAAATAAAAAGCGAAATTATATTGAATATCAATACTTACTTATAACTGAAAACGTGTGTGATGAAAATGCGAAAAATTTGAAATTGTGTTTATTGACGTAATATTATCCCATGAACGTTATTCACACGAAGGTGATCATTGGTCAAGGTCAAATTACTTTTTGTACTATGACAAAAAGTAAATTACTTTTTTTACAGTTGCCATGGAAACACCGAAGAATCACGAAATCAGCCGCTTTTGGTACGAAGTATTGTCATAATATAGCGTCTTATTTAGATGGTTGGAGAAATAGTATATTTCATTAGGAATCTAGAAAATAGGCTTTCCCTGTGCGCGCGTGGTACAAATTCCTGTGTTGCTGTAAATACCAATTCTTTAACAGGCATTTCAATGTGTAGAATTGTAGCTGATGCAGTCGAAGGTACATTAGTGTTTATTGTTTGGTCTTCTTCAACTGCAATGTCTTCTGGTGTTGACGTTATGTTTCATATTCTTGAATGATCGAACAGTTTACGAGAAACTTCAGTCTGTCTGGTTACTGATTCTTCGATGTAGCCTTCACCTACTGTCGACCAACCTCCATGTCTTTTAGAGTAAGCAGCAGACTAACATAAATGTTTAAGATCATCTTAAGTCGTATGCAGTATATTCTTCAGCGTGTGTTAGGTTCAAATATTCAGCGATCTGTTTTGTTGTGCCACTTATAGTATAGCAACCGACATGTTTGATCTACCATGCGATACGTAATAAGTAATCTTCTAGTATTGATATTTGTCGGCCTTAGATTAATATATTTAAGACAAAAACTGCATGGATCAAAGGGTTATCCATCCTTTATAATTGTAAACCTTCTTCACTTGTGAGTTTGCCATCTCAAAGGAATATCACCAACAAACGGCGATTATTTTCCACGTCTTCCAAAGTTGATCGAATCAAGTCATCTCTTCTACATGCACCAAGAACACCAAATATTAAAATTACTTTAGTTAATAACCTGATACTTCAAGTAGAAATTTGGCGGCTTGGTCTGCAGTTAATACTTTGAACTTTTTCGGTATCTAATCAACACTGTCGTTTGAGAATGCAATTTAGGCAAGTGATTAACATACACATTTTCTTTTACTGTTTGACAACTTTTTTTAACATTGAAACGATAAAGTTGAAGCTTTCATGAATTTGGATTTTCGGATAAATAAACGGAGGGTATCATCACTTGCTGTGTTAATTACCCACTAGTAGAATAGTCGCATTTTCATGGCTCTTCCGTGCAGTAAGTCTGCACTTACTTTCGCAGCTTCAAGTGGCGAATTCATTTTAATAATATTTTGAATATAAATTAGAAAAACGGTCACAATACAAGCGTCGTTTAACGTTGCTAAGGAAAATAAACAAGCATTTGGTTGCGGGTATTAAGGAACTAAGTACGAATAGTATATTTTATTCACGCACGGGAACAGTTTTCCTGTTCGGGCGCTAAATAAATATAGTGTTTTCGGAGAGATATAATGAGAAAAGTTTTTTCTTTCACTGTATTAATGCATAAGGTTGAGTTAAGCTGAAGACGGTAAGTAAAATTTATAAAAATAATTATCGTATATTTAAAAATTGTTAAAGACAAGTATTATGAGAATATTCAGATACGTATTTCCGTCATTACATATGCAGCCTAATATCCAAATCTGGATACGAATTTTTGGATTGACTTTATACCGTTCACATATTTCTGAAGTAATCAATTATAGAGGTGCACGAAGAAAATTACCATAGAAAATTCATTAAAAGATCTTTATACGATCAATGTAAAATTTAAAACGTTAAAATTAAATTGTATCATTTAAATTTGACTATTTTAATTGAAAATAATGTAGGTGATGTTATAACGAGCTATCATTAATTTATGTTTAGTATAAATTAATCAAAGAAACAACACTAGACAAATACGGAAGCCCAACTTTATTTTCTATTTTTAGTTGACTCAATATGTGCTTTTTTAGTAGATAAGTACAGTATGGCTATTAATTTATCTTCTTCTTCTTCCATCTTATGATTAGGCATATTGCCTGTTTTTCGATTTCCCTGGTTTATAGATCGTCGCTCCATCTCTTTCTTGGGCGTCCTATCGGTCTTCTTCCGTGCGGCGACTTATCCCTGGCGATTCTTACTACCCTGTCATCTGCCATCCTTTCATCCCATTCCCCTGTTCTACCTTTTATCCACTGGTTGATGTTTTTCTACGTTACACGTGCGCCTTATCTCTTCATTCCTTACTCTACATGATACAATAAACAGAAAGATATGATATCTAGCAGTCTCAAACGTGAGTGACGCGTTTTGAAGTGCATACGTTATAGGTGCATGAACATGTTGTTTTACCTATTTTCTCTACTTCCATGGAAAATCTTTGTCCTGAATGAATTGAAACACTGATTAGTACATATGAATACTATTTATTTAATTGAAAAAATTAATATAACCAAAGCTTTTATTATAAATGGATCAAAATAGTTGCATTAGGAATAACATTTTTTGAACTTATAAACTCTTACTCTCTAAGAAACTACTAAGAAATGTTTATTGACAAGTCATTACCAGAAAAAAAGAAATCTATCGAATAATTGTTTTTAGTTTACAATTTTAGTCATATTTCTTTTTTTAGAATAGAAAAGTAATTTTTGTAAATCCTTTTTTCTTACCAATAAAGTATCAGCATTTGTAGATTGAAATATGTTTTCAAATGCTTGCATTTGGGTCGTAAATTGTGCAGATGGCCTAGACAATCCTCCCTCACTAAGATGAGCAGTCCATGTATAATCTGACAGATCTCTAGAAGCATCACTTTGTTTAGTCTTGTGACAAATGTAACCAGCTAGATGTTCTAAGGCATCATATTCCAATTCATTTAATTCCTTGTCCAGGTTATCCAAGGGGTCTTCCAAGGGAGCTTCAGGGTTTTGATTATCTTTTATTGAAGAAAATACAGTACCACATAAGTGTATTTCATCAATTGCGGTTGGCGAGACTACCTGGCGGTTCTGACCCCAAATACTCATTCTTAAGCTTCTTAGGATAATTGAAATTAACATAAAAGTGCAAGAAATCCAGTGGCGTCATAGTGATTACACAAAATTTGTAAATTAAAAGGTCTTTTACTTTTTATTAGATGCTATTATATGTACAAACTACTACATACATAGATAAGGGCAACCAATTAATGAACATGTACTATTTTAACGTTAATCACTGTCATTATAATATTCGTCATCACTTTCACTAGAAGAGTCACCATTAGTAGAAATAATTAATGGTTCGATGTGGAAATCTAATGTCTGTTCACGATCTAAATACATGTTTTCCATTTCTATCACGTTTCTGCATGTATTCTGCGGTTTGTGTTCGATTGTAGACATATTCAATTCACTTCAACTACTTCTTAGAGAATATGAATTCGTACTGAAAAAGTTTCTTAAACGAAAGTCATTTGAATACCGTCTGCAATTGCATTGCAATTAGTAGTCAAATTGCACTATTATATTATTATAATGACAGTGATTAACGTTAAAATATTAAATGTTCTTTAATTAGTTGCAGTTATCTATGTATGTAGTAGTTTGTACATATAATAGCATCTAATAAAAGTAAAAACATTTTAATTAAACAAATTTTTAAAACTGTGACGCCACTGGATTTCCTGAACTTCCACTTTTATGTTAATTTCAATTATCCTAAGAAGCTTAAGAATATTTATTTAGGGTCGGAACAGTCAGGTAGTCTCGCCAACCGCTAGTAGACGGGCTCTATGCTTGGTGTATCTTCATTCTCAACATTGCCAAAATCCGAATATGATCCTTCATTGCGACCCAGAATACAAGATCTAAGAAGATCTAAGCCTGTACTTAAATTGTAAGGCATCTGGATGGTCATAAAGGCCTCCTTTTGCCCGCATAGCACCAAAAAAGTTTTCCAATACATCTTGGTTTAACCTATACGTTAGGAGATATTTGATGGAAAATCTTTTTGTTAGATCTTCAAACAATGATTTTATAGACATATTTGTCATAATAATGCCTGAAATTTTCTGTATAAGTAGATAGTCAATATTCTGGTATGTAAGTTGCATTGTACCTTTCTGAAATGGCAATAAACATGTTTTTCCTTTCACCCTAAGATGTTCCATAGCTTGGGTCATTTCATTAATAATTTCATTCTGAAGATTCATAGCTAAACCGTAAGCTTTCTTTCGATCTCTAGTATCCACAGTAGGAACGCTTACATTCATAATATCAAATCAGTCGTTGATCTCAAATTAATTATTTTTTGACCAGTTTAAAAAATTCGGCACATTCAATCCAATTGGCTTGCTTCAATTTACCCAAAGTGTCACATCTAGTTATAGCCTTGGAAATTGTGTGTGAAAACAATTTTGCAGCACTTTTGTCTGGTTGCCCCTTGAACATTTAGAGAATTCTTACTTATGTTGTAACTTTATTTTTAATTCAGATGTGCTTGTCACATCTAATACTTCCTCAATAATTGATTTATTAATTTTCTTGTTATTAATGAGAAATCCATATCAAGAAAATTGATTAATTAATTTGAACAAATGAGGAACGTCAGCAAAGACAAAGATTTTTTCATTGTCGGCAGGATTGTTAAAAAAAGTGTTATAATGATTAATATTCAATTCATTATATAATGCTCTGTTACTTCCTCCCAGGTCATTGACCATTGCCACTACATGAAATCCTGAAACAATAATACCATGACCTGGCAAATATTTATTTACTGCCATTGCCTTAACATTACCTGGTGATTCTGCAAACTGTATGATTTCGAATAATTTTTTTTTGTGATCTTACAATCAAAGTCAAAGAAAACTGATTGTTTCCAACTTTGGACTAGTCCTATAAGCATTGCTACTTGTACTTAGCCAAAAATCTTCATTTCCTTCATTTTTTAAGGCTCTAAATCGACCATTCTTTGGGGAATAGCCAAGTAGTTCATGTTATAAATTGCGTACGTAATCATTTTTCTCAAAATTTTTGAGCAAATACGTGCAGAAGTTTTATTAAATTTGTCCTCACGAATACATAAGTGAACTCATTCACTGCACATTTTTTTGTCTTTGGGAAAAGTGAAAAACCTTACATTTTTGACAAAGTTTTTGCGTTTATTGTCCACATTAGATCCGTACCCAGCACACCAAAAGTAGCCGTTTAATAACGAACATCAATGCAATGCCCGCGATTAACCACACGTTCACGTTGTGAACAATGCCGGCCATTGCTAACCACGCTCGCAATGACGTCACAGGTGAACCGTCATCTGCGCGATATCGTATCTTCGGTTTATTGTATCATGCTTATTACTCTATCTCTTAATGTCTTGTTTGTTACTCTTCTTAGTACTTTCATTTCCGCTGATTGCAGCATTCTTTGAGTGCCGTTTGTATCGGGTCTTGTTTCGGATGTGTAAGTCGTTATTGGTTGTATTACACTTTTATATATTCTTGCTTTGGTTTCAACGGACAGGAATTTGTTTCTAAATATAGTATCTTTGAGGCATCCCGCTATCCTTTTCGCCTTGTTAACTTAGTGTTTTACTTCTTCCATTTTCCCATCACTAGATATTTTCATGCCTAAGTAGTGGACCCCCATTACTTGTTCTATTGGTTTATCTACTACCGTTTTGGTTTTCTCGATCGAGATTGACATATTATAGTGTTTTGCTCTTATGTAACACTCGTATAGCAGCCTTTGTAGATTCTGTACCCCTTTTTTGTTTGACTTCCTGCGTAATACCTCACTCGTAATTAATTGTTTTTGTGATTCCTTCTGTTAATTCTGTGTCTAATGCCAATGTTCCTGTTATACAGTAGGTGAATCACATCTTCTATTTGTACATTATCGAAAACTTTCTTTAAATCTATCAGGCGTAGGTATGCTGGTATGTTATAATCTATGGATTTTTCTTTTACTTGTCTTATAATGAATACAGCATTGGTGAATGACCGGCTAGTTCGAAATCATTGCTGCTCTTCTTCTAATTGTATTTTTCATTAATTTTTCTTGTGATTATTTTTGTTGTTAGTTTCAGCGTGCAGTTTAGTAGATTTATGCCTCTATAGTTATTAGGACCTTCTATTTCCCCTTTCTTGTGCACTAATATAATGATGGCTATTCTCCATTCGTCTGGAATTCTATTTATCTTATACTCTTCTATCTAAGCGTTTGGAGTTGTTTAACCAGCGGGTGTCCCCCATATTTCAGTAGTTCGTTCGATATTTGATCTTGGCCGGAGATTTACGGTTTTTTATTTTTCCCAGTCTTCTGTTATAACTGTGTCTTCATTTATGGTTATGTCCGGTGTTTGTGGCATTGTGATTCCCTGTTACCTTTTATATAGTGTTGTCAGGTGTGGTGCCCACCCTTCTTTCTTAATATGTGTATATTCTATTAATTCTTTCATCTCACTTCTTTGCTGTCTTATGAACCACCATATGTGTTTCTGCTGGCCTAGAAGTCTGATTCTAATTTTTTTATGTATCTCTCCCAGTATTCCGTTTTTGTTTTTCTTATTAATTCATGGGTTTCTATTCTTATTTCTTTATACTTTTGATAAGCTTTATTTGTCCTGTTTGATCTGTATTCCAGATAAGCATTTTTCTTTTGATGGTATTTCTATTTTATTTCTTCAGTGAACGATGGTGTTCTTGTTTTCCATTTCTTACATTCTTGTCAATATTTTTGCCCCTAGTGCTTCTTATGCAGCTTTTAAGACATTCTTCTTTCATTTCGACCATCCTTCGTCTATGTTATTATTGGCGTTTCTTCGGTTTATACTAATTTTCTCTTTCAGTCTTCCCTGGTACAGGTTTCTTGTTGATTCTTCCTGCCAACCTTCTATTCTTAGTTTTGTTTCCAGTTCCTTGTTTTGATGTTGTTTTGTGTGTTTTATCGTATAATTTACACAATACCAGTCTATGGTCGCTTCCGACGTTCGGCGACGTCATGCTCCTTACGTCTAATATATGTTATAGCTGTATTTCTCTGTTTGTTAGGACGTAATCTATCATGGATCGTTCTCCTCTAGTATTCTCGAATGTGTATTTATGTTGTTCCTTGTGGTCAAAATATGTGTTATTTATTTTTAGCTTATTTGTGGCGCAGAAATTTATCATCAGCTTTCCATTTTTATTTTCTGTATCTTCGCTAAACTTCTGTTTACCTCCTGATATTACCCTCTTATCAACTCTTGCGTTATAATCCCAAATTATTATTATTATTTCGTTATTTCGTATCTCATCTGCTACTTTCTGGAGTTTTTCATAAAACTGTTCTCTATCTTTTTCTAGTTTATAGTATTCAGGTGCGTAAATGCCTACAATATTTATCTTTTTGTTGTTTGTTTTTAGTTTTACCATTATCATTCTCTCCGATATACACCGTGTCCAAGATAAGGATGCCCACTAAGGGGATCTCGGAAACGGTAAGAGATGCAAGGTCGGTTAAATGGAACAAAAGTTAACGCATTTGAGAGGATGTATTTATGGTCTTTGTAGAACTCGAATATCTCTTTTAGTTTTTGAGATATTTGAAAAAAATTGAATTTTCTGATTTTCGTTTTTATTTTTTTCTGAACTTATTTGAAGAGGTATAAGAAAAGAAGAGCACATTTTCATTGCCACTTTTCTAGCTCTACTTAATGCTGTTATTCAATTTTTGATACGTTTCGTTTGTTAGCAACCATCATCAACTTTATTTTTTTAAATACACGAAAAAATTATTTCTGCCATATTTAAATTCTCTCCTTGATTCTGAATTCAACAATATATCACACTTTATATTTTTGATACGTTTCGGATGAGAAAATTCATATTCAATATGAAGATATGAAAAGTGGCAATGAAAATGTGCTCTTCTTTTCTTGATAGCTCTTCAAATAAGGTCAGAAAAAAATAAAAACGAAAATCAGAAAATTCAATTTTTTTCAAATATCTCAAAAACTAAGAGATATTCGAGTTCTACAAAGACAATAAATACATCCTCTCAAATGCGTAACTTTTGCTCCATTTAACCGACCTTCCATCTGTTACCGTTTCCGAGATCCCCATAGTGGGTATCCTTATCTTGGACACGGTGTATACTGACATTTCATGATTTGGCTTATGTATTTCTCTTTAAACATGAGAGCGACTCCTTCCTTTACCCGTTGGTCTTTCGCCGCATCGTTATAGAACAGGACATATTCTCCTAGTATCGTTTCTCATTTTCCTTTCTTTTTTGTTTCTTGTAGCGCACATATATCTACTTTGTGACCGCTAAGTTCTTTTTCTTAGTGATTTTATATTCCAGGTCGCCAACCGACGTACATTTTTATTTTTCCATTTCTTTAGCCATCTTCTTGCGTCAACGTTAAATCCGCCCTATTCCGAGGCAGGGTTTTTGTTTTGAAAGCGGTTTATTTCTTTTTACCACCGGCAGGCTGCAAACCTTACCTGGGAACCCTCCCCTTTATCCGGGCATAGGACCGCTAACAGATCGCTGAGCTACTGAATTATCTGGAAATTTCAAATTTTTTCACTTAAAATAATATGTGATAATAAATTAACACTTAAGTCGGTTATATCTTCCTTGGTGTACTATACTTACAGTTCTTCTAAATTGGTTATAACGTTCAATACAATAGCTTTACTAGTTATCGGTTTAATGGAATGCTCCCAAAATTGTTCGCGGTCGAATTTAATGCTTGGACCATTTTGTGTACCTAAACTGTATGAGCGAAAATAGTACTCAATTAAAGACTTTTTTTTCAGTAGGTAACATTATTTACGAAATTGCGTATTAGTACATCTGACTAAAACCAAACGTCAATGTTTATGTCAAATAACAGTGTCAATTGTTAGAGGTTTGAGCAAAAGTAGGCCTACCATTTCAGTACTGTAAATTAATAGCCATACTGTATTTTATCCGTATCAATTTTCCATAAGAGAGTTTGAGTTGTGGTTAAAGTATGTATTTCCAGCGGCTTAACAATTTTTTCAATTATAAAATAAATAACGTTAGGATTTTGAATAGATCGTTATATAGTTAGGGTTGCTATTTATCTGAAGTGGTTAAATAAGACCAATTGAAGAAAGTTGTTTTCACATTATATGGTTTCCTGGTAAACACCACCAAATAGCATATTTTCTGTGTTATGCTTAATAGCCCTAATTTTAATGATATTAAAAGTTTTTGTTATGAATTATTATTATGAGTATAAAATGAGTTTCTGGTTTACGAAGGTGCGAGGGGTATTATACAAAACAAAGCTAAAACAGTAATCAATCAATAATTATTAATGTACTATTCTTTTCAATGCAGAATGGGTTTTAGTTGTGTGGACGCTAAGACTGTTTTTACTGTAAATTCAAGTAATTTTTCGTTGTTGTTCAAAGTACAGTTGGTATTCATCAATCACGATACATAACTTAAGTGGAGTAACCCGATAATGTGTTTATGGTATGCTTCTTATTACATCTTATTTTATACTGTTAAAATTTTTTGAAATCATACACATGTCTTTTGCAAGAGTCGAGCTCTTGTTTAAGTCTTTACACGTTATTATTGTTATTGCATTATTTCAGTAAGTGTCATTAATCTTGGATTGTTTATTCACTAAAACAACCTAACCTTGTCCTTTAAAGATAAAATACCGTAATTTCAATAACCTCCTACCATTATAATAATTCTTGATTTGATATCATCCGGTTTGAGTATTTCATTACGATTTCCTGTAGGAAAGGATGCTGCCTACAATTTATTGAGTATTTGGTTTTTTTGTACACATTCCAAACTTTACCTTTAAGAATATTTTACAGGTTTAAGAAAACAGTTACATAATATGTAATAAATTTGGCAACATCTTTAGAATATTTTTTGAATGATGATCTAAATTAAATATTTGGTAAATTCATTTTTGCTACCACTTTCCCATTAAACAACTTAACTTTATTGATATTTGATACAAAAATGGAATCTTCTCACATAGTGGCATAATATAATTTATTGTATATTCAATCGACAGAGAATATTAAAGCAAGATATGTGCGTGTAATACACTATACTAAATACGGAAGGGCAAGGACCTTAGTTAGGGCCCTGTATTTGTTTGGGAATTTGTTACGATATAAAATGGGGGAGTGTAGTAAATACACGTAACGGAAGTATGAGCATTTTATAATAAATTTACGTGTAAGTTACTAGAATAATTTAATATAATGTCGTTTCTATTACTTATCACATTCTCGTTTTATCAAAATTTAATAAAAACGTAATAATAAATAAGTGCGGTTTCCTGTTGGTTAACGTTTATATTTATTTATTTCTCAATCTAGTTTATTTTACGTACGTCAATATGCTTTAAATAATAATAACCACAAAAAAATGTCTCATTGAAGGCGGTTTAGTCTGATGTCTAAACTAAATTATGGAACCGGTAACCTCAAAAATGTGGCTAAATGGTTACAGAAGCGTTCTGTTTTACCTACAATTCTTTTGTTTTTATTATCTACCAATAAAGTCGTCACATTGAACATGTATGAAAATGAACAGGAATTGGAGTAATTCGTATTTCTAGTGATACAGGAAATATTAGTCGATATGATCGACATTTTATTTTTACATTTGATTCAGTATTATTATATATAGAACGTTGATAATAACCAATGTTTACATTGTTATCTCACTTGTTAAGAACTCACATGTGTGCCATATAACAACACTCATGTTTTTTGAAGGGAGTTACGCCGGTAATTACTGTAGTTATTCATACACAGTGTTTTCGTGAAGTATTGAGCAAAATCCTTAAAATGTTTAGGGAAAATCATCTGTTGACGAGTATTTTTAACCCTTCAGTGCGTGAATTTGTAATTTCAAATTAATTTATTTTTATTAATAAAAAAAGTTGTATAAATAGTGGAAAAAATGATTAAAAAAATTCATTTTACTTCGTATAATTGTTTATAACAATTTTATTATTGATTCAGTTATGCATCAATAGGCACAACGTGTTAAAAAAGTTAATATAGTTAGTTGATATGAATACTTTCTTTCGGTAGGAAATTATTAATTATGAATATTTTAAAACAATTTTTTGGTTTGTTTAACCAAAACGCTCCATTGTATTTGTCACACATAACATAGGTTTCAACAGAACATGCTGGATATTTGCATCCACGTCGAGTATTGTTCCAGATCGGAACATGATTCACCTCGTCAATCAGTCGTAGGTAGTTGGTTGACATTTGGCTTCTTCTGTTTTGCCTCAATTTGTATTTGAAGATCGGACTGTCTTCCTCTTTTTCTCTTGCCTACATTTGGGGGGTCAATTTCACAAAGTATTCTTGCTACTTCAAGGCGAAAATCCAAAAGAGACATATGTTTTTTCCCTCCATGACTCGATACAAAAGCCAAGAATTAATTATTGTGGTGTCCACAAGATGGTAGAAAATTATCAGTACCATTTTCTGGATCGCATTTTTATACGATATCGTCCTATGTTGCTATCCAGTAGATCGACCCCACCCATATGCATATTATACTGCTTGACAATGGCCGGGGAGGGAATGCCCAATTTATTCTTTGTTTTTCTATCGTATCTTTTACCAAAGATATAGGATCTAGACCTATAAAAGATGACAAAGATATATAACATCTCTGTTTCATTGTCTTTCCAGTAGACATTGTTTATTATAGTTCCTTCACACTCGCTTACAAATTCTCCACATTTTCCTCTTCCAAATTTGGCCAGGTAATCAATAATGTGAATAGAAGTATAATAATTATCAAAATACAATTTGTAGAAACAATTCTTCGGAATGTCACGTACTAGACGTTAACCACGATATTACTATTTGCTCCAAGGTCGGGTTCATTTTGAAGACGATTTTCGGGATTATTCTCAGTTCCTGTGTATATTTCAAATTTGTAGCAGTATCCAGATACTCCAGCAAGTATAAATAATCCACTTATGTGGATTTAGCGGCATTTTGCTGGATATGATAACGTGGCTTTGTGGCACAAACCTGCTCATCTACAAACAATTTCTCTTCCACTGGTACCGAGAGAAACTTTTTGGATAAATTGTCGTAATTTGTACAATTTGTCGTTAGATACAATCGAATTATCCTTAAAATGAAGCATTTTACGAATTAGGTCAAAATAATCTCGACTCATTGTTTTTTGAACAACTTCAAGTGCAATCTCGTATTTCTAGAATAATCTTATATTAGGTAAACAGGAAATTGAAGAAAATATGCAAATACTCAGATATAATTAGAGGCTTCGCAGGATTTTGTTAGACACTGTACCTAATAGTTTTTTTTAATATTATCCAGAAAATCGTCGTCAAAAAATATCCAAAGAACTGGAAGGGAGTCTTTAGATCTTTTATATGTTCTTTTAAATGTACTTAGAATATTTCCAATATTTCCGTTTCGCTAGATCAAATTTCTTTTCACCTGTCTTATCATATTTGCGACTTGCTTGGTAGGTTAGATTCGGTTCTGCACTGGCCACATTTTGAAATAACTCATTCTCATTTTCAGGGAAAAATTCAATAACAGCATTAAGTAGAGCTAGTAAAGTGGCAATAAAAATGCGCTTTTCTTTTCTTGGTAGCTCTTCAAATAAGGTCAGAAAAAAATAAAAATGAAAATCAGAAAATTCAATTTTTTCAAATATCTCAAAAACTAAAAGAGATATTCGAGTTCTACAAAGACCATAAACACATCCTCTCAAATGAGTAACTTTTGTTCCATTTAACCGACCTTCCATCTCTTACCGTTTCCGAGATCCCCATAGTGGGCATCCTTATCTTGGACACGGTGTATACTATATAATATGTTGTATTGTATTGTATGATTTATTCTGTTGTATTTTTTATGTAATACACAAGAACACGGTTTTTGCTAATAAAGAGTGATATAATAATAAATTTATATATGCAAACGCCGAAGTTTATGATTGTTGAGCGCGACGTTTCGGAACCGGGCTCTGCTTCCGCCATCAGGCTTAGTCCTGAGAAGCACTATTTTCGCACTTGAGTCGAATTCATATGTTATATATAATTTTTCCCAAGCACTTGACTACGCTCAGATTCGAAGTTGGTACCTTTCACATACTAGTCTGACACCTTTACCGCTGAGCCACTGAGTAATCCAATATACATTTGTTAGAACTATATATATATATATTTTGATAGTAGAATAAAAAAAAATCTAGCCATTGTATAATATAGAATTAATAAACAAAACAAAAATAGTTTTTTAAAATAAGAAAAGTTTTTTGTATTTTGAAGCTAATATTTTATTATTATTATATAATAAAACAATATAATAAAAAAAAAATGTAAAAAACGCAACAATTTGTAAACCTCATAGTAAGTAAGATCTGTATGTTATAATATTTGTTGCTCAACGTTTTCTAGTTGTTGCCTTTGAAAAAGCAAAGAATAAATTTGCGAAAATTTAGGCCATAATAAATAGCATTCATTAAACATATATATATATATATATATATATATATATATATATATATATATAATAAAACTTTTTCGTGGTTACGCAGAAGTTTATTGCGCATGTTGCGCCGTAACCTTTTGCGCAGGTGTATTGCGCTTAAGCTCTTCGCGCATTATTGGAATCCATATGGGTTTCATTTCTACACTAGCTTGGCTTATTGGATTTTCTGCTAGTGCGATGTATGTGGCTTCTTTGAGTTTCCGACAAGTTGTGTTCTCGTCCTTTGCCACTATCTGTATGTTATCCCATTGGATGCGGTGGTCTTCGTACCAGACATGTTCAGCGATTCTTGTTCTTTCTGTTTCGCCCTTGCGGACGTTGTTCTTGTGTTCCTGCCTTCTCACTTTGAGTGGTCTACTGCTCTCTCCTATGTATGCTCTGCCGCATTCGCATGGTAGGTAGGCCGATCAACTCCACTAATAGGAAACCACAGTTACAAAACACTTATAATACAGAAATAATATATGAATCAACCACAATTTGTGGTGAAAAGAATACTTGAATATTGTTTCGGGACAAGTCGTAGCATAAATAGATTTTAGAAGAAAATGCTGTATTCTTACCTTGGAATATAATTCTCAAAACACATTCTGAAATTGAACAACGCCGATACGTGCACATGCACTTAGAGAGCAATCACAAGTAACACTGACGATGTATATTTGAATCAGTCGACGTAAAATGTGACCATTCTTCTATAGAACTTTTTAAATCAATTGGAAGTGGACGACGCTTATCTGCATCACTAGGTACTGAAGGATTAAACACGCGTTTTTTTTATAGTTTTTATAGAAGTAATTTATACGGTGGGGGGTCTTGTATCAGATAAGCGTTGTCGAAAAACCACCTTACAATTTCACAAAACTAAGTTAAATGTCAAATGCACTGTTGATAACCTGACAAGACGGATACGTTGTTTGAACATTAACTATTACTTCTAGATATACGTCACATTTCGTGTCGAAATATTTCTTTTAAATCATTAAAGTAGACTTTGCTATTTAAATATCGTCATAAAAAGTATTCTTTGGGAGTGTAAAATCTGGATACCTGGCTGGGCACTGTATCCAACGATTTAGAAAAGCTTCATTTAAATAAGCGCAGGCAGGTCTTAAATAATATTGGAGGTGCTCCATCTTGTTGAAAGAATAGGCCATTCCTTGGAAGGTCAGTTTCTCTGGATCTGAATACAAAGATAAGTGAGGTTGTCTCGAAGAAAATCCAAATACCTTATACGGATTAGGTGTTCACGTCAAAAACATTGTAACTATCCATTCATTAGGATTTTCGGTAGTATAATAACGACAGCTTTTTTTATTGACATACCCATTTAAAGCAAAGAAAAAACTTTAAAAAAAAATCATCACCATAATCGCATAGCAAATAATTTTGATATGAAAGACATTATGTGTATGTAATAAATTTTTGGTTTTAACACGTACTGTATTTGCCACAGCGTCATTTTCTTTGCTTTTTACTGACTAGATTTGATAAGTGATATTTAGACCTTTGGAATTTTAACTGTACGTAATACGTTTGTAATTAATATAATATTTTGTGGAGTATGAAGATGGAGGTGTTAGTATAAATGTAGAAACAGTTAATGTTAATATTAAAATCTCTAATTTAAGAATTTTTGTTTATCCAAATTTATTTATTTTTTTTTAATGGATGGTTATTTTTTTTTCAGATTGGTTATTTTTATTTATTTTTTTTTTACTTTGTAGAATTCCGTAATTTTTGAATTTGTGAGATGTTTTTATTTGAAATACTAACTTCTCGGTAGCAGTATATAATTTTTAGAGAGTGGTAGGAAAACCAGGTAGTTACCAATTGGGGTATTCAATTGTTTCCAATTTCTGATAAGAATGCAGTGCATTTGAAAAGTTGGACCACTAATGTGTTTCTATGTACTGAGACGCTTTAGTTAGATTGCCCAATTGTTTTTTTCTCAGTTTCTCCAGTTAAAACCTGGCCCGGAGCCCTAACCTAACCTTACCGTAGGGTAGTACTTTTTTTTAATTCTCTTAGTTTGTTTTACTTTTATTTACCTAGGTATTTAAAACCCCAAGAAAGAAATAGGTGAATGAGGTATGCTGATGCTACTCCATTTGCTCACTGAGGGGTACTCCTATACTCCAACCTGCCGTAACCCAGGTTGTTGTAGCATTTTATTTCAGAACCTAATATGCTGTATACTGTTTCTATTATATTAATAATTTTTGATAGAAGCAATACAGCTTCTCCGTTTGTTCAATAATAAAGTATACAATTATAAAAACATACGGGGGTGGGGTGGATGTTTTTATAATTTATATTTTATTTTTAAATTATTTACATTTATTATAAATTGGGAAGCATTGACATAAAAGACCGTGTCGATTATATATTTTTTCAGCCAAATTTAGTTATTTTTTTTTTTTTTTTAATCAGAAGCTGTTACAAGACCTGAAATCTAATACACCACATTGCTTCTCAAAAATTCAAATACATTTTGAATCTGGTATCATATTCTTTTTAGACTTTTTTCATCTTACTCGTTCGAGTAATTATAATAATAATACTGTCGGGGTTCGTGTATATTTACATCGACACGCACACGTATCATATGCGTATTGCCTAATTATTGCATCATGATACTAGTTAAGTTTATCATAAGCGACTTTTTGCCATAGTTGAGTTTTACTTATTTGTAATCATGTAATTACTGCTTGGAAGCTATAGTTATAAATATTACATGCAAATCCATTCACTGTTTTTCTGTTTGGGAAAGTTATTAGTTTATAATAAAATTGGTTTGTTTAATAATAATAAAGGCGGAAACTATAATTAGTAAGTATATTTTTAATTAAAAAAAACCATCATAATTAAGCGCTTTAAACAATTTAAAAGGTGCTAGTAAAATACGAAACCGCAAGTACTTAATTATTGAATTATGTGACTTATTTTTAGCACTGTGTCTTTGATCCAAATTGTGTCTTTGATCCAAATTAATTGAATATATCCCTCGATTTTCTTCTACTTTACATCGTATAACCCATTATAAATTGTGCGTAGGTAAATAAGTACATGATAACCCTATTATTATCTTCTTTAAAATTGTAATGAAGACAGGATGTTTATTTTTATAGTTCATTGGTAATAAACGAATATATAAATACATTAAAATCCCATATTAACTTTGTTTGACTTTATGTCGATCGATTCTACAGGATCGGTTGGTTAAAACTTTTTAAACGATGTGTAATGGCATTTAAACCTTTAAAATTTGTACTTACTATAATTTCCGCTTTAAGAAACTTCACTTATTGTCTTAAATGCCTTAATATAAGCAATCCTTATTACTCTAATAGAATATTTCCTTTTTAAAACTATATTTCTAATTATTACAATTTAACGCGATTTAGCTCCATCTCCAATAAAATGTTTGTAATTAACTTATATGTTAGAGTTTGCTGCATCTGAGGAATTCGTTAAACATAAATTAAAAAGTGTTTATTACATCCGCTTTAAGCAATTCTTATTTCAAACAGTCTTACTAAACAGATCTTTATTTATTTTTCATGGTCTTTATTTATATTTAAAGTTGACCCTGTTTAATATTTAAGGATTTAATCAAAACGTTATCACAAGTGGCCATTTGAGATTATTCGCAAGGGAATATTACTGATAAAATCTCTGATTACCTTTTTATTCCAATAAAATTTCCTGTGCAAATTTCTGTCTTGTCCTTGAATGACAGGATATTACATTAATGATCTGGTTTTGTTAAATATTTTCAGATTTCATGTGTTGCAATGTAAATGTTTGCAAAAAAGGAAGCACCTGCTGGGCAAGGTGTTTTCTTGGTACTGTCATGTTTGAACAATGTGTGTTATCACAAGTTAAGTTAATTGTTTATCAAATTATTGCATTAAAAATATAAAAACATCCGGATGCTGGCGACTAAATGCTAATGAGAATGAATTCTGTTGCTGTTAATTTATTGTCTATAATTTTGAAAATGTTAATAAAATAATCAAATTCGTAATAAATTACGGAAACCTCTTTAGCACTCCTTTCCTCTTTCACCTAAAACGATTCCAATTATATATGTATAATAATAATTTGAATTACAATTTAGTTCTATTAACTTTTTTTGCTACCTTTTTGTATGTTCCTGCGTATTTGCCCAATTTCTAACCATCTACACAAAATCTGTGTGATATTAAATGTGGCTACACCCATTAGACGATATACGACGGTAAGGTGAAAAATTCTCGGCCTGACAGTGAAAGACTGCGACTTTCAGTAACAAAACGATTTTATTTTTCTACGTAATCTACCTTGACTTCAACACACTTGCTCCAGCGTTTCTCAACTTCTTCATTGGATGCGAAGCGCTTCCAGAAACAAATTTCTTCAAGTTTGGGAACAGATGTTAGTCTGAGGGTGCAAAATCAGGAGAATAAAGGGATGGCCGAGCAAATCGTACCTCAAATCCCCAGTTTTCCCATCGCCAACGCACTTTTGTGTGCAGTGCAGGTGTCCTGGTAAAAGATGATTTTTTTCTTCTTCAAGTCACGCCTCTTGGAATTTTGGATCCAGCTCAGCTGGCCAAGAAGGTTGAGTAATATTCACCTGTAATTGTTATGACTTTTGCAAGGTAATTAATTAACAGGATCCCTTTCGCATCCCAAAAAAACGCTGGCCATGACCTTTCCGGCAGATGCGATCGATTTTGCTTTCTTTGCCGCTGAATCGCCGGCTTCCACCCACTGCTTGGTCTGCTGTTTCGTTTCTGGCGTGTAATGATGGACCCATATCTCATCCATGGTGACAAAATAGTTTGGATCCCTATTGAATCGGTTCAAAGATTGCTTCGAAAATCGTTTCCGCATTTGCTTTTGATCGCCATTCATCTTACGCAGAGCTTTCGCATTATTTATGTTCCGATATCCCCACAGCCTCAGCTATCTCATTCACTTTACTCGCGTGTCGTCCAACACGATATCATGCAATTTTTTAATGGTTTCTGGTGTGATTGCGGTTTTTGGCCGTCCTTCACGTGGGTCATCTTTGAGGGATGTGCGACCACGTTTAAATTCAGCTGTCCACTTTTAACAGTTGACATGGAAAGAGCAGAGTCCCCGTAAACTTTTGTCAACTTCGGATGAATTTCCTCAGGTGTTAATCCATCCAAAACGAAGAATTGTGTGACCCTACGATATTCAAGTTTATCCATTTGAACGAAAAACACGCAAGACGTCTGCTGCAAAAATTCGTGTAAACAAACTACTTGAGAGAACAAGTTGAAACTAATGACACGCGCACACAGACAGGAAACATATTTTTTTCCTGATTGGAGCGCTATCTATGTGTCAGGCCGAGAACTATTCACCTTACCCACGTATTTTATCATTTTTTTCAAAAACAATTGTGTTTTCTTATGCGAATTATGTTACTGAATGCACAAAGTAGAAGACGGCACTGTTTTACTAGTACAACAATGGTAAATACTGTTTTATTAGTATAATAATGTTAGTGCCTAATTACGATACGACGACACGACTGTAGTTATTTGTTATAGTTGTGACAGTTTTGAGTTGTGTCCTTGCACTGAAACTATCTTAACTGATTATACAAATACATACTACGACTGTTGATACTTTAGCACCAAAAAATTGTGTATGACAAGTTGTTACACGATCAAAACGTACTGCGCGTCGTGCATGCCTACCGAAGTAAGCGGGTTGCCAGCCAACTGAAGTGGAAATGGACGGGGTCGATATAAGACGTAAAATGATTGAAATTCAGTTCAAACACCTTACACTTACCATAAACCAACAAATAACAACATTCAATCCAGGAAACATTGTTTCTAGGCGTCCCCACAATCTTATTTTTTTCTAAAATAAATAATCCTAGGCGAGGTGTTAAGTTAATACTACCCAACTGTCGAAGATAGAATTGCAGCCTACTCAATAAAACCATACACAACTCAAGAACAATCACATTCACCTTAACAGAATACTTAGATTTCGTCTCAAAACCCTAATGCCCGTCGATTCCATTTTGAAAATCTTGAGTTCAATCGCCCCCAAAAGTAAATTTATCCAAAGCTTAATAAGATTTTGGAGCATATGAGTCGTCGTAAACTTAGTATCCTGATGTTCGGTAAATCAAAGTAATAAAACGTTATCTGGATACTTTCTAATTTACCCTCGTACACATGTAGATTAATATTTCTGCCATAAATTTCAGAAATAAATAAATATCACCCAATTTAGAAAAAAGAATAATACTTCGGTCTATTAATTTTTAATCACAGAGACATTAATTCGTATTTAAAAATTTAAAAAGGTAACGTTGTTCATAAATCATATTTGAATACTTTCTCTTTAAAATTCTATTTAAACATTCACCCACATGAATGAATTGTAATAATTCAAATCTGAAATTTCTGCTTAATAAATATCTGGTTATCAGTGTTATGTATTTAATAGGTAAATTTTGTCATCGATCTGATTCAAAATAAATAATTCTCAGATCAATCATTAAGCCAAAATAACAATCTAATTGATTATTCTAAAACGATGTAATTATGTAACTTCACACAAAAAAAACTCTTATAATATCGGTTCTTTAGATTAAGGAATCGCAATTCAAACAAATAATAAAAAGAAATTAGTTAAGTAATGGATCTATATTACCAATCTTTCAAAAATATTTGTAGACATTGCTTCCGAGAAGTACTAAATTAAAATCCTTAAATCCTTAGTACTTGAATGAAATTTACCATATAAACATCTCTAATGATAATCAAACTACTATCATTCAAAGATACAAAATTACTCTTACAGTGAAATTCGCAGTCCTTTGTCCGGTATATGTGTCCACTGGGTTGATTCGTTATAATTATTCCTTACATGTATCCACGCGGCCGCATTTATTCACTTAATTCGTCCGTCAGCACCACTAACTAACTTAAATGTCCAAGTTTGTTTACGCCTTACGCGTATATAAGAATTGGACAGTTGATTTGCTATATGCCCTTCATAATTCAATGTTTGTCACGGAATATATTTACTTACACTTGAACGTCAAAATTCTTAAATGTTTTTATACAATCGATTTAGTACTGTTAACAATCGCACATGTGCTAAATCAATGACACTAATGTCCCCTACTGTTTAACTTAACAAACAACTTTATTTCTTTACTTAAAGGATTACTTGAGGTTTTTTTGGATCGCGCTGTTTTGTATAATATTTTTACTGGATGTTTGCTGTTTACTTTAAATCTGATTCAACACTTCTTAAATTTTGAAAAAAGAGCGGACTGGTATTTTTCCTTCAATTTACAAACTAATCCTTTCATTTGTAAATGTTTAAATACTTCATCCCCAAAATGGGTTTCCGCAGTCAAATAATATGCACTGCAACACTAATTTTTACAAATAAAAATCAACACATATCGTTCTTATGACCTCACAAAATACTAGCGCGAATCTCTGTGTACTCTAGCAGACTCTTATATACCTGCGGTCATCCATTTTGCCCAACGTCATCAAATTTTTCGCGCTAAAATCACAATCAACCTATCCAAAAAGAGCTTTCCACTGCGCGTCTTTGCCGAGTAGAAGTCTGAAAAGGGAACCAGACGCACCGGAACAAGAAAAGCGTAGCCATCTTGAATTTGTTTAAAGACACCCTCACAACTCTTCGGCAACATCTTAATTCACATTCAAATTCACTTCATATACTGTCCAGATCTAGATTCAACTTTTATGAAAATCTCCCATATGCGTGAATTTTCCTTCCGCACAATTTAACAAAACACCATTTTTCCTTAGCATGCATTCAATTTTTCTATTATGCAATGTTACGACATTTATACAGGCAGAGGTATACATACATATTCTTTTCTACAATTTAATAAAACATCAACACATCATAAATACAATCGTTCATACATTTACGACAATTTTAAACCGCATTTCTCAACGCACAGTAGCACATTCTAGTAGTATAGTCTCAATAGGGGTGTTACCAAAACATTATTTCTCTATCAATTTTAATACTTTCCGCTTGAAAATCTTCATATAAGATTTAAATACTCCATCCAAAATACGTTCTACACAAGACTGCACATATCCATTGCGTCAAAATAAGCTCACAAAGTACTTAGATGTAATCCTAGCAAAAATTCTTAACAATGAAATAAAAGAAATCGCAATCTTTTAGCATTATTGTAGATTTTTATTTAAATTTATGTAGACAGTATATCAACCTTAGTCCAAATATATCAAGATCTCTTTTTTAAATACTAAAATATTGATACATGTCACAAATCTTAGTAGATATTGGTGGAGACATTACACCCTTATAATAGATTGGGGGATAAAAATACAGCCGTGTTGAATAAGGACGTATAAAAACGACCTGTACTGTTTAACAGTTTGTCATTTAAAAATTCTATTTAGTAGAAATGGTACTTTATTGAAAATAATATCTCCTGATTTTTAACATTTGGTGCCGCCGCTTGAAAAAAAAATAGTACACAGGGTGTGGCTCGTAGAGCTTTGATTAAAAGTAATAGCGGATACAGCTATGTTTAAAATCTGAAATTACGAAGCTGTAGGTTTTGGATGACGCTGAGTTCAAATATAATATTGTCCTGAATGTGGCACTTTCGGTTATACCGGAAGTAGACGTCAATTTTGTTATTTTAAATGGAACCTAATAATGTTTATTTTATTTTCGAATTCTACATGAAATTCTAGATAAAATTTGTGCATAATGTCCTATACCAAAAATGAAGTATTTTCGAGATATGTCGATTTTTTAAATCCTAGTCCACATTGAATAACGATATCTCCATTAACAACGGAGCTAGTCACGTGAAATTGTAACCAATAAAGAACAAGCGCTTGCCCGTTAACTCCATATATCCATCTCATTGATATTTAATACAGGGTGTTTTAAACTTAGCCGCCAACATGCACAATTTAAATCATTTATAAGTTGCTTACTTTCAATAGAACACCCTGTATTTTATTACTTTTTCCGCTGTATTTTTTGAGATATTTCATTATCTTAGTTAAAACATAACACTTAATTATTTCAACATTAGTAAAGGGTAGGCCATGGCTGCCAAAGTTAGAACGTTAATTGTTTATGTTGTTTTGACAGTTTTTTTTACCAGTTTGTATTTCATAGTAAATAATGGCAAATGTAAGATTTACTAATGATGATTTTTTCAATCTTATTATTATTTACGGCGAGTGTAATAGAAATGTTGAACGGACTTGCCGTGTTTTTGCAGAAAGATATCCAAATCGACCAAATGCAACTGGTGATATTGTAAGAAGATTGCTTAAAAACTGCCGTCGGTTTGGTCAATTTAAGACAAAAATTAATAAAAATAAACCACTAGTGGACAGTGACATAAACGAAATTAATGTTTTGGGTTATTTTACGGCCTCTCCAAATGCCTCCATTAGAGATTGTGAGAGAGACCTTACTTTGTCGATGAGAACAATTCATCGCATTTTAAAAAAACACAAATGGAAACCATTTTCATATCATTTGGTGCAACACTTACAATTAGGTGATCTTCCTCGAAGGGTAGAATTCTGTGAATGGTTTTTAATGAAGACCCAAGAGGATGAAAACTTCATAAAAAAAGTTATATGGTGTGATGAAGCAAAGTTTAGCAAAAATGGATTATTTAACCGACATAATGCCCATTTTTGGTCTAATGAAAATCCACGTTACTAGAGAACGTTATTTCCAAGATAGTTGGAGTTTTAATGTTTTTTGTGCAATAAAAGACGATACAATTTTAGCATTAAAATTTTATGATGAAAATTTAAATGGTACAAGATATTGCCACATTTTAGAAGAAGCCATACGACCGGCGTTACATACTGTAAGAAATGGAGAGGCGGCTTCAGCTTGGTATCAGCAAGATGGAGCACCTCCTCATAACTTTGGTCCTGTTGTTCAGCATCTTTACGACATGTTTGATGATAGACGGATTGCCAATCAGTGTCCATTTCGTAGGCCAGCTCGCTCTCCTTATTTGGCTCCTCTAGATTTTGGTATTCGGGGTTACATTAAAAATCAGGTATTTTCCAAACCTGTTACGACAAAGGAAGATATTATGCAGAGAGTCTTACTTGCTTTTAATTCTCTAACACCCGACCATATTTCCAGAATTACAAGACATAACTTAATGAAAAGGATTCATAAATGTTTAGAAGTAGATGGTGCTAATTTTGAACACTTATTATAAAACTTTATTTGTTTAATATTACATTTAGTTATTTTTGTTTGTAAGTTATCTAATTAAATTAATACAAAATACCTAGTCAACGTTTTTAATGATATCCACAATTAATAATCCTTTCAGGCTATTGGTTACTTTTCAGAATTAATAATTTATGAAAAAATATCACCTTAAATAATGGTAATCATGGCCTACCTTTTACTAATGTTGAAATAATTAAGTGTTGTTATGTTTAGATAATGAAATATCTCAAAAGTGGTTGGATTTAGGTATAGGGAATACTGATACCAAACGAATTGGTTTAAAAAAATACAGCGGAAAATGTAATAAAATACAGGGTGCTCTATTTAAAGTAAGCAACTTATAAATGATTTAATTGTGCATGTTGGCGGCTAAGTTTAAAACACCCTGTATGAAATATCAATGAGATGGATATATGGAGTTAACGGGCAAGCGCTTGTTGTTTGTTGGTTACAATTTCACGTCACTAGCTTCGTTATTAATGGAGATATCGTTATTCAATGTGGACTAGGATTTTTTCAAAATTTTTTAAAAAATCGACATATCTCGAAAATACTTCATTTTTGGGATAGGACATTGTGCACAAATTTTATCTAGAATTTCATGTAGAATTCGAAAATAAAATAAAAAATATTAGGTTCCATTTAAAATAACAAAGTTGACGTCTACCTCCGGTATAACCGGAAGTGTCCACATTCAGGACAATATTATATTTGAACTCAGCGTCATCAAAACCTACAGCTTCGTAATTTAGATTTTAACTGTATCGCATTACTTTTAATCAATTCTTCGCGCCACACCCTGTATATCACTCGGAGTAAAACGCTATTTTGTGTTTCATCCAGATTGCACAGCCTCTGCTGCAATCTGGATTCAACTCAAAATGAATCCGTTCTACTCCTGAATAATATAGTATAGTATTATTTAAGTCTGGATTATACAAATATACATAGTGTGTTAATAAGACGGAACAATGTGGTTGAATATTTGTTGAAGCAACAGAAAATCCAGATACTAAGGTCGGCATCTGGAAACAAAAAGAATTTTCTTAAATTTAGTTTTATTTCTATACCTAGAATAAAAATAATTATACAATTGTCAAATGACGATTGGCAAGTATAAAGGAAGTCTAGGATGTTAATTTGAAATCAGCTTCGGCCAACCTTATTTGAATTAATACAAAAACAAAAACGCTCTAGGATATTGATTTGAAATCAGCTTTTGCCAACCTTACTGTCGTATATAGCTGAATCTCTGTTAATTCACTGTTTGAATACCGCATAGTATACAGGATGTTGTATTTAAAAAACAGAAATTTTACAATTAGCCAAAGTTACCAACACTTACATCTTTTTCTTGTTTTTGTATTAATCGAATAAGGTTGGCAGAAGTTGATATTAAATCAACATCTTAGACTTGCACATTGTTTTTGTATTAATTCGAATAAGGTTGACAGAAGCTCATTTCAAATCAACACCCTAGACTTGCGGCTTGTTTTTGGTATTGTATTAATTCGAATAAAGTTAACACAAACTGATTTCAAATCAACACTCTAGACTTGCACATTGTTCTTGTTTTTGTATTAAAGCGAATAAGGTTGGCAGAAACTAATGTTAAGTCAACATCCTTGACTTGCACATTGTTTTTGTTTTTCGTGTTAAATCGGATAAGGTTTGCAGACGCAATTATCAAAATTGGAAATGAAAGTCGACTTGTCTGCCTTTTATTTAATTACCTGCCTTTTTACAAACACGTTATTTGAATAGTGAAAGGATGTTATTGTTGGTTGCATAACTGGGGAATTCCTACGTCACACACACATTCTGATTGCATTTTCAAGGTCTGTTTGCCTTTCAAGTAATTAGCTAATTACGGGTTTTTTTCCATGCACGTCAGAGGTATTTAAATAGTGAAAGTATGTTATTGCGGTTTACTTTACCTTGAATTTATTTTTAAGTTTAAAACTACTGCACCAGAAAATGATTTTGATATAATTGACTCCTCTTTAATTGACATTTCACAGTACCATATATTTAGAAAAGATCGGAATCATGCGAGAGGTGGAGGAATTTGACATATTAGGTCTTGCTAATGGCTGTTCAATTATTTAGTTTGAATGTGCTGGATAACGAACTGCAGGAGTTCCTGTTTTTGCAAGTAAGCATCTCTTCAAAGTGAATTGATGGCAGTTTTTACAGACCTTCCAACACAAATATAAATGCCCTTATTCCGGAATTAGATAATATATTATCCGCAGTTACGCCTACGTCTGATATGTTAATTAATAAGTGTAGGAGATTACGAATTTTATGAAATTGCGTAATCCAGTAGAATTGTGTTTTGAAAACTATAATCTAAAGCAAATAATTGATACTCCTACTTGAGTATGTAAGAACTCGAGCACGATTATTGATCTTATCTTTATATCTTACGTGATTTATGTAAAAGACAAAAGGAGCATTTGTAATCTATTTACTAATCATAAGTTAGCAAATTGCGAAATTACCATTAAGCGCGCCAAGTTTGAAACTAAATTTATAACGTATAGGTGACTTGATCCAATCAGTCATTGTCTGGACTCCATGTAGGGCTCTACAAAACCTTTCTGGCTTAACCTAATTAAGGAATTTTCAATTGATAACAAAATTGAACTGCTTAATTCTTTTTTGATGTCCCTTTTTGATAAGCATGCGCCATTAAAAGAGGTTCGTGTAACTAAACCTATAGCACCTTGGCTTAGCAACTACTGAGCTCAAAAAATACTACCTACCTGTTCGTCTGGTTTAACACTTTTAATTATCAATTATTTCACTTAGCTTTAGTTTCATTATATTGTAATATATTATTTTAAATTGTTTCATAAATTCATAGGTACTTATGCTTCATTTCACAGGATACTTTAGAAATGAGCGCAAAAATGTTAACACCGAAAAAATTCAGTTTAATTGTGTTATGTAAAAGAATGTCGTATAAAACACGAATCCAAGATAAATTGTTGTAATATGTGGAATTTATTACAATTTTAAATTACACGTAACTGTACAAGCTATTCGTTATACAAATATTCTTGGTCACATAAACGCGGAAATGTGCAATGTATTAAAGTTATAATTTAATACAAAAGGGTTCACTTATCAATGGAAAACAACTAGAGCGAAAATAATTCCTTGTTTTGGTTACAACAATAATGCGCAAATTTACCATTTTTTATGTGAGTTTCATTCTTAATTGAAATTTATGCTATTTATTAAATTAATTATTCAAAATAATGTACGCAGTTAGAACCACAGGTGCAACCACTTCACTAACTTTCTAGTTAAGTTTAATAACAGAATAATAGGTTGATATCATTAGTTATTACAAAATATGGAAATCGTGGGTGTTTTAAACAATGATTAATTAAGAGCAGCAAAAAATGTACTATTTAACGTAGTAACTGACAGTAGCTACTTAATAATTGCATCAACCTTGGTTACCTGGTTTTCAAACGCTTTGCTCATTAACCTATATTTCTCCAGTTTTTTTACTAAACATAGATTTGCACATTTTTTATTTCAAATGGCGAAGGGACGCAATCTGCAGATAATGACTAAATAATTATGTATAAAAATGCAAAAAATCACTGTTATTATATTTCTTTCTGTAGCCACCTTTTAACAAAGAATAGTAAGTTAAGTTGCACAATAGCAAGATGGGTGAAGGACTTCTATTCAGTATACTATTCCAAAAGAGGGACTTTAAATTTATGTTAAAAAACAATAATTATAGTATTGTAAACTCACTTGCGAAGAACCACAATGTTTTATACAAAATGTAATTGCTTACATAACACATTATGCGTATCATGCTCTGTGTACCAAAAGGTTATGATTAATCTAATTAATTTGTAAATTTAGTTGTGTGCATTTGCGTTATTAAACGCATAGTAACCTTTCTGTTTTGAAATAAAATAAAAATAAACTGTTGGTATCACACGATAATTGTATTCATACCCGTTCGCGAAGTTATAAACACCAGCCCTTATTTGTGGACACAAAGTGCATTATTCCCGCTCTCGGGCGCCCGCATAATACGCGACATAGTTTTAACGATTTTTATCTGACAATTAAAATGCGTTTCCTTTATTCTCGCCTTTATAATCAGTATGAAAATTGTTGTTACTAGTTACATTATTTGCAGTATAATATTTCTTCCGTACATAAAATATCAACACCCTTGCCATAAATTACTATTGAGTCCCAATCGTTATTTTATTTTCTATCGGATGTACTCACAATACACTTTTTCACCTTGT
The DNA here is from genome assembly GCA_036346205.1 of Vesta saturnalis. Taxonomy (NCBI): domain Eukaryota; kingdom Metazoa; phylum Arthropoda; class Insecta; order Coleoptera; family Lampyridae; genus Vesta; species Vesta saturnalis. The sequence continues at coordinate 368,354 of JARFJB010002116.1, forward strand.
TTTACACCACTTAATGCTATTTTTGTATGATATTTCACACTTCAGCCTCTAATGAAGTAACCGATTAAACATAACATTTTCGTCAATTCAGCAACTGTGCAAAATAATTGATCGTCGCCATTTTCTCCGTTTCATGATTAATACTTTAATCTTACCAGTACCAATTATTTTTACCAAAATTTATATCATTGCTATACAAATCTACGTGCTCGAAGTATGTCAGCGTACCGCATAGACGTCCTAGTGGCCGTACCACGGCCAAGTACTTACGTGTATGTAGTCCCTTCTAGATAGGTGTCCTAGTAGAGTCAGAGCAGTTGCGTCACTAATATTAATACTGTCAAAGGACGCCGATGGTGTCAGATTGTGAAAAATAACAACTGCCAAATCTCAGCTTTAGGGGTTATGTTTATTTTATCACAATAATAAAATTTAAAATATCAGAAAATATGTTTAATGTCAGAAATGCTTGGCAACATCGGACAGAATTGCCAACCTAAATCAGTTCTATCTGCATCTTTCGTGCACAATAATAGTCTTGTTCTAAAGGTGGTAATGAAACCAAGTTAGTTATGACGCATCCGCTCCGACTCGTAACAATTGATATAGAATTAAGTTGGGCACTTCTGTGGTAACTGGAAAGGTGACCGCGTTTGTGGAAAGTTTAGGCTAATGTGTGCCAACACTGACAGGTAGTAGAACGATACCATTAGTAAGGGTTACTACTTGGCTGGTCTACCTGATATTTCAGGTATTTACGAAGCTTGGATAATTGCCTTTGAGTACGAGAGGGCACCAAGGTTGAAATAGGCAGGCTGTGTTGATGATCACTTCATGAACAAGCAAAATGCAATGGGAAATCATTTTTATTGAATGTATGTATGTAAGCCAAGTGAAAGAGTAACTTTAGTGGATGTCCAGAGAGAATATACGGAACTAGTCCTTGGATATTCAAGAGTAAATGAGGATGATAAACGCCTGGTGAATATTTGTGTTGAAAGAAGTTTGTTTGTTGTAACGTGCTAATTTTTTGACTATCGTTACCTTAATGCAAGTTTTTGAATGTGTTATTATTTGGAAATGTATTTACAGTATTTGGGTATATTTCGGCACCTTTTTTTCTTTCAATAATTACATTTTCATGCGTATGTCGATATTTTCTCCTTAGTATATATAATTACGAATGCCCGTGTATATGTTTTTATCGTCTATAATAGGTATTGTTTTATGCGCAAGGCGAACCTGAGTTCATTTCGATTCCACCCACTTTCAACGTTTTAATTACGTTTTTGTATTAAGTTATTATATCTAATAGAGAAAACGTGGCGAAAAAAAACTAAAAGTAACGCAAAGAGCAATGCTTTGTGTAAACATTCGTGATAAAGTAACAAATATTGAATTAAGACGCAGAACAAAGACAACCCATGTTGTAGAGAGGATTGTACGTATGAAGTGGTGGCACATATTGCAAGTCAGGATACAGACACGTGGACATCTGGGATGATAAGTTGGAGACCCAGACAAACGAAACGAAGCGTCTGTAGACCTCAGAAAATATGAATCGACGATATTAAGAAGATTGCGGGCAAATATTGGATAAGAGGCGGAGGATCGAGAAACGGAAAAGTATGGGAGAGGCCTTGCATTAAGAAAATTCCGTATCGTTTGTAATTGGAGATATATGGTTTTATTTCATATTGAAGAAAGCATCGTGGGTGATGCCATAAGGTCAAAAATGGCGTGTATGATTATACAATTTCGTTATCTTAAAGGAAAGCTTGAGTTGGAGGTACCTTTTGTTTTTGTGCCATTAAATATGGAAAGAGAAATGTTAACGCCTGTTTTTGGTTACGTCTGCTATTAGTTACGCCTGCTTTAGTAACCACAACATCTGTGTTGGTTGCCCTGGTTCGAGCATACATTATGTTTACTTTCACATTATACAGTGCTGAAAATTAGCTATGTTATCTGCTGTTTTGCGTTATCGTATCGTCAAGGAATGAAGTTCTCGACCGCAATTCATTTCCCTATAATGCATTAACTTCATTTTTAAGTCCATAACAAGTAAGTACGCATCCTTTTAGTGCAGATTACGTTTTTATTAAGTGGACAAATTAGATGAAATGATTTACGAACATTAAAGTAAAGGTAGTATAATATTGTTTCGAAAGTTTTAACACTGTTGTAATGAAAAGAAAACAGCTGACTTGTTAATGTTTTCTAAGATAAAACATTTGAGTGCATAACCTTACTTCAGTTATTTTTGTTGACATAGGTCAAACTAAACTTTGTTATTTTATTGAAGTTATACAATTTCAATAATCTTCTGTTTTAAAATAATTCTACGTAAAAATATATTTTATGTATAGTTTAGTTATCGATTAAGAATTAGTTTACTATCGTAAAGCTTTGTGAAACGTTAGGTACTATTTTATTTGGTTGTATGCTGAAATTATCAGCAGACATTATTTTGTTTTGTTAAATTTATAAATACATACATCTATTATTATTCACTAAGATTGCATGTGGCATTAATGTACAACTTTACATTTTCTATTGTATTTTAATTATTTAACCTATAAAAAAATGAGTGGCGCTGGACTTGCTTAACTGATTGATATATCTCTGCCTTCCTTATGACCTGATAAAGAAAAGATTTCTCAATCTACAGTAAGTTTCGTAACCAATGTACCTAGCTGAGCTGGACCGTAGTGCAAACTTACCTTTTTTATTTAAGCCACCATTTCTTTTTTTTAAGTTGGCTTTTGAGAGGAAGTAGAATTTATTATTTGTTTTACTGTATCCAATACTTGGTTAAACATAAAAGTGTCCTCATATGTACGTGACTGAGTGGTGAATCTAAAAGCGTGATTGACGTTGACCCTTTATGATGGAACTAGCCTGGTTAGGGTAGCAAAAGTAATTTGTGAATCGGAGTGTAGAACGGATTAAAGAAGAAGAATTGGTTGTTCACGATGTGAGAATGAAGTGATTGTCCTTGAAAGACACTGTTGTCAATTGCGCTGCTTCTGTGGGTAGGCAGAAAAAGAGCATTTGGTGGAAGAGTCTGGAAAAAGGTAGTATGTAAGAAAAAAGACGCATACAGGGCAATGATTGCTGCGAAAAATGAGACTGAGAAAAAGCTGCGAGAACAGAAAACGCAGAACAATTTTGAGGGAAATAAAAAACTTCTGGAAGTGGGTCACAGCAGTACAGTTAAAAGAATGGTATAACTGCAGGTGTGGATAGACGCTCGAGGAAAGATTGTGCGAAGTTTTTAATACAAGTTTTAAGCGTGGAAACGTACTGATCGATTGGTAAAGTGCGATTATTGTTTCGCTGTATGAGAAGAGTAAGTGGAGTAAGAGTGACTGTAAAAACTACAGAGGGATCAGTTTGTTAGGTATACCTGATAAGGCATTTGGGAGAATTTAGATTGATAGAGCACGTGCAATAACACAGAGTAAGATTTGTGATATGCCAGGAAGGGGATGCGTGTATCAGATGGTTGCTATGCAGCAGGTGATTGAAAAGTGGTTAAATATGAAGAAGAAACTATGCTACGCGTTTGTAAACTTCATGAAAGCGTATGAAGAATCTAGATACGTCCCCATCTACGTTTTTTGTTATACTCAAGTGAAGTTTAACAGAATTTAATTTACAGTTGCGCTTTTTATAGCAAACAAACAGATGATAGCTTCTCTTAGCAACATGCGAGGGAACTACAAACAATATTGAGGAAGTTTGATGAAATCTGTAAGAGAAAACGGTGACAAAATGAAGGTGGTAGTGTTTAATCGTGAACATGAAAAAAAGGGTAAGTGTTTACCCTTTACAATGAATTTGTATAAGTTGATGAGTTTGTGTATTTGGGTAGAATCTTCACTGCAGATGATGGAATGAACGGTGTAATTTAGCGGTAAAACGAGAATGGAACAAGTGGATGATGAAAATGTGGCGTGGAAAAGACGATGGTTTGATTACATTGAAAAAATGAACATGGAACGGTTGACAAAGCAGGTATATATGGATAAAGTTAGGGGTAAGACCGAGCGTGGTAGATCTTGAAAGTCGTGATTGAAAGTAGTTGAAACCGCGAGGAATAAAAGGATTTGTCAAAATCAATGCATGAATCTTGTAGAAGCAAAAATGGTAAGCAAAGATAGGAGGATGTGGAGAAAAATTGTTGATGGCAAGTAAATATGAGGCAAAATGCGGCTTCTGTTTACCCCATAAGGAAGTGAGGAGATATTATAATTACAAAGGGAGATATTCAAATACAGAATGCAACACTAAGTATTTGTAATGCTTTAATACAATTGTCTGCTTTTACCCCCTTTACGCCCTTGAAGCTTAACTATTTTAATCTACAGTGCCATCTCAACAAAAAAATTCTCAATTCTATCTTCATAAAATAAATCGACCATCAGTTCTAGATACACAAAGACAAAATTTACATAGATTATTGCTTGTATCTCGATAGCTCAGTTGGTTAGTGCTAATATTTTACAACTTCATAGGTGGAAGGCATATATACCCCATGCAGCCCGGTGCAATACCACCACATTTACCATGGACTCCTTAATATTGGCGCTCCAATTTTCTGAGTTCGATAGGGCTGCCGGTCACTATCTCCTTTATTCCTTATGTACTCGCCAACACGCACTAGAGAGGCGTGGCGTTTTAACGGCTAAACTCTTAAAATAGAAGTACTGATTCGCCTGATTTGCAATTTCCCAGATACAACCTCCACCTTAACTTTCGCCTTAACGGCGGAGTATGTCCGTATACCAAGGACAACGTAGGTTGTAAGAGGATGTCCACTTTGGAAAACAACAAATTCGACGGGATTTGGTTAAAAAATTCTGGACCACAATTTGTGAAATTCTACTGTTGTTGGTATAGGTTTCCCAATAATAATAACTTCCAAGATCTTTTTGATTACCTTAGTCTGAAAATAGACTACCTCTTATCACAGTTTTCTTCTTGAGATACCTCAATTCTGGGAGATTTTAATGTCTACAACTCCAATTGGCTTCAATTTTCATCTACCACTAATCCCGCAGGTCATAATGCAGAAGCATTTGTTGTATCTTGTGATCTCACACAAATACTCCATATCTCCTGGACCTATTCCTTACATCTAACCCACTTGTCTATAAAGCTAGAGTCCTATCCTCACTTGATCAATCAGACCACTGCCGAAATAACTTCCTCTGTAACCAATCCCATTATTACTCGATAAGCAGATAGAACTATGTGGTGTTTTAAATCAGCTAACTGGAGCGAACTGTGAGACGTTTACAGCCTTCTCCTGGCGTGCGTATTGCTTTCAATGGTCCTCTCGTCAAACATTGCTCTTTCAGTAATTGAAGTTATCTTGATGGATATGGAGTTTTATACATTCCGAAAAATGTAATCGCATAGGTCATACCCGTTCCCAACCATGGTTTAATAGGGCACGCTACATTATCGCAAAAGCATAAAGTCTATACCAAATGGAAATCAAATAAATCTGTCATAAATCACGCCAACTGTATTACCGCAAGGAATAGGAAAAAGTATGGGAGAGGCCTTGCATTAAGAAAATTCCGTATCGTTTGTAATTGGAGATATATGGTTTTATTTCATATTGAAGAAAGCATCGTGGGTGATGCCATAAGGTCAAAAATGGCGTGTATGATTATACAATTTCGTTATCTTAAAGGAAAGCTTGAGTTGGAGGTACCTTTTGTTTTTGTGCCATTAAATATGGAAAGAGAAATGTTAACGCCTGTTTTTGGTTACGTACGCTATTAGTTACGCCTGCTTTAGTAACCACAACATCTGTGTTGGTTGACCTGGTTCGAGCATACATTATGTTTACTTTCACATTATACAGAGCTGAAAATTAGCTATGTTATCTGCTGTTTTGCGTTATCGTATCGTCAAGGAATGAAGTTCTCGACCGCAATTCATTTCCCTATAATGCATTAACTTCATTTTTAAGTCCATAACAAGTAAGTACGCATCCTTTTAGTGCAGATTACGTTTTTATTAAGTGGACAAATTAGATTAAATGATTTACGAACATTAAAGTAAAGGTAGTATAATATTGTTTCGAAAGTTTTAACACTGTTGTAATGAAAAGAAAACAGCTGACTTGTTAATGTTTTCTAAGATAAAAACATTTGAGTGCATAACCTTACTTCAGTTATTTTTTGTTGACATAGGTCAAACTAAACTTTGTTATTTTATTGAAGTTATACAATTTCAATAATCTTCTGTTTTAAAATAATTCTACGTAAAAATATATTTTATGTATAGTTTAGTTATCGATTAAGAATTAGTTTACTATCGTAAAGCTTTGTGAAACATTAGGTACTATTTTATTTGGTTGTATGCTGAAATTATCAGCAGACATTATTTTGTTTTGTTAAATGTATAAATACATACAGCTGTTATTATTCACTAAGATTACATGTGGCATTAAAGTACAACTTTACATTTTCTGTTGTATTTTAATTATTTAACCTATAAAAAAATGAGTGGCGCTGGACTTGCTTAACTGATTGATATATCTCTGCCTTCCTTATGACCTGATAAAGAAAAGAGTTCTCAATCTACAGTAAGTTTCGTAACCAATGTACCTAGCTGAGCTGGACCGTAGTGCAAACTTACCTTTTTTATTTAAGCCACCATTTCTTTTTTTTAAGTTGGCTTTTGAGAGGAAGTAGAATTTATTATTTGTTTTACTGTATCCAATACTTGGTTAAACATAAAAGTGTCCTCATATGTACGTGACTGAGTGGTGAATCTAAAAGCGTGATTGACGTTGACCCTTTATGATGGAACTAGCCTGGTTAGGGTAGCAAAAGTAATTTGTGAATCGGTGTAGAACGGATTAAAGAAGAAGAATTGGTTGTTCACGATGTGAGAATGAAGTGATTGTCCTTGAAAGACACTGTTGTCAATTGCGCTGCTTCTGTGGGTAGGCAGAAAAAGAGCATTTGGTGGAAGAGTCTGGAAAAAGGTAGTATGTAAGAAAAAAGACGCATACAGGGCAATGATTGCTGCGAAAAATGAGAATGAGAAAAATCTGCGAGAACATAAAACGCAGAACAATTTTGAGGGAAATAAAAAACTTCTGGAAGTGGGTCACAGCAGTACAGTTAAAAGAATGGTATAACTGCAGGTATGGATAGACGCTCGAGGAAAGATTGTGCGAAGTTTTTAATACAAGTTTTAAGCGTGGAAACGTACTGATCGATTGGTAAAGTGTGATTATTGTTTCGCTGTATGAGAAGGGTAAGTGGAGTAAGAGTGACTGTACAAACTACAGAGGGATCAGTTTGTTAAGTATACCTGATAAGGTATTTAGGAGAATTTAGATTGATAGAGCACGTGCAATAACACATGCGTGTATCAGATGGTTGCTATGCAGCAGGTGATTGAAAAGTGGTTAAATATGAAGAAGAAACTATGCTACGCGTTTGTAAACTTCATGAAAGCGTATGAAGAATCTAGATACGTCCCCATCTACGTTTTTTGTTATACTCAAGTGAAGTTTAACAGGGAATTTAATTTACAGTTGCGCTTTTTATAGCAAACAAACAGATGATAGCTTCACTTAGCGAACATGCGAGGGAACTACAAACAATATTGAGGAAGTTTGATGAAATCTGTAAGAGAAAACGGTGACAAAATGAAGGTGGTAGTGTTTAATCGTGAACATGAAAAAAAGGGTAAGTGTTTACCCTTTACAATGAAATTGTATAAGTTGATGAGTTTGTGTATTTGGGTAGAATCTTTACTGCAGATGATGGAATGAACGGTGTAATTTAGCAGTGACACGAGAATGGAACAAGTGGATGATGAATAAATGTGGCGTGGAAAAGACGATGGTTTGATTACATTGAAAAAATGAACATGGAACGGTTGACAAAGCAGGTATATATGGATAAAGTTAGGGGTAAGACCGAGCGTGGTAGATCTTGAAAGCCGTGATTGAAAGCAGTTGAAACCGCGAGGAATAAAAGGATTTGTCAAAATCAATGCATGAATCTTGTAGAAGCAAAAATGGTAAGCAAAGATAGGAGGCTGTGGAGAAAAATTGTTGATGGCAAGTAAATATGAGGCAAAATGCAGCTTCTGTTTACCCCATAAGGAAGTGAGGAGATATTATAATTACAAAAGGATATTATAATATTCAAACACAGAATGCAACACTAAGTATTTGTAATGCTTTAATACAATTTACTGCTTTGATGATGCTGGCCAGAATTACCCCCTTTACGCCCTTGAAGCTTAACTATTTTAATCTACAGTGCCATCTCAACAAAACAAGTCTCAATTCTATCTTCATAAAATAAATCGACCATCAGTTCTAGATACACAAAGACAAAATTTACATAGATTATTGCTTGTATCTCGATAGCTCAGTTGGTTAGAGTGCTAATATTTTACAACTTCATAGGTGGAAGGCAGCCCGGTGCAATACCACCACATTTACCATGGACTCCTTAATATTGGCGCTCCAATTTTCTGAGTTCGGTAGGGCTGCCGGTCACTATCTCCTTTATTCCTTATGTACTAGCCAACACGCACTAGAGAGGCGTGGCGTTTTAACGGCTAAACTCTTAAAATAGAAGCACTGATTCGCCTGATTTGCAATTTCCCAGATACAACCTCCACCTTAACTTTCGCCTTAACGGCGGAGTATGTCCGTATACCAAGGACAACGTAGGTTGTAAGAGGATGTCCACTTTGGAAAACAACAAATTCGACGGGATTTGGTTAAAAAATTCTGGACCTCAATTTGTGAAATTCTACTGTTGTTGGTATAGGTTTCCCAATAATAATAACTTCCAAGATCTTTTTGATTACCTTAGTCTGAAAATAGACTACCTCTTATCACAGTTTTCTTCTTGAGATATCTCAATTCTGGGAGATTTTAATGTCTACAACTCCAATTGGCTTCAATTTTCATCTACCACTAATCCCGCAGGTCATAATGCAGAAGCATTTGTTGTATCCTGTGATCTCACACAAATACTCCATATCTCCTGGACCTATTCCTTACATCTAACCCACTTGTCTATCAAGCTAGAGTCCTATCCTCAATTCATCAATCAGACCACTGCCGAAATAACTTCATCTGTAACCAATCCCATTATTACTCGATAACAGATAGAACTATGTGGTGTTTTAAATCAGCTAACTGGAGCGAACTGTGAGACTTTACAGCCTTCTCCTGGCGTGGTATTGCTTTCAATGGTCCTCTCTCAAACATTGCTCTTTCAGTAATGAAGTTATCTTGATGGATATGGAGTTATACATTCCGAAAAAATGTAATCGCATAGGTCATACCCGTTCCCAACCATGGTTTAATAGGGCACGCTACATTATCGCAAAAGCATAAAGTCTATACCAAATGGAAATCAAATAAATCTGTCATAAATCACGCCAACTGTATTACCGCAAGGAATAGTTGCAAAATCGTCATCACCAAAGCCAAAAAGAACTTAAATGCAAGGAATTAGTCTCATGTCCTTTGGGTAGTCGTAAATTTTGGTCATTAGCTAAAGCTTTAGTACATTTTCCTTTCCTCCCACGACGTAGCTGTATTAGTTGATCCTGCTCCTCTTTGTCGATTACTTTGCATCAAATTCATGTCTTCATGATTCTGGTAAAATTGTGGCGTTGCCCAAATCTACGCCATACGCTATGAAACCAATCCACTTTCGATACAAGCTCCTAGAATCAATTATCAATAAATTTGAGTCAAACAAGGCGACTGGCCCTGACGGTATTCCAACTATCGCCCTTAAAAAATTCTACCCCGAGCTAGTACCTGTATTGTCCAAACTCTTTTCGATCTCCATGGCATCTGGAGAGTTTCCCTCATCGTGGAAGTTGGCAAATGTCCAACCTATTCCTAAAAAGGGCGATAAAACCGATCCCTCAACTACCGACCACTAGCTATCACTTCCATTCTATCGAAAATCATGGAAAAAGCCATCAACTACCAATTACCTTCGTTCCTTGAGTCCAATAAACACCTCAACGATCACCAGTATGGATTCAGACAGAATGGTTCAACGGGTCATCTTCTTGCATATGTCACCCAACTTTGGGATAACGCATTAGAGAGGTCCGGTGAAACTGTCGTAGTAGCTTTTGACCAGGTTTGGCGTAAGTGCCTACTTGCCAAGCTCACCTCGTTCGGTTTACCCGACACGCTCATTAGTTGGCTTCTTTTCGAAAGAAACTACTATTAATGCGGGCGTACCCAAGGATCAGTGATAGCTCCCACACTTTTCCTGTTATACATAAATGACCTTATTTCCTCAACAACTAACCTAGTCCCTTGCTTTGCAGACGATAGCACTCTACATTGTAGTTCTTCTCAGTTTTCCCACAACAATACGTCTAGTCCAGACGTTAAAGTGAAAATGGCAGCCTCAATCAACTGTGCCTTAGAACGTATCCTTGAATGGGGAATGAATAATCTACTTACGTTCAACACCGACAAAACCCAGTGTTTCCTTGTATCCGCCAAGAAAGACCGATCATTTCCTGCTGTAAGCCAGCAAAACAGCTGCCCGTATACTTGGCTTTCTATACAGATACAAACATTGATTCACATAGCAACAACTCCTTTTACTGTATAAGGCTCAAATTAGACCTCATCTGGAATACAATTCCCACCTCTGGGTCAGTGCTCCCCGGTACACCATTGATATGGTAAATCGCATCCAAAAAAGAGCTATAAGACTTATAAATGACCCGTCTCTAACTTCTGACCTACAGTCTCTTGAGCATAGAAGAACAGTTTCGGTTCTTTCCTTGTTCATCACTATTACAATGGCAAGTGTGCCTCCGAAATAGACTCCTTAACTTTGCAGGATATCTTCGCTAGGAACACTCGGTTTGCACATTCACACCATGATTGCGCACTCAAAATTCCATCTTGTTACACTAAACGGCGCAATTTACATTTTTCCACACGGAACAAATTGTTTTCCTCCAACCTTTGATTTAATCAAATTTAAGGTAGCTGTTCATAGACATTTCTCGGCAGCATAACAATATCCCTAACCCCCTCCCAGTGTTCCTGAGTGCTTAGCACGTTAGGCAAATCTTAGCCTGTTCCGCAATACTATTAGTAAAAAAAAGTAGATGTAGGTTCAAGTCCTACTCGAGGTAAACTTTTTATTTATGTGCTTAATAAAATTAATAGTAATTTTTAATTACATACACATAACAAAACTTATAATAATTGTAAGAGTATGTTTTGTGACAAATTATGGTAAAGCAAAAGTGATCTCTAAATTAATTTATGATTTTGCTGGAATTCACACTTGAAACTGGTTTTTAAATTTTTACAATCCATTCTATGTAAAGTTTTAATTGTGTAATTATTAGGTAACAATATGTTGTTCAGTTTTATACATTTATAGCATGTGTTATAAATTCCAAATAGGCATAGAAACCCAATTGCTGTATGAACCCTGTATTGTTCTTTTTATTTCAGTGTGTCTAAGAACGTTAATAAATGGTAAGGCACAGCTATAAAATATTAACAACAGTCAGATTTTGTAATAGTACAATAATGTAGTCCTTGAAATATCTACTAAAGTCGTTCCATACTCTAATTACAGGAAAGAACTAGGCAATATGACTTTGCAATTTTTTTCTTACGCTATAAAGAAATTACATTTAAGACCAGGTGCAGGATGCAGGATATACATCTGAGTAACTAGTCTGTAGAATAAAATACCAAATGGCACATGCCAACCGTGTAACCTGTCTATTGACCTCCACCTTAAAATACAGGGGTTTATTAAATCTTGAGCAAGGGAAAGTAACATATGTGTTGTGTCTTAACATATTTCCAGAGGGTGCTTTAAAGACTTCATAGTTTGTAAATGGTTTTAAAATACCTACTTCAGATTTATTTATAGATTTTATTCTTATAATTAGGAAATTAAACGATTTAATTCACTATGAGGAAATTTTAGATTCATATTTATATACCATGAACTTATCATAACCTTGCGTTTAATTGAACTTGATCCTATTGATCTCGAATGCCGTTCTGCATATAAAGGTGCTATATGACACGTGTAAATTATAATCGAAGACAGCTGCCAACCGTAGCATCGTATTTTAACTTAACGCAGGATGTAAATGGTACAGCTTTCTTTTACCGACAAGGGTTTAAACCACCCTTTTCTTCTAAACTAAATTTATTATTATGCAACAAACAGAATGGAAAAAAACTGAGTGATGTTTAAATTACTTACTTATTTACTTACTAAACAGGCAATTTAAAATTAGTTCCATAACTGCGATACCTACGTAGAACCAAGAGGTATAGGCTTTGTTAATGATTAGTTGTTTGGCTTAGTATTATCAATTGGTGTTCTACAAATGTTATAATCCATTGCGTTGCTCCTTTGCATTTTTTCACATTTACTTTCAATGTGTTGGCATTAATCAACGAATAGTAATGCTTTTGACAAAATTGATAAAAGAGTCGCTAGATTTATAATCCAGGCGAATTAATCGAAATTGGGTTCTGTGGTAAAAATAATTATTTGTTTGCTAAATGTTATTTCCAGTTTTCAATAGTTCAATGATACGTGTGCTTGAGCCCATTCCCGTCTCTTCTTTACCATAGATAAATCAAACGTAGCTTAATAATGGTTCTGTGGTCAATCAGCTTTTCCTCAGCCAACTTATCTTCTACAGTTCTCCTTGAGACAACAATTCCATTTTTGTTTTGCCGTTGCCAAGTTCATTTCTAAGAGTAACAACTAAATAAAGAGGAAAAAATCTTTTATTTTATTTATAAGTTAGACAATGTAAAACTTAAAAATAGATTTTAGTCACAAAATTAACCTCCACATTTATGTTTTAGACTTAAACAAAATGGACATTGTAAAATTGTCAACACAAAAGACTTAATTACTTGATTTCCAGTTTTCGATAGTCCAATGCTAATGTGCTTGAGTCTATTCGAGTCTCTTCTTCACCATAGATTAATTCAAAAAAAAAAATTCATAATGCTACTGGTATTTTATCATGATTTTTCTATTAATTTTAAGATTGCAAATTCGGTGACATATTTTTGTTTTTAATGTCCATTTAGATTATTGCTTTATTCAGTGTTACTAGCAAAATACCCGTGCTTTGCAACGGGATGATATTGATTATCAAACACCTTCTAAACATACTCCCGAAATCATCTTTAATTTGAATTTAAGATCTCTAACATACTTTTGCTATGTCTCAAGGAGTCCAACAATCCTCATTTCATCCCATTTCCTCCTCCTTAACACTTTTCGGAACTGAATATGTAAATTTTACAATGTTTTCTATTTTCATTGAACATCCAACCCCTAAAACTGCCCTTGAGGAATGATTAATTTTATAATTTCCTTTCCTTTGTGTTTGTCAACTATTTTACATTCTTGTGATACTCCACACGGCATACTTGGTTCAGAAAACTTAATTGCTTTCTTCTTCATCCCTCCCGTTTCTACCCATTAGGGGATGATTTCGGGGAAAAGTCATACGTGTTTATTTATTTTTTAAAGAACATCTAAATATCAATTTTCATGTTTCTGGGCTTAACGGCTTTTAAGATATATTCACTTTGTTTAAACAATTCATCCTCCTTTGGAACCGATTTCATCACCCTGCGATACAATTTAAAAAAAAAACGGTGAAACATAGGTCCGTTCGATTATTAATGAGAATTGATTCCCCGATTTTCAGATCTCCAACTACCCGGGTTTACAAAAAGGCCTATTTTTTCAACCCTTAATTTCTAAGCCTTAGGGATTGAGTTTCAAAAATCCACTCTGTGTGCCTACGCGGAGATGGGTGCATATTACCCAAATTTCAAGTTCCTACGCCTAACGGTCTGAGCTGGGTGTTGATTGATGAGTTAGTCAGTCAGTGAGTGAGTGAGGACAAAGCCTTTTAGTAATATATATTAGTAAAATCTAAAGAGAGAGAATACATGTTGTATTATGTGTATACACGGTGATCAAATTCAAGTGTGCACTATTGCTAACTTTTTCATTATTGAAGCTACGAGGTCGGTTAAATTAAAGAAGTAGTAGTATTCCTTCCGTTGATTAACGTGTTGGTAACAGAAAAACAATTGAACATCGCTCTTCCGAGTTATTTAAATGTAATTTTTTAAATGGGCCACCGTGTATATTTATACCCTAATCAATTGCCAACGCTTCTCTTCAGATAAAGATAAAAGGTTATCATGAATTTCAGCCTAAAACAAAAAATAAAGGAGCTATGATCCTATTTAATTTATCATTTTGGCGGGCATAAAATTTAAAATAAAAACAAAACAGAACGAATCAATTGATTTATTTTTTGTTAAAATTATTAGAATGGCTTAAATTAAATGTTCGAATACATATCTTCCTTGCTCAATACATTTTTTGGCACACTTAAATACTCTTCTTGTAGCCTTTAAAAGCGCACGTCCATCTATGCTACGTCTGATATTAGTTATCGCTATCTGAAGATTTTCGATATTATTGTAACGATTTTGGTAGACTTGGTTTTTTAAAAACCCCCAGAAATAAAAATCCATTCGTGTAATGTCTGAAGAACGTGAAGGCCAACGAACTGGTCCCCTGGTAGCAATAATGCGACCATGAAAAAATCCACTTATCAAATTATTGACGTTTTGAGTATTGTGCGGAAGGGTACCATTTTGCTGAAAAAACACTCTCGGACGATCAGCTAAATTAATGTCATCAAAAAACTCTTCTAAAATGGTTCGGAGAAAATTTAAGTAGGGATCGCTTGTTAAAGTGCCTTCGTAAAACACTGGTCCAACGATTTTAAAGCCAAAAAGACCACACCATACATTTAAACTAAAGCGTCTCTGTGGATTACACGGAACATGTCGCATTAGGTTTTCATTAGTCCAGTAATGATGATTTATTCTATTACACATGCCTCTTACTGAAATTAGATTCATCACTCCAGAGAATTAGCCTTTCGAAATCAGGGTTTGCGTTTTTTGTATTTACAAACCATTGGCAAAATATAGTTCTTCTTTCTTGGTCACCTGGTAAAAGACTCTTAGTATCTATAGGGCACGTATTGTTTTTTCAAAATATTCCGTATAGTTCCGAAACATAATCCACAATCTATCATGCAATCTCGTATGGAATTTTCGCGATTTACTTCAAAATAAGCTAGCACATTTATTTCCGTTTCTTCATTCATCACAAATTTTTTTTAGCGTACTTTTGGCAACAACATTTTTATTTCTATCTAAATGTTCTGTAGAAGTTGACAAGATTGATTAGTTTTATTGTTTGGCATAGCATCCCTAGATGATTTAGAAATAAAAGTAGGTAAACACAATTAAAGGACGTACTTTGGTACTAAATTAAATAGAAAATATAGCATATTTTGTATAATATTTCGTTAAATTTTATGGTATCCTATAAGCGAAAAGTGAGATAGGCTCATATCTCCTTTATTTTTGGTTTTAGGCTGAAATTCATTATAACCTTTTATGTTAAGAAAAGCGTTGGCAATCGATTAGGGTATAAATATACAGGGTGTCCCATTTAAGAAAACTACATTTTTTAAAATAACTCGGAAACGCGATTATCAATTGTTTTTCTGTTACCACCACGTTAATTAGCGAAAGGAATACCACTACTTCTCTAATTTAACCGACCTCGTAGCTTCAATAATAAAAAAGTTAGCAATAGTACACACTTGAATTTGATCACCGTGTATATAAATATGTATAATTTAGGAACTAGCGTACATAATTTTTATAAATACAAGTAGTACACCGACACCATCCCCACTCCTTTTTTACGTCACAAGCCCCGCCCCTTTCACTTTTTACTCGCCCACGTGGGGGACCGCATTTTCCACCCTTATTTTTACTCGCTTACGTGTAGGGCGTATTTTTTCACCCCTATTTTTTACACATCCACGTGTGAGACCGTGTTTTTCACCCCTATTTTCACACACCCACGTGTGAGACCGTATTTTGAATCCTTTCTTTTTCATCCCTAATTAAAGTTTTTTATTTTTAATGGCATACGTGAAGGACCGTATTTATTACCCTTATTTTGAGATGGTGATCTTTTAATTATTTTTATTAATATAAGATGATGATCTTTAATTATTTTTTATTAATTAATTATCCTAGGGAAATTCTTAATCTGATAGCTTTAAGATGATGATGATCTTTAATTATTTTAATTAATTAATTATTTTTAGCCCCTGGGAAATGATGTAAAAGATAGTCTATTTAATTTTGTGTTTTACTATTAACATTTATTAGAACTTGTTTAACAGATATTATTTAAAGAATTGATTAGATAATAATAATCACGTACACATTGACTGTATTTCCCCATTTTACTTTATTAGCGTAATTTTTTATCAAATGAGATTGTTATTACATTTATTTTAATGCCTATCTACAGGTTGTATTTAGGGGTGGGGCTGGTCTAGGGATAAGTCTTAGGGCTGGGGGCTGGACTAGGGTTAATCTTAGGGTTATTTTGATGGTATTAAGGTCCTTCTGGCTATATTAAGAACAGTGCCCCTGGAGGTTAGGCAAATGCACACGCATACAATGTTGGAAATTGCATAATTAATAAGATATTATTATTAAAATTATCGACCCTATTGCTTTAAAATGGTCACATGCTATTGGATGATCTTTTACCTATACGAGAAAACGTTGTATTTCTAATAAGGAGGTTCTTGTAAGACACGTGTAGGGCTTCGCAACTTGTTCTCAGGCCTTCGCCCCCTGACCGGAGATGGTGTGGGAACCTAACCTTATAAGACAAGTGTAGAGCTTAGCTCCTATCGTGGCCCCCTTGATGCAATTGTATGTTGTTCTAACTTAATCTTACAGCTGTAGGCCTTCGACCCGTCATACAAAATTGTATTCTAATAAGGAGGTTCTTGTAAGGCAGGACTTGTATCAGGGTCTGCGCCCTGGCCCCTTTGAGTAAAAATTGATTTTAGAGCCATCTAGTGGCGTATAGACTAACGAACATTTTCTGAAGCTGATAATGCACACCTCTCTCTTGCTCTATCTTGTTTCTTCCTCCCCCTCTCTTTCTCTCTCTCTCACACACACACACACACACACACACACACGCACACGCACACACACACACACACACATATATATATATATATATATATATATATCAGGGTGTGGCCGAAAATTTTGATTAAAAGTACTGGCGGATACAGTTATGTTAAAACTCTGAAATTACGAATCTTTAGGTTTTGGATGACGCTGAGTTCAAATATAATATTCTCCTGAATGTGGCGCTTCAGGTTATACCGGAAGTAGACGTCAACTTTGTTATTTTAAATGAAACCTAATATTTTTTATTTTATTTTCGAATTCTACATGAAATTCTAGATAAAATTTGTGCACAATGTCCTCTACCAAAAATGAAGTATTTTCGAGATATTTCGATTTTTTTTAAATTTTGAAAAAATCCTAGTCCACATTGAATAACGATATCTCCATTAATAACGAAGCTAGTGACGTGAAATTGGAACCAATAAACAATAGGCGCTTGCCCGTTAACTCCATATATCCACCTCATTGATATTTCATACAGGTTGTTTTAAACTTAGCCGCAACATGCACAATTTAAATCATTTATAATTTGCTTACTTTAAATAGAACACCCTGTATTTTATTACATTTTCCGCTTTTTTTTAAGCCAATTCGTTTGCTTTCAGATATTTTATTATCTTAGTTAAAACATAACTACACTTCATTATTTCAACATTAGTAAAGGGTAGGCCATGATTTCCCTTATTTAAGGTGATATTTTGTTATTTTTTCATAAGTTATTAATTCTGAAAAGTAACCAATAGCCTGAAAGGATTATCAATTGTGGATATCATTAAAAACGTTGACTAGGTATTTTGTATTAATTTAATTAGATAACTTACAAACAAAAATAACTAAATGTAATATTAAACAAATAAAGTTTTATGTGTTCAAAATTAGCACCATCTACTTCTAAACATTTATGAATCCTTTTCATTAAGTTATGTCTTGTAATTCTGTAAATATGGTCGGATGTTAGAGAATTAATAGCAAGTAAGACTCTCTGCATCATATCTTCCTTTGTTGTTATGTTTTAACTAAGATAATGAAATATCTCAAAAATGGTAGGATTTAGGTATAGGGAATACTGATAGCAAACGAATTGGCTTAAAAAAATACAGCGGAAAATGTAATAAAATACAGGGTGTTCTATTTAAGGTAAGCAACTTATAAATGATTTAAATTGTGCATGTTGGCGGCTAAGTTTAAAACACCCTGTATGAAATATCAATGAGATGGATATATGGAGTTAACGGGCAAGTGCTTGTTGTTTATTGGTTACAATTTCACGTCACTAGCTTCGCTATTAATGGAGATATCGTTATTCAATGTATACTAGGATTTTTTCAAAATTTTTAAAGAAATCGAAATATCTCGAAAATACTTCATTTTTGGTATAGGATATTGTGCACAAATTTTATCTAGAATTTCATGTAGAATTCGAAAATACAATAAAAAATATTAGGTTCTATTTAAACTAACAAAGTCGACGTCTACTTCCCGTATAACCGGAAGTGTCACATTCAGGACAATATTATATTTGAACTCAGCGACATCCAAAACTTACAGCTTCGTAATTTCAGATTTTTAACATAACTGTATCCGCCATTACTTTTAATCAAAACTCTTCGCGCCACACCTATATATATATATAATATATATATATATATATATATATATATATATATACTGCGTGTGTCTGTGCCTTATGCGTACGCTGTGGGTGTACATTTACCTATCCATAGCGTATGCAATAATATCACTTTGTTTTGATAACGACCCAACAGTAGAAGGTCCTTTTTGATACAAAAATTAAATTTGGTAGAGAAATAATAACTTAATAATTTTGAGTAGTAAATTAAATAAAAATGATTCCGGTTCAACGTAATAATACACAATCGTACTATAGTTTATCCAGTTTCAAAATTAAAAACTGGTTTTTAGCTTTTGTAGCAATTATAATAAA
Source organism: Vesta saturnalis (assembly GCA_036346205.1). Taxonomy (NCBI): domain Eukaryota; kingdom Metazoa; phylum Arthropoda; class Insecta; order Coleoptera; family Lampyridae; genus Vesta; species Vesta saturnalis. The sequence goes on from JARFJB010002116.1 coordinate 387,466, forward strand.
TAAAAATTATGATATTGTCATCTTAACATTATTAATTATATCCATGATCATAGTACATAAACATTGGCAATAATTTATTACAGATATTAAAATGACAATATTTGCTAGAACTAGCCTATAAGCTGTATTATCTTACAGATGTCACGGATATGAAACGGACACAGAATAACTGACTTATCATAAATGAGTGAATAAATAGATCTTATATAAATAAATTAACCAATTGTAAATTTGAACAACTTTTCCACAAAGCCTTAAAGGTAAATTTCAATATTATTTAAATTAACACATACTTACGTGTTTGGTATTGTCTCTTTGAAGTAGGTAGGTGCATGATAATAAGGTTTTAGACTTTAGTAGGTTTCTGTTATATCAGTTGATTTGATAATTAAATTACGTATTTTGTAGTTTTTCGGTAGATTACCTACTTAATTTCACAATATTCAAATTTCTGCTAGACATCCTTTTGTGAATTTGAAAAAGGAAAAGGTGAAATTTAATACACTAGCAATAATGGAACCATTTAAAGGCATGTTTCGTTGGGGGGTCGTCTTTTTTATAAAAAGGTTGAGGGTTTAGAGAAACGCGATCTAATACACCGGAAATAGCCAGTTGAACAGTAAGCACGTGCAGCGTACACCTTACATCTGACAAATGAGCATGTACGTATTTGAGGTTTGTCAACTTATCTAAGTTAATTTATATCAAAAATATATTTTATAGCTGATTTATGTAAGATTTATGATTTGTACCGTGCATCCTTTTTCTGTTCTCAAACTATTTATATATTGCATTATAAAATGTGAATTTGTACATTGAAAGGGTTAAGCATCTCGAAGTAAATCAAGCGCTGCACTGGTAAAATATGTATCCTATTTTTTTGACATTAACCGGATGACGATACACGTCGCGACGCTTGTACTGTTGATATAAAATTTCTTCAGCCAGTTCTCATAGATGCTCAATCTTATTTTATATTCGTTAGGTGTGGTGTCGTAGCCTTGTAATTCTTTAAGCTTTGTAAGAACTCATAATCAATAATGTATAGAATACAAGAATACTGTACGAATATTTATATTTTGTCTGCTTCTAACGTTCATGTAAGTGCAATTGTGTTTATTGTTTTTTGCATAATATACAGCGTACGCTGTTACTTTTTGCGTTTTTTTTAAATTACTTTTTTTAATTTATTTCCATGTTTATAATAGGATTTTTATTTTACTCATTTGCGTGTATAGTGAATAATTACACAGTTCTTCCCAAAAGTAACGGATACATTCTATACAATCGGCAAAAATATTTAGTTATGGCCGATCTCGCTTATGCGGTTTGAAGGTGTGAAAGTTGGTGGAAAACCTCGAAACTTTACGTGAGAGTACTATAATATGTTATACCTAGCAGTGTTCTTTCCATTTGTGGGAAGACCATCCACTGAAAAACTAACTCTGTAGCAAATGGCGGGAGAGTAACAAAGTTTAATGCGGCTTGTCTTGAGCTTTCCAACGAGCGGTCGCATGACTTATTTAGGATTTACCGTTTGGGAATAACCACCGATCTCTTTACTCCTGTATACCCACTCCACGGTATCTATAATAAAATAAATTTTAAATTACGATATTCGCCAAAATAAACAGTACCGAAACATGAAGGTCCATGGAATGGCTTGGGCAATGTATGTTAGTTATGCTTGGCATTAACTATCATAATAAAATTACGCTCGTGTTAAAATCGTTCTGAAAATGGTTCTGACAACTGAGAAATAGTATATTACATATTGAGGCGGAAAGTGTTCCATTCCAAAGTACATACAGTAAAAGTTTAACTCGAGTGGGACATGAACCCACGACCTTCACTTTGCTAGAGTGGGGCTCTTCCATCTGAGCTACCGAAGAGGCAAGTCACATTCGATTCAAACTTGAACTGTATGTACTTCCCTACTTACGATGTATTATAATTTTTATACACATAATGAAAGATGACAGTCAACTTTTTGTGAATGTCATGTGAGCCCACAATTCGCTAAGGTTTCATACATGACAACACATGACTGATTGTTAATTTTTATTTGCTGTATGCAACACTAATAGATAACTATAAAAATTGTTTTTTAATGAACGCACAGAAGTTCAATTTAATAATCATTAATTGTATTTTATTAAAATTAACTTTTAAAGTACATACAGTAAAAGATTAACTCGAGTTTGAATCGATTGTGACTTGCTCCTCGATAGCTCAGATGGAAGAGCCCCACTCTAGCAAAGTGGAGGTTGTGGGTTCAAGTCCCACTCGAATTAACCTCTTACTGTATGTACTTTAAAAGTTAATTTTGATCAAATACAATCAATGATTATTAAATTGAACGTCTGTGCGTTCATTAAAAACAATTGTTATAATTATAGAGTGTATAAATACGAACGGCTATTCGTAGCAAACTATGTAGGCAACTAAGTGAACCATCCTAGAATTGAATATCTACCAAGTTTTTCGTTTGTTCGTGAACTCCTCCGGTAGCGCAGTGGCAGCGCGTTTGGTTATGTCCCGGCGTCTCGGGTTCAAGACGTATAATATATGAGGTTTTTTTATCTTATCTTATTAGACGTGTTAAGGCATTTCTGGCCATTTGAAACGATTTTTCAAAAAAAATGTTAGCCCTTTGGTCAAAATTTTCCGTTTTTTTTTTTGCATTTTTACACGCTTTGGGCAATTTCTGACCATTAGAGACGATTTTTGAAAAAAAAAAGTTTTAGAGGCATTTATCGTTATCCATATCATATTCAAACTGGACAACGATTAAACGTTCAAGAAAAGTTTATCGTGGACGCGTGTTAAGCCTAGTATGTAGGGTATTCAGACGAAAGTCATGTTCACCTAAATGGCTATATCAATAGACAAACAACTCGATTTCTTGGATTTGAACACTCTGTCTTCATTGTAGAAAAACCACGTCACAGTATTGGAGTTACGATTTGATGTGCTGTATCGGGACGTGGTATAATAGGTCTATTTTGTTGAGGACGGGAATCAACACACAGTTATTGTTAATCAAGAGCGCTACAGGAAGAACATCATCATACCTTTCGTGAGAGATTTAAGAAATTTTTGCCGTGCACGAAATTTACAGTTGAACAGCCAATGGTTTCAACAGGGTGACGCCACCCGATGCATACATTTGAGGTATAATAAAAGAGTCAGTATTCCGCTCTGATGATGCACCAATGAATTTTGCAGTACTACGGCAAACAATAACTTATTTCCATCAACTGCGTCAACCACCATCTATGAATATGTTCAATGATCTGCAAAATCGCTATGAAGCTTGATTACGCCGTAATTGTGCTTATTTAAAAATTAATAAAGTTGTTGTTTTCGGTATTGTTTATTTTGGAATACTGTACTTGTATTCACACACACACAAAGCACACACCTTCTTGGTGCCTTCTTGTCTACAACTTCACAAATGACAATATACATAAAGTAGCTTTCTCCGCCCTCAAAAATGCCGGGGTAATTTCGGATTGCAGATGTTCTGCGTGGTTATTTTGAGTAATTTTGATGTATTGCTAGGCAATTCCAATGAATGCAGGGTACTGCGAGTTACTACAGAAGTACTGCGCGGTACTTCGTCGAGTTTGTACATGTATTGCTGTATGTGGTTGCCCCGTCGAGTGTCTTATGTTTGTGTTGGTCAGTAATAAACATGTTGCAATTGTTTCTATATTTCTAAGGCCGGCACAACCACGCCTGCTTGGATATTGGCACTCTTGTTGAACATTTTGGTAAAACCTCAGTTATTTATCAACTGAATTTGACTTTTTTATGTTATAATCATTATAAAAAATCTATCACTCGAGATGTTGCAAGAGGCACTTTGCCATTTGATTTTGAAGGTTGGAGTTGCTACCCTTAGGAGTTAAGCGTGAGCGTTGAAAATTACACACCTGAAAAGTTCTGGTATAAACTTTTTCACATTTGAAATGAAATGAAATAAAAGTCATGTGGCAAGCACGTAACTTCTTTATGCTTATGTCATTTTGCGTTAACAAAGAGTATGTGGGCCAGAGGGATGAAATGACGTCAGTAAGGATATTTTTAATTTATTCATATTCTCACTTATATGAAATTTACAAAATATACGTAGTTTTGCATGTCTAAGTTAACTATCTGTTTTGGAATGCAATCAAGATCTTTAGTATAATTACACACAAGGCAGAGCGCCAAACTGTATCTCTATCAGCGTAATAAATTTTCGCATTATAGAAGTCATGCCTTTATGATTTTAACATGTATGTATGCATGTAATGTTTTTATTATACAAACTATTCTACAATTTGCCGAGATTGTTCTCATAAATGACCCCCACCCGCCAACCGTCCATCACCGACCCAATAAAAAGTTCTATATACATATTTTATAATAGATGTATCATGTAAATACATTCTCAGTTAATTAGTTTTAAAAGTGTAGTAATAGCAAAGAGTAACTTTGGTAATAGTGATTTCAAAGTAACAATTACACTTCCAATGTAAAAATTCAAGCTTGTAATAAGAGGCGATTCATTGGGGTAATATTGCGAATTCTTTGTTATACGCTACTGGTCGTATGAGTTGACTAATGGCTTGAAACTCGTAAGCTGTGCTTACTGAGTAAGCAGAGTTCTAGAGTCGCGAGCACATAGGTGGGTTAAGCCAAAATTAGTTTAATTTTCGGATTAAGAATGTGCCATTTTTGACAGAATGCGGAAATTGACAGATCATATTTCTTAATCCCGGTGTTAAAATGATCCTGGATTAACCCATCTGTGTGTAACCAACCCTTAGTGTATCAGATTAGATTTAGGTTAATAGATTGAGGGATGAATACTTCAGTTCCATTTTAAGAACAGCTACGTCTAAATTAGAACCAAACTATGACAATTATTATCAAATCACTCACAACTTCATACATCGCATTAGTTTTTAATTTTGATATAAAAATGTTGTTACTGATTTATTTAAATAAAGAAATTATTAAGATCCGCTAAAGTGTTTCTTTAGTTTTCGGCAATGTACAACCACATTAATAATATAACATGAACCATCGCCAGCTTCCGTATATATTTGAGACGCAATTTTATGATTCCAATATTACTGTGGCGCACATACTACATATTTAAGGCTTTCTACGAAAAATTTTTACGACGAGAACTTATTTAAAATTAAAATATACTTAAAACGTCCACACTTTTTGCTATAAAGTTCAGATAATCACTAAAACAGTTGAAGGGCTTTTTGTGTTTTTTTATGGCATATCTATTTCCCTACGAAGAACTTATTATCTAAGGTTTAATCTTCCTAAAAAAATGGCTTAAATTTTTTCTCTGAACTTTACGGTTTTCGAGATATACTGCAAATGTACTTTAACGTCCTGTAAAAAGCATTGTAAACCGATCCTAATCAATATAGATACGAGATATTTTCGTAGCAATACTGAGTACCAAGTTTCATTAAAGTTACACGCGTATTTTTAAAGTTATCATGGCAACAGACACAAACCCGCGCGCCCGTACACACGCACACGGTCGCATGCTCCTATTCACAAACAAATGGTGTAGATTGTTTTAAAAATTCTAAAAACGAGTAAAACTATAATAGTTATGACTTCCGCGTAAGAAGGTAACAAGCGCGTTATTAGTAATTTTTTGAATCCTCAACTGATTCGGAAATGAGAAAAAACAAAACTCAATATTTAATTTTCTCTATGTAGTTAAATATGACTTATTTTGATTTTTTTAATTTCTATTAATATTGTGAAAGATAAAATGTAACAGTATCTTTCTTTTACAGACGACAATAAAAGTGTATGCAAGATGCTTACGCCCAGATATTGAATACAAAACCTTAAGTATTACATTTCAAACCACATGCAGAGAAGTTGTTGCAACTTTATTGGGGAAATACAAAATGAAGCACCGAGATCCAAAATTATTTTATTTAAGTATGGAAGTAACAGTAAGAAAAGCTGGAGTTCGTACCCACTTAGCATTAGATGACGAAGCTCGACCTGCTGTGCTTCAAAGTTGTCACCCAAAAGGAGACTCAAAGTTAGTACACCAGTTTCAATTGAGTACTTTTTTTTAAAGAATACTTTTTAGATTCTCTCTTCAAACGAAACGAGGTGGTTTAGTAAAAGTCTATGATTCTGCATTAAATAGTAACTCTCAATATAAAAGCTTATTAATAAGTTCACAAACCACAGCAGATGAAGTAATCTCATTATTATTAACCTGTTGCAATAGTAAAGAAAGGGTAGAACAGTTTTCAATCTATGAAGTGTGCACAGATAAGGAACAACAACGTAAATTGCATCCAGATGACAGACCGTTACAAGTGCAGCATACATGGCTACCAACTTTAAATTGTCATTTTTTAGTCAGAAGAAATCCAGAATACAATTTACCACTTTCAAGGCGGAAGGTATGTGTAATGTGTTATATTATATTAGTGTGTGTAAGCCTAAACTTTTTGTTTTAGATATTTTGGGTTCCAGAGTTACCACCAATCCCATCAAATAAACGACAACAATTAGGTTACAGATCTCAGTTATTATCAAGATCACAGAATTCCTTAGTGCCTTGTAGAAATAATGAAGAAAAATCCAAAAGTACAAAAGACATGTGTAGTAATAAAAATAGTGAAACAAGCAGCAAACAAGTTTCTTTATCCATGACAGAAAAACCATCATATGCTGATTATGAAAATTATTTCTATATTTGAAATTTTCAAAAATCATAACTGTATTTATGTTAGTTATAAGTTTGATAATGCCAAAGACTACATAAAAGTTATATCTTATTTTACTTTGTCCACCAAATAACATTTAAAAAAAATATTTATACATACTGAATCTGTGTCACGATTGTGTATAGTATGCATGTGTGTGTGTTTGTTTTTTTAAATTGTAAGTAAAATTTAAGTTGTTTATGTAAAGTCAATATGTTTGTATTTGTAAGTAAATGTTTTGTCCAAAGATTAGTATTTAATAATAGGTTGTGTTGAGTGAAGTAGATTGAAAATGTAATTTTTAGTACCTAAAGCGTTGTGCAATGTTTCGTTTATTAAATTGAATGGTGTAACTAGTTGTGCCTTATATTAGACTTGTATAATCAAAAAGCTCTCGGTAGTATGCATTCTGATAATACCATTGTAAATTAACTCATTTTAAGAATGTTGTACAATTCATGTCAAACATTGTAACTTTTAAACCAAAGATTTCTATGTATGAAGTATTTGTAAATTTGTACAGTTTTACGAATTAATAAAAAACTAAGTATGGTTTATTTACCGTTTATTTTAATTAATTGTGTATATTTTTATGAACTCGAAAGTTTAAATTAGTTGTAGGAGAACTGTAGGTACTGTTGTTCCTTTAATAAATTGTAATATGAATCTGGCAAAAAAATATTAAAACAATATTTTATAACAAACCAAAAATTTTAATTTTTTTGTTTGCTAGAGAGAATTCAAAAACCTAAATTTCATTACGTGGCTTAGAACGGTAGTAACATCAGACCCTATAATTTTTTTTCAGTTGTGTATGAGGAAAATATCTGGTGTGTAACAACACTACCTTCCAATCTACAAAATGGAAAAGTACTAGCAGATTTATATAATTATGTAATAAAATTCTACAAATACAAAAACGAACTGAAACTTTTTGAGTTCATGCTTTATATGTCCCTCAACACTTTAATTCTACTCTAAAACAACCATTACGATACATTTCTTAAGGATTTTCACTTCTTAAGGCAATGTCCAATGCCTTGTATTTAAAACAACAAGTCAAAATACATTTATAAGTAATTTCTAGATGTTTTGTCATTACATTTGTCATTAAGGCATATCCAGGGTCAATTAATGCATATTAAAATAAACTTTAAAAAAAATTCTAACAAAAAACAAAATAATTTCCCTGTTTAGGGTTAGAACTCCCATTACCAGTCCAATAATTTGACCCCTAGACAAATAGCTCTATTTATGTTACAAATTTTTAATTTTTCTCCATTTTTGGTTTGATATTTAAGCCGAAACTATGTATATACATTTTTCACAATTTATGTTGATTCTGCTAGTCAAAAATCTTGGTTAAAAGTCTTAATTTAAATAAAAATAATTTTTTGTTTAAATACCATTTCTAGTGCCTCGATCAGCTTGAAATTTCATATCTAATAGATTTGTACTATTTTCCAAGCGTGTGAGAAGTTTCAATTTAGTACCTCCATCTAAACAACTAGTTTACTACTAGGTTAACAGATATTTCTAGATCTAATATGTCCCAAAAGTTGATACGGATCTGCGATTTTACCATAATAGCCACATACCAAATTTCATAATGTCAGCTCAAACGGTCTGAGCGCTATCATGACATACAGAAGGCATGCCAAAAATGGATTCAGAAGAAGAAATTTTGTTGATCTGACCATTATGAGATATCTATAAGTTAAAATTATTATTAAACAGGATAGTCACCTTCATTTTTAACCTTTTAATAGATAGAGCAATAATTGCATTATATCGTGTTTCACCAATAAATACACCCAAATTATTATGCCAGTGAGTATTTAAAACTTGCTTCGATACTGGTTAAAGTGCGAACTATGACAAAAATAGTAATTTAAAGTACAAGACGATAAAGGGTTTTTTACTATCAAATGAAAGATGGTAATTCACAAGATAATTTTCTTTATCGTCGTGTATAATCTATTTTATTTTGTGCTGGTATGCAAATAATTAAGTATTCCAAGTTGTTAAATTTTTTGTAAATGTCAAAAGCTCACCATGGTAATTTGGATTTGTTTTTTAGATCGTTTATTAGCTTTTAGATTACTTACTATTTATAGCTTATGTAGTGTTTTTCTTCTGCAGGCAGTTTAGGGACCTTCTCCCCCTTCAGCCCTGGGTCGTTCTGCTTTTTGTGTGCTTTCATTTTGGAATTGCTTGTGGTTTCAATGTTGGTGTATATCTTATGTGGTAAAAAAAGAACAGCAGTTTTTATTAATTAATTATTATACATATATTGGTGATGGGTTAGGCTAGAGTTGGCCATTTTTGTGAGCGGTGGTCGTCATCGTTTGAGTATGGGGCGCAGGAGTAGGAGTAGTTAAGAGTCTAGTAGTTGTGTTAGTAGTGTATGGACATGTTTGAGTTTTTTCTTAGGTTTTTTGGGTTGTAAAGGTGTCTGTTGTTGGTGTAGGAGGTTTTGGGAATGTTTTTGATAACGGTCGTTTCGCCGTGAACTCTGCAGTGCATATATTTTGTTTGTAGTGTTTTAAGCCTGTGTGATGGGTCATATGTTTGCTGTTTCTATTGTCTTAACGTTGGGATATCTGTAGTGTAGTCTGCGTATGTTCTGTAGTAAGTTTCGTTCACAGGCGGCAATTGATTTTAGGACACTGTTTTTGAGGGTGGCATACAATGGCGCACGGTAGTCTAGTATTGGTCCTGTATATGTCTTGTATGTGTGTTGTAGGGTGACAGCCTCTGTCATGTCCTCGGAGGGCTTTCAACACGTTCGCACAGTTGCCCATCATATTTAGAGCTTGCCTTAAGTCTGGTTCCCAGTTATGTTTTGGAGAAGGTAACTCCTAGGTATACTATTGCGTTGTACGTCTCTTATTTGTAGTGTAAACCCCTTTTTAGCTACGCCTAATTTTAATTTATCTACTGCGGTTCTAGCTCAAGTCGTAGTGGGGGTGAGTTCTTTAAATAGGACTGATCGTCTGCTACCGGATTGTCCACTCTGATAATAAATACTAACAGGGTTTATATATATATATATATATATATATATATATATATATAAAACTCTTAACACTTAAAACTTATAAATTCAAAATTTCCATGTAATTAACATACAAATCAAGATACTCAAAAATAAAGCGTCCACAAATGGTCTGGATTGGTCTCTACCGCTAGTGGCGGCGTAACTGTGATGGTGCGGGGCCAGCGGACATTCTCTAGGCTATCATCCTCAGGAGTCGACTAGGGCGAACTAAAGAAAATTTCTAATATATATATATATATATATATATATATATATATATATATATATATATATATACACCATCAGCGGTAACGCTTCGTTAATTATCTGGTGAAAGTGAAAGTTATGAAAGTTTAATGAGTTCTGAGTAGCCTAAAGGTTCTTGATCATCATTATAATGATGATCTCATTAAACTTTCATAACTTCCACCAGATAAGCAACGAAGCGTTACTCGCTGATGGTATCTATATTAGAAATTTTCTTTAGTTCGCCCTAGCCGACCGATGAGGATGATAGCGTAGCTATTGGAACGCGTTCGGTGTTTTTTAATTTTGTGTGGTACGTGGGTATATTTTGTTTGTTAGGATCCTGCCACAGTTCCAGTGATATTTAAAGATAAGTAAGTAATACTAATCATAAGCATGAACATACTAGCAAAAAAAATACCGACCGTCTCATTATAATTACGAAGTTTGACGTGTTCACTCAACGCCGTCCACCTTAGAATACTTTAACCAACCCGAGCCTGCTGTTACTTGAATTCGCGGTCACGCGCATGTAAGTTTGATTTTACAACACCTATACACACTCGTGGACAACGCCACGCCGGGGTTATTCCCGGAGTTTTCACTTACTTAGTCGGATAGCAAGGCTGCCTCTATTCTGACGGCCCCAGGGTGTCGATCAAGCAGCGCAACGGGTTGACTGGCCAGAATCTATTGATCGATACTTAACACATAATTATACACAAACTCACACAAATACGCCGCCCCAGTCCACTTATACAACGTTCAGAGTGTACATGAGTTGGAAGTGACAAACCAGACCAAGATTAGACCATTATTTCGGTCACCACCGTCTCCTCATTTGCGATAGTATCCGCAAATGGTACGTAAAACTAGTGAGTGTTAAACTTCTATCTCACTTGACGTAAGTTGCAGTTTTAAAAATTTTACTTCTCAGTCCTGGCACCGTCCGGAAGGGGGGTAGAGTTAGGCATGTGTTATAAATGTCGGAGGGCTGAGTCGGGCAGGTGTCTTTGAATTTTGCGATTTAGGCCGTCATGACCTGGGGTTGAATTGCGTCTTTTTTTATAAATACGCGCTGACCTGGTCGGGAGTGATGGGGGCATAAAAGGGATTCTTGCTATCCAGTTGGATTTAGAGAAGATTAAGGGTACTGAATTCTTGAAGGCAACTCGCTAGGAGTTCCTTGAACTGGCTGTCGAATTGAAGATCTTCTGGGGATTGGAAAATGGATTGAAGGTGAAGACCGAGGAAGTCGACCTTTCCTTGGTCGGAATAGAGTATGTGAGTCAGTTAAGACGGATTTAGGGGTTACTTTCTTTCTGGTCAGTCTATCCAACTGTTGCCATCAGCAACCACTCGAGACGCGCAAGAAGTGGAAAAGGGGGGTGGATGGGAAGCAATTTTTGACTATAAGGGCGGTTCCATGGTGGCTATTGTGTAGGTAGGTGTGAGAAGAGTTAAACTTAAGTGTTCATCTGTTTGTGAGTTTTGTTTCGGTGATTGAGAGTATGTATATGTTGTGTTGGTGTAGTAAGTTTTTAAGGATATCTATTTTGGAAGGATTTAAGGGCTGGGTTCTCGAATTACGCTAACCGCTTTCCGCGTACCTGCTACGCAAGCACCGGTTCTCCGTTGGAAGTACCGGGATGTGAGCCTAGGACACGAATGATCCTATCTCGCCGGTCGGGAAACATTTGGAAGGAAGTGTTTGATGGAGAGGGGTTGGGTGCCGGGAGTAGGTTTTCGGTGAGTTGTGCCTTCTGGTTCGATGATTGCCATCTTCGACGGGAACTGGAAAGTTCCCGCCGCTGCGGTACTTGAAGGAGTAGGTAGGGTGGGCCTCCCCGCAATTGTTAGTTGGCTATGGATGTGCAAGAGGACGAACTGTGACTTTCGCCACAGTAGTGACAACGGATAGAGCGGGTAGGGCACACCTAGGCGGTATGCCCCACCTGCGTGCAGGTAGAGCAATACTTAGAGAGAGGTGGAGGGATAAAAGTAGGTTCGAAACTGTAGTGTCGCCCGAACATGACGATTTACTGTGCGAGGAGATACTCAAGGGTGACTTTGGATGGGGTGATACGGCGGACCAAGGATGTGGGTGTGTTGGTAACCTTAGATATCATTGCGAACGGCCTAGCACACGTGGCACATCGATCGCACCCGAGATCTCTTCGGCAAGGATATTCTTATCTACGTCTCGAATCACGCAGGAAAAGGGGGGAGGTCTAGGAGTGGTGTTGGTGGGACGATGACCGGAGAGTTGGGAGAGTGCTACGGCGGGATCGCCGAATTGGTGTCGTAGCCTAAGCTGCGTACCCTTCGGCAACGGGAGGTCTCTAGAATACATGTATGGTTATGATTGAATGTTCAACCAGGGTAGGTTAAAGGATTTGAAGGAGTTAAATAAGGATTTATGGGTAGTGATGGACGTGGGGATATTGTGGATGAAATATGTCGACGATTGGGAAAGGGTAGAATTAGGATAGGGTTGTGTGGAGAAGAATAATGTTTTGTTTAAATATAACTTCTAGTACCTCGTTCAGATTAAAATTCATATCTAGTAGTTTTCAGTGTCTTTCATGCGTCTAAGAAATTTCAATTTAAGTTTGACAGGTATTTCCGGTAGCCCTACATATCCAAAAAGTTGATACGGATCTACGATTTTGCTATAGTAGCCGAATGCTACATTTCATCATTCCAGATTAAACAGTCTGACCGACCGCTATTGTGCTTACATGCATACACATGCACAAGCACGCACACACATACAAACACCACACACACAAACTGACACCCACACACACCGACACCCACACGCATGCATCCCCCACACACACACACACACACACAAACACACCTACCCACGGGCACAAATCGACTGAACCCCCGACTCAATGCTGGTACTTTTATATCTATGAATATTTGATAAACACCAAAAATTGATCCTAATATACCCACTCGCCACCGCTGGATTTCTCCCAAAATCTTAACAGTTGCAGGAGAAATGAAAGCAAGCTTAACTTTCTATTTTGCGTTCATAATGCTTTAATTACGATAGGCGAGTGACGTCATTTGCATATCGAAATGTGGCTCATTTCGATACGTAAACTGTATTGTTATCGGATTGGTAACACTGTAAAAATTTCAGAAATGTCAATGTAATCACTTAACATAACCTAACACTTTAGTTGTTAAATACATTAGACTTATTCATAGGGAATCTATAATAAAATATAAGGCATAAAATATAATATTAAATAAGTCGTATTGCATTATAGTATAGTTGCATTTGGTATTTACTATATTGCAATATAGTAAACATGGTAAAAAATACTACACACGCAACTGGACACCAATGGTTCAATGGTAACCTTTGAAACAAATTATTTCTGTACCAGGATCATAGAAAAATTTAACCACAGGATAGAATGAAATCTCCCTAAGTCAGAAACAGAACTATATATAAACTCCATCTAGTGGCCTGGAAGTTCATTTTAGAGGGAAATTCAAAAAACTTGAGACACTGAATGCTGTTTGCATTTGACATATTTGCGTAAAACTTGTATCAGACATTATAATGCTAAATTGGTAGGTATATAATATGAATTATTTATTTACTAATACCTTGTAATATGAGTTTTATTCAATAAGTGTCATATGTAAAAGTAGTAGAATGTACAGTTTTCAACGAACTTCGTTCGTTTATGAGTTCGATCAGTCATCTGTCCGTCCGAGGCCTTTCTACTGGTCACACATCAAAGAGTGATACATCATTGGATTCAGCTCTTCAAACTGAGTCTAAATCTTGTTGTCAGTTAAAATCGGACCACAGGTATGCCGAGCACCCGTGATTTTCCGTTGGTAAAATTAAATTTTGAAATAGGTCCAAAATCAATGTGTGACATATATTTGGACTTTTCTTATGCTGCTATCCCCTACCAGATCGGACAACGGTTACACGTCGCTATCGGAAAATAAAACAAATTTCGAAGTTCGTTACGATAATGCCTTGCATTTTCGACTTGTTATAAATGTAGCATAAGCAAGAAGAACGGAAGTCCATTAGGTACATATTTATATAAACAAGCGTACTATTTTATTTTATATTTATTGCACATTTCTTTTGCCTGCCTTAACAATTGGCTACAGTTTTTCGGAAGATCTCTACCATCTTTACCATACAAAATATTATTTACTCCATTGAAATAATTGAAAATTAATAACCTAGAAAAATTTTTAATTATTTTTTCAGATAGTTTGTTTGAATGTTCACATGCAACAAACTTAAAATCTACATTTTGCCTTATAGTGAAGTATATACGCAAATACACATCAGGTTTGTGACATTCAAATTTCAAAACATACAAGATAATGTTGTACATTTTAATAAGGTTCGTTATAAAATCAACATTACAGTATTTCAGCCTGTACATCTTCTTCCACCCATATTCTTTAGTTGCTATGAATTGGTGTAGTTGAGTTAGGTCTTCGCCACTCTTAAGTAAAATGTTATGCTGACATGCTGTACACTTTCCTATTTTTAATTTAATTCTCGTAATAAAGCCTCCAACATATGCTATGGCATACTCTTCCAAAGGTTTTAATAAAGGAAATGTCTCAAGAATTGGGACACCGTGTTCAAAGCAACCTTTATTTTTATTGCATTTGACCTCCGATGTATCCTAGAAGACAACATACAAATTAGTAATTTCTTCCATTATTTTGATAAAATTAAGTCAAGTGAGCTTAACTTATGAAATTATTTTTGCCAATAACCCAAATAATTAGGAAACAAATAGTTTATATGGTCTTTACAAGTTGAAATCCAGTTTTTAAATGTTGGTGGGATCGACAATTTGCCATCACTGCTAATGCATTTCATTGTAGCCAATACTTTTATACAGTCTTGCCAAAAGTCTAAGTGTACATTTTTGTTGACATCCACCGAAGTTCTTAAGATTTTGCCATGCCTGTTGAATCGTCCATACCCATCGACACTATCAAAGATATTATCTACAAATTTACAAAATTTTGCAGTTTCAGTAGCTCTTAGTTCTATTTTTGTACCATCAGGAGTACTGTATGCTACAAAAAAAAAATAAAAATCAGAAAAGCTCACTAAAATGTTGAAAGTATACTTACAGATTCTTGCCATCAAATTAATAGTTGATGACACTGTATGGCTAAAAACTTGTGCGGCAGCTGAAACCTTCATTTTCTTCATGTTGATTTTGTTCACATGGAATTCTCTAAGTTTTGGCATGGCTCTTAATTCCCCACTAAAATTGTCCAACAACCAAGCTGTATATATTTTGTCCCATTTTGCCACCTTTTTCTGCCCATTAATTTCAAAATAGGTGTTTTTCACCAACACATTATTTCTCAGGCCCTTGAGTAAATGAAGAGGGTCATACAGAGGAATAATCATATTTCCATTTACTTCTAAAATGAATTCCCTTAATTCTTCTCCTCTTCGTAAATAATTGCCTTTTGTCTGCTCCACGAGTTGGTTGATCGTACTTACATTGTTCGTCCCCTGGTCACATATAGTTGCTATCACATTTAGTCCAGCATCTCCTGTTGCATGTATCACCTGTAAACAAAAAATAAAACCAGTTATAAAATGGTCAAACAGCTAATACAATTTTTACATCTCTAATGGTTTTCATCAGCTGAGGTGCTTTTACAGCACCTTTAACAAATTGATAGAGAATAGGTTGCTTCCATTTTCTATTTATCCCCCGTAGCATGAACACCTAAAATAAATGCATGCTTTTATTATGGTTATGCAATTACACATGTCAGTTTTACCTGAACATGATTAGCAATTTGATCTGTTTGACGATCACCAAAATCTTCGAAGCCCTCAACATGATCAGTATGGTGATTATAAGTTAAATTTGGAGTGAGACTCATTTCATCAAATATTAAAATGCAATTTTTATCTAATTGTGATAAAGATGCTGCAGTTTCTTTCAGAGCATTAAATATGCTCTTGTTAATTCCAGCAGTTATTGGAATGCTGTTCAGTAACTTCATAAGAGTTACTCTTGATGGTAATGTAAACATTCTCCGAAGTAGTTGGTATCCAACACTACTTTGCTTATATAAGGCAAGAGACATAATTTTATCTTGAGTGGTGAAGCGACGACCTTTTGGTTTCTTAAAAGCACAAGAAAGTTGATTCTGAAAAAAGTTTTTAGTAATTGTGTTCATGTTCATTGTTACTTTTTGAAAAGCTAAGTTTTCTGGTATTTTAGTGGCTTGTTGCAAACGGGTTTTGAAATCCATATTCTTTTGTTTAAGTTTCATTAGTTTTTTCTTGCAGCTTAAAACTTCTTTGTAAAGAAATTTTTGTTTCGGTGAGAATTCAGTAATCTTTGCTATATGTAGTTTGTTAAGAAGTCCCCTTTTGCCTGAAAAAGAAACTGCATTAAATAACTAAGCAAGCAACATTTATAATTATCCTAGTTAAAACCTTAAAAAACCTGATAATAGTCATAGAACAAATAGTGTACACTATTCACATATTCAAGGCCTGTATTTAATTAATCACGTTGCAAAGTTACCAGTTTGAAATATGGGTGTTTCCGGCCGTGGTACTAATCTTTCTGTTTCAGTGCTGACGATTGTTCCTGATATAGAAGGGATCTCCTGAGTACATATAGTATGCTCCGAACCAAATTTTGCTTCAGAATTGTCACGAGTTGTGCTAATGGATTGCTCTATGGATACAACATAAATATAAAACATTCTGCATACTGTCTAAGTGCTTAATACTGTTAATGCTATCTTTACATCTGTAACTTATTGCATACAACTTATACCTTGTACAATTGAAAATCTGTTGCATGTGATGCTGTAGAACCATGTAGGTAGCACACTACGAAAATTTGATGAATACATTGAAAATATTCCGATTGAAATTGTTGTCGAAATAGCAAAAGTCAATTACTGAAGGTTATTATATAATAAGGGTTATTTGAGAATGGTTTGTGTTTCTTTGTTTTGTAAGAAATTTATGTAGGTTTTTAACTGAGGGCGGCCCCCAACCAGATGTTTAAGTTGCAGGCAGAGAAAACTGCCTTTATCGAAGGGCAAGACAAATCACTAAATATGTTTATAAAAGCGGTTTGGAAATAAACATGTCACTATTATACAAGAAATTACACCGCGGTCAAAGCATGGGTTGTTCAGGGATTGAAATGTGATATTTGAAATACAGGGTTTCTACGGTTGATTGCACATGTTAATTAGAAATAATGTTTCTTTATATAATTAAAGTCAAAAGCGTTCACACGAAATAGTTTTATTGCTTTTGTTAGTTGATATAGAAAATAGTGGGTGAGGGAAGAATAAAAACGGTTTTGTTGGTCTTAGAAAGGGGAGTCTGATTAGAATTTCAAAGCGGGCGGGAGTAGATTTGAGTTCGATTCGGTGTTTTGTTTAATTAGATCTTCTTTTCGTTGTTTTGTGTTAATCGATAAATCCGAGTATTTAAACATTTGTGCTGGTGAAAGCTTAAAAGGATAACCTCCATTGATAATGTAAGTAAAAGAAAAGATTTTACGGTTTGTGAAATTACACAGAAAAGGTCATTCTACCTACTCATTTAAATTGTTCAAGCCAAACTGAAACCCGGACCTGCAAAACTGTTGTGGTCATTGTAATTGCGCAAGCATAGCGAAGGACGCTTTCTTTTCTCTCTTTATGTGTTCTATTTTGTGTATTGATAATTCCAACCTGTATTTATAATGATAAAACCACAAACGATCATAGGTATAAAATCAGAAAAGCCTTTTTTAACTTGATTTAATGATGTCCTTTGTTGTTTTTTTTTGTATTCTGTTTATGTCCGGTAGTCCCACACCCGGTATAATGCTTTATATGTAATTATTTAACTAAAAGCAGACAGGAATTGGTTCCAAAAGGGATCCCCTGTTTGTTATTTATTACTTGTTTATTTTTGCTTTAATTTTAATACCATTTATAGACCTGATTTTATGTTTATTTGTGACTAAACGTGGATTTAGGCAATGTGATAGATTTTGTACGCCTTTAATGCCGATAGAGTAGTGTTGATACCTATTTAACCCTTTGATTGTGATTCACTTGTGTTAGTGTTATCTTATTTTTGTTTTTCCTTTGTGTGATTATTATTGGAATAAAGGGAGTTTTCTTGGTGATTCTTTTTCTCCCGATGTAAATAGGATGACGAGCGAATCACCAGGTAGCGCCACTCGTTCATCTCAATTACAGTTTTGTTTCATTTAATTACCTGCCACCTTATGCAACAAATTAACCTTATCCGACCCTATCTCCTGCGCATTACACAACGTAGGTTATTTGCCCCCTAGACGATCACGGTGTTTTTTTTTTATCAGGTTAGAATTTTGCGAGTTCTAGATCAGATTTGTAAATCAACTCTGATTATTTAATCACGGCCAGTAAGGGAGATTTAAGCTATTAATTGGAGTAAGCCTAACATTAGCCGACGTAGCATCATTCTCAGTGACATCAATTTAAGCAATTAATCATAGCATCTTATCAGTCAAATTAAGATGCATCCTTTAGCTATTGTTTTGTCTCTTGAATTTGCATTAGTGCGAACAAGTACAAATTACACGTTTCAAGATAGGGTACGTCTGGGTTACGACAGAGTGGTGCCGTGACCAGGATAAGGTTTTTGTTGCATTTAGGGGCGTGGTTGATTTCTTTTTCATTTTATTCACTGCAAATTCCCATTGTAATTAATTAAAAAAAAAAAGGAAAGGATGGAAAAAAAAGAGGAGGCTGAATTGTCGACATTTGAATAAATCAATATAGGGTTTGCTTTTGAGCCAGTAATATTTTATTGAAAAGCACTTATGTCTATTATGAAGGGCAAGGGGGGAAAACAATGTCCGCATACAAGTAAAACAAATAAATAATTTTTTTCCTCCAATTGCAGCTAATCTAGAAGGCGCTGACTTCTTGATTATTAAAGCACAATATTTGATTGAGGACAGTCCTATGGTCCTATAGGCTTTAGTACTAAATTTTAGCGTATTACACCATCATATTATTGGTGTCAAGTCTTGCTGTTGACAATCGATACTGGTTATGTAACGTATTTTGGGAAGGGTGAATGTTTATTTATGGTAATCCGCAAAGACCTCATAGGTACAAGTGCCTAACGCCGCCTATTGTGTGTCAAGGAGAGCCGAAGTATGTACTCGTTGGGATATAATATATAAATACTAACCATGTGTATGTAAGGCCGAACTGCGTTACCTTCCAGTTTGCTAATTGTCGCTACAGCTCGTGGTTATGTAACACATTTTGGGGAAGGGTGAATGTGTATTTATGGTGAACCGCAAAGACCTCATAGGTACAAGTGCCTAACGCCGCCTATTGTGTGTCAAGGGACGCCAAAGTATGTTATCGTTGAGTTATAATATGTAAATACTATTTTTTATGTACTGCTGAAAGGTGAACCGCTAAGACCTCATAGGTACAAGTGCATTATGCCGCCTATTGTGTGTCAAGGAACGCCAAGCTATACTATCGTTGATATATAATATGTAAATACAATTGGTATGTACGGCTGAAATGTGTTACCTTCCACTTTGCTAATTGTAGGTACCTGTCGCTTAAGCTGTTGTGGTGTCATACCTATTATTTGTATTGGCAGATAACTATGGTTTTTTTTTGTTTGATCATTCAGAGGTCAGCAACCTTCGAAGATTTTATTTATTATTACATTTTTAATTTTTTTTGTTTGACCCAATAAAAAGTATGAATTGTTAAACATAGAACCGACAGTTCTGATTTAAGGGAATTGGTAGGGTTGCCACAGAACAATAAATTATTAGTAGTTGATCGCCTCCTTTTTGCTCAAATTTGCAATGGTACTATTTTAATAAGCAGTAATACCTGTCGAACAACAACGGGTTAGTCACAAGAATTTTTTTTTATTTTTTTTTGTTCTGCTCAGCGGGGCAACTCTGTGCTTTCAGGGTAATACTATTAAGGACGGTTTAAAGGGGCGTACCTGTAACTAAGATAATACTAATTTTTGTTTGTTTATGAGAATAATTATGGACCAAGCGGAAGCCCTTGGAGTGGAGATGGATGCCACCCGTCAAGATGCCCATGATGGACATAACCAGATGGCAGGATCCAGAGATGGCAGCCAGAAGGACGCCGAAATGGAGGGTCTCAAGGAGGTTGTGCGAAATCAGGGAAGATTGCTGGAAACACTCCTCGAACAGAGCGCGATGATGCAAAGGACCATCGAAAAGCTTGTTGCGACACCCGGAACCGGCAGTCCAAATGGTGCACAGGGTTCGGGCCTATCCGCGCACAAAGGACCATCATCGGATCTTTATGAAGGTCAGTCACTTAGTGTTAGAAATATTGACTCTGCACGGTTTATTACTTCCACCCCGCGTAAAGTGAACGGAGATGGCAATACACTCCCTGATCATGAACAATCATCTCAAATCGCTGATGTTAGCTTTTCAGGTGCTGAATGTCGCAATATCCTGTTGGCGCTATCTAGCAAAACTAGGTCCGCTTTAAAATTGGAGAAGCCCATTTTTCGCGGTAACCATGCGGTGCATCCCGTGCTTTTCTTGCGTAAATTTGAGCAGTTTGCGGAAGCCTATCACTTGTCGGGTGAGGATTACTTGCGAGCGGTGCAAACGTGTTTAGAAGCCGGTGCACAAAGTTGGGCGCTGATAAACGAGGTCGATTGCCGAGATTACGGTTCGTTTAGGAAGAACTTTTTGGCGTATTTTTGGTCTCCCGAAAAGCAGGTTGTTGAACGCAATAAACTATACAACATGCGTTATCACCCGGACGGCAGACTGTCTCTTGCCGAGTATTTTCTTAAACAAATTAATGACTATCGCCTTTTTGACCCTCCCATCGCAGAGGAAGTTATTCTGTATGAAATTATGCGTCAATATCTTACTGCCACCCAATCGTTATGGGGAGTCTGTTCAGACCGGAGTTTGAATGGCGCTCTTTCCTATTTAGAAAGGTTATCGGCTATTGAAGCAAGGAAACCAAGAAATGAGGTTGGGAGAGTGCAGGCCGTCAATACTACTGGTGCAGTACCGGCATCGTTGGCGCCTTTCAACGTACCCCCGCCATATTGGATCCCTGATGCGACGCATCCTCGCTCTTCGGGAAACGACCCTTGGGGAAACTAAAGTGGGATGGTTTCTCTTACGCCCCAAATTTTACTCCCACTAAAGGTAGCGCCAAGCCTAGATGCCCGCTTATTAGATTTGTAAAACCAGGTTTCAAAAATAGTAAGAGTTCTAGCAGTTCCCAAACTCCCAGCCTAAGTTTTAATTCTGTGCTACGCGTAGGCCCTCCATGTGACCCTCGGGAATTAAATAGATTGTATTCGAAGGGTGTCAAACTAATTCAGGGGTGCGGGTGGAAATTTGGGACCGGGTTGGGAGCCAACAACAAGGGTATTAAGAACCCGTTACAGTTGGTCCGATGGGATTCAAGTGCCCCTGCACAGGAATCCGAATTTTTGTCTTACGCGTCGGTAGTGCCTCTCTCCACATTACAAAACAACGGTAGTCCAACAGACCTAACCAAGGTTCGGCCATTGCCCCATATTTATATCAAGTGTTGTAATATCTCCCTATTGAGTCTGTTAGATTCGGGAAGCGAGGTTACTTGCATCAGTGAGGAGTGCTATTTCAAAATTAGTCAGTGGGAAAAATTCTCTAGACTTCCGATAACGGGTATACAGCTGCGAGGAGCGGTGGGACAAAGGAGTGCTAGGGTCAGGTACCAGGTGTGGATCCCCTTTTCAATTGAGAATATCCCCGTTACGTTTGAACATTCTTTTCTGGTTATTAAAGGTTTAATCCGGCCCGTCATACTGGGGATAGATTGGCTGTATTCTGTATCGGGGAGGATAAATTTTGTGGATGATGTCCTAACCATCCTCAATGACGGAACAGAATATTCTATCCGTTTCAATATCACTGACCAGTGCGTCGATCCAACGATCACGGACCCTGTATCGCTTTTCCAAACGGCGTCACGTTGCTCCGAGCCTAGCAAGGTCATGTTGGATGTTACGAAGGAAATGGAAGAAAAGATAAAAAACATTCCCAATATAGACCCTAGTCAGCGTCAGCAATTCAAGGTTTTACTCGAGGAGTATAGACAACTCTTTAGCGATATCCCGAGTCGGACCAACAAATATACGCATGTTATTAAGCTGCACGACACCACCCCATTTTTGCGTCGACCGTATCCTATACCCTTTTGTTTGAGAGCGTCTGTGGAGGAGGAAATTAATCGCATGTTAAGGTTGGGGGTCATCAAAAGAGAGGCGACGGAATATGCCAGTCCCATGACTGTGGTCAAGAAGAAAGACGGGAGTGTTCGCATATGTTTGGATGCGCGGTTTTTGAATTCGCGAATGGTCGCGGATTATGAGTCTCCGGTACCACCCGAGGAAATTTTAACATCTTTTTCAAGAGTCCGATACATAACCATAGATTTAACCTCCTCTTATTGGCAGATCCCATTAAGCGAAGTCAGTAAGCAATATACGGGATTTTTGTTTAACGGGAGGTCTTACACTTACCAAGTCCTACCTTTTGGTTTAAAAACGGCTGTCGGTTCTTTCTCGCGAGCTATGGATGTGATTATAGGGCCCGAATTACGCCAGTTTGTATTCAATTACGTTGATGATCTTTTGGTCGTCTCTGAATCGTTTTGTGACCATATCCAACATCTTAGGAAACTTTTTGCGCGATTTAAGGAGGCCAATGTAACCATAAACGTTAGGAAAACGGATTTTTTATTGCCAGAGGTAAAGTTTTTGGGACACGTTATAACTACTAGGGGCGTTAAATCTGATCCTGAAAAATTGTCTTCGATACAACAGTTCCCTAGGCCAAGAAATGTGAAACAATTGAGAGCTTTTATTGGGTTGTGTAGCTATTATCGTCGATTTGTCCAACGTTACAGTTACCTCATTGCGCCTTTGTTGAGGTTACTCCAGAAGAGGGTTAAATGGTATTGGGGAGAGGCGGAACAGCAAAGGTTTGAACAAACCAAAAGGTTATTTTTGAGTACCGTCATGTTATCTTTCCCGGATTTTTCGAAACCCTTCTATCTACAGGCGGACAGTTCCGAGTTGGCTGTCGGGGTTGAATTGTATCAACTTAGCAAGGAGGGCGAACATCAGGTTATAGGGTTTGCTAGTCGCGTCCTTCACGGGCCCGAATTGCTATATACGGTCACCGAGAAGGAATTGTTGGCTATTATTTTCGGATTAAAGAAATACCGTACGCTAGTTTTGGGCTATCGTGTTGTAATTCGCACTGATCATCGTTCGTTAAAATTTCTTCACCATTGTCGGCTTCTAAACGATCGCCTAACGCGATGGTCGCTATATTTATCGCAGTACGATTATACGATCGAACACATCAAGGGGCGTGACAACGTAGAGGCGGACACTCTATCTCGATTTACGGAGGGTTTGTCGGACGCCCACTTAGTACATAACGAGGCGAAAAACCTTATAGTAGCTCACACTCGTGTTACTGGTCTATTGTGCGCCTTTGAAAGAGAGTTTTCCAAGGATATTTGTAAACAGCTCGGGAATATATCTAAACTGCAGAAGGAGGATTACTTTTTGGTTTCCTTATATCAATTCTATACCGGGGTCCCTGTCGTATTAGACAAAACCCAAAGCAGGTTGGTTAATGATTTTCAGTTGATCGGCGACATTTTACTGTATAAGGATGCTTCGGGAAGTTGCCGAATAGCATTACCCGCGGTTCTAGTCACTGATGTCATTCGGTCTTTGCATCAATATTACGGCCACTTTGGCACCTCCAAGTTATGCGCCCTCTTAAAGCGGTGGTTTTATTTTCGTAAATTCCGAACAACCATTTTCAGGGTCATCCAAAGTTGTGATTTGTGTCAGAAGACTAAATCCCCTAATAGGACGTTAACTGGGCCGCTTCAGGTAATTTCAGCCGCGGCTCCGGGTGATTTGGTGTTTGTAGATTATTATGGACCGTTGCCAGAAGGAAGGGGCAAAGTTGCTTATATTTTTGTGGTAATTGACTGTTTTTCCAAGTTTTTACGGCTCTACCCAGTACGCAGGGCTACTGCAAGGATCTCCGTAAAGTGCATACTCCAAGACTACATCAGGTATATTCCTATTAAGACTATTTTATCGGACCACGGAACCCAGTTTACTGCGGCGTACTGGCAAAAATCGCTTAAAAGCAATGGTATTCGGGTTACTTTTTCTTCCATACGACATCCCGCATCTAATCCGGCGGAGCGGGTTATGAGGGAGCTAAGCAGGTTGTTTAGGGTCTATTGTCAAAATGCACACGCTAGTTGGGCTAATCACGTGAAAGATATAGAGTGTTTATTTAATATCATCCCCCATTTAAGCACGGGCTACCCCCCTTTCGACATTGTAAATATCCCGCGCCCGAGGGACCATTTCGCCACTTGCCTGGGAAAAATATTGCTATCTCCACCACTGAATCGCAGGCTGTGATTTGGAGTAAAGTCAGAGAGAACTTGGACAGAAGTGCAAGAGAGCGCGTCAGAGGTTTCAAACACCAAGGTGACCGACTGTGTATCGACGACTACGTTTTGCTTAAGGAAAGCAATATTTCGGACGCCTCGAAGAAACAAATATCCAAGTTTCTCCCCTTATATTCTGGACCCTTCCGTATTATAGCCAAACCCTACCCGAACGTGTACCGTTTGTTGGATGAAGAGGCGGACTCTATAAAGGGAAATTATAATATCGCTAACCTGAAGTTTTATCATAGGCCCGAATCCTAGGAATATCGACGGCTGTGCCCTAGGCACTTGCTCGTCCACAAATAAGTGGAAACCTGGTTGTATACACCCATTATTTTTCTTTTTCTATTTTATTTAATATTGTTTTTTCTCTGATATTATTTATGCATGGGTCATTTATCATAATTTCTCATGGTTTACTGAGCATGTCGTCTAATAGACGTTTGGATTGCTTAGTTAATATGTTTACTAATTACGCTTTGTTGTAGTGCAAAGGAAAATAGTTCGTGGCGAAGGATAACGAAGACCACGATTTGAAACGAAGGATGTTGAAAACTCTCCGAATGTTCACGAACAAACATCGTCAAGCTTTCAAAGGGGCGTTCTGTAGGTAGCACACTACGAAAATTTGATGAATACATTGAAAATATTCCGATTGAAATTGTTGTCGAAATAGCAAAAGTCAATTACTGAAGGTTATTATATAATAAGGGTTATTTGAGAATGGTTTGTGTTTCTTTGTTTTGTAAGAAATTTATGTAGGTTTTTAACTGAGGGCGGCCCCCAACCAGATGTTTAAGTTGCAGGCAGAGAAAACTGCCTTTATCGAAGGGCAAGACAAATCACTAAATATGTTTATAAAAGCGGTTTGAAATAAACATGTCACTATTATACAAGAAATTACACCGCGGTCAAAGCATGGGTTGTTCAGGGATTGAAATGTGATATTTGAAATACAGGGTTTCTACGGTTGATTGCACATGTTAATTAGAAATAATGTTTCTTTATATAATTAAAGTCAAAAGCGTTCACACGAAATAGTTTTATTGCTTTTGTTAGTTGATATAGAAAATAGTGGGTGAGGGAAGAATAAAAACGGTTTTGTTGGTCTTAGAAGGGGAGTCTGATTAGAATTTTCAAAGCGTGCGGGAGTAGATTTGAGTTCGATTCGGTGTTTGTTTAATTAGATCTTCTTTTCGTTGTTTTGTGTTAATCGATAAATCCGAGTATTTAAACATTTGTGCTGGTGAAAGCTTAAAAGGATAACCTCCATTGATAATGTAAGTAAAAGAAAAGATTTTACGGTTTGTGAAATTACACAGAAAAGGTCATTCTACCTACTCATTTAAATTGTTCAAGCCAAACTGAAACCCGGACCTGCAAAACTGTTGTGTTCATTGTAATTGCGCAAGCATAGCAGGACGCTCTTTTCTCTCTTTATGTGTTCTATTTTGTGTATTGATAATTCCAACCTGTATTTATAATGATAAAACCACAAACGATCATAGGTATAAAATCAGAAAAGCTGATCCTAATGATCTATATCTATACAAACGTCCCTTTTATTACCGTTATATGCCTATATGTCTATATTTTGGTGTTTTGTTTTATGCCTAAGAGGAATTGAGAGCGTTATTATCTTGCATTTGTAATAATACGTACTAATCATGTGGGTGAATCGGTGTTGCAGGACTTTATGTCAGAGGTTATACTTGAATGGTTTTCTGTGTAATCCATTATATCATTCATTGTTACTGTACATGTGTATCATTTGTTGTGCTCGTATCCACAAATTTGTATGTGTAACGTACTTGCCCTCTTTCATTTGTGTCTACTTAAATAATCTGTAACCTGTTTAATTTTCTGTTGTTATTTTTTTTATGTAGGTTGAATTTGTAATATGTATTACTAGAGTGCTTAATGTATTTTGTTGTTAATAACCGTCCTGATTGGTTAAACAAAGGGACACATGATCGGGATTACACTTTTCCTTTTATTTTTTTAGATTGATTGACGATCTTATTGTGGATACGATTACACTGTTTATATTTATTGCCTTTATGGTAGTTATAGAAATTGCCTTGCATTTTATTTTGGTGATATTTAAATTTTGTAAGGTACGCCTTTTAACTTGATTTAATGATGTCCTTTGTTGTTTTTTTGTGTTCTGTTTATGTCCGGTAGTCCCACACCCGGTATAATGCTTTATATGTAATTATTTAACTAAAAGCAGACAGGAATTGGTTCCAAAAGGGATCCCCTGTTTGTTATTTATTACTTGTTTATTTTGCTTTAATTTTAATACCATTTATAGACCTGATTTTATGTTTATTTGTGACTAAACGTCGTTTTAGGCAATGTGATAGATTTTGTACGCCTTTAATACCGATAGAGTCATGTTGATACCTATTTAACCCTTTGATTGTGATTCACTTGTGTTATCTTATTTTTGTTTTTTTCTTTGTGTGATTATTATTGGAATAAAGGGAGTTTTCTTGGTGATTCTTTTTCTCCCGATGTAAATAGGATGACGAGCGAATCACCAGGTAGCGCAACTCGTTCATCTCAATTACAGTTTTGTTTCATTTAATTACCTGCCACCTTATGCAACAAATTAACTTTATCCGACCCTATCTCCTGCACATTACACAACGTAGGTTATTTGCCCCCTAGACGATCACTGTTTTTTTATCAGGTTAGAATTTTGAGAGTTCTAGAGCAGATTTGTAAATCAACTCTGATTATTTAATCACGGCCAGTAAGGGAGATTTAAGCTATTAATTGGAGTAAGCCTAACATTAGCCGACGTAGCATCATTCTCAGTGACATCAATTTAAGCAATTAATCATAGCATCTTATCAGTCAAATTAAGATGCATCCTTTAGCTATTGTTTTGTCTCTTGAATTTGCATTAGTGCGAACAAGTACAAATTACACGTTTCAAGATAGGGTACGTCTGGGTTACGACAACCACTATTTCATTATGGAATTATATGGCATTGAGGTGATGATGCGCAACTGTTTTAGATTTGTATGACCCTATGTAATTTTTATTCTTATATGCAAGATACACTTAATATGAAATGCTCGATTCCAAAGATAAATGACATAATTGGAATGCACAATGCAAACTTGTCATTAGCATAGACTGTGAAACATAAGGTGTATGCAATCAGCATATATAAGAGTGTTAGTACTCCTCATCTGTACTCAAACATGTTGAATCCTCGACAAAAATAGGATTAACATTTTCACTATATTTCATGCTATACGCATGTTCCACTTCGGTCTGAGATGAAGCGTGAACTTGCTGTACAACTATAACAAAAATAAATACCTTAGTAAGGAACAAAATAACACAACTTATGTACTCACCAGGCAAAAATAATTTTGGACATGCAGTTCTTTTCAATACCTTATTCGGGCTAAATTGTTCTTTATCAAAATGTCTTTCACGAACTCGAAAATTATCGTAAATATAGTTTTTATGTAAGGTAGAGAGTCTCTTATTGCCAATCGCACATAACCACTGTGAGAATAACTTAGGATTTTTTTGTGGATGAATAAACCGATGTCGACTGGAATTTGCCTCTGGGATACAGCCTGGCACACAACAGTCTATTTTACCCATTATAAATGAAATAAAACACTAAAACTCAAATAAATTAACCTCTAAAAGCACGTGCAGTAAAACATAAAACGTAAATCAAGAACGTACTATCCCATACACAACATTAGGTGTTGTGTATGTTACCGATCCGGTAGCAAAATATTACTTTGCCAGTAGGGTGCTTCCTACCGCAGGCGTGGCTCCATCTGAGCGGCGTGGAAGTTCCCTAGCAGCCATGACAGTTCCCACTTACACAGGCAGTGTTTTCATTCTATCCTGTGGTTAAATTTTTTATGACCAGGATCAGAAGATGCTATTCAAACTTGTCAGCTATATTTGTTTAGGTCTTCTTCCAGCTCATATTAGCGAAATTAGACGGATTAACGATGTTAGAACGGAAATATGTTAATTATCAGTCATACTATATTACTAACTCCACTCCTTTACCTATGAAATGAGATTCCGGAATCTTTCCTGTCACAATTACTCTTGCAACCATAAGCAGAACAAACCACCATTCTTATGTGATAGCATTAGGTGTGTTTGTTTGTCTTACTCCAAATAGTTCCAAGCTACTTACAAATGACGTCACAGAGTAGAATTTATTAAGTAGAGTTATGCTTTTTCATCATTACAAACGAACGACCTTCTGGTTAGGGGAAAATGGATGTTACAAACATATTTTTTCTTTGGATGACTCAGAAATTTATTGCACAACTACAAATTCAACTTCAAGTGATGAAGACTTGCAGTTGTGTTTGAATGTAATCAATTACGCCAACAAGAATCCGCGAAACACTATAAAAAATTATAAGGCTGTAAGTTTATCACTCCCTTAAAAAAGTTAAAGGACAATTCGCAAATCATCAACTCTTCCAGGTTATTGCTGAATATAGTGACATTGAATTTGTACAACATTTTCACATGGACAAATAAAAGGTCGCAAATATTACAGAAAGTTTTTCACAGAGTGAAATTTATCTTAACTTATTAGGTAAAGTGTTTTGAGTAATAATAACGCCAGTTATTAAGGTTGTTCTCTACACATAAGCTTCCCATATAAATGTAATGGTGATACTAATTCAGCTCCAGAACGAAAACGAATCGTTAAAAATTTTTGAAACAAAGATTATTTAGAAAAATCAATCCTTTGCTAGGGAATCTCGTTTGCACTGTTCTGGAGCTGAATTAGTATCACCATTGTATTTATATGGGAAGTTTATGTGTAGAAAACAAGTTACTGCATTTTAGATAATACAATAGCTAATGTAACAGCTGAAACACATATTTTGGGTTTTCTGTGGTTTGCGGGACATCAAACTGCTTCATGTCGTGATGTGTGTAACAGGTTTAATTTGAGCTTAAGTTCCTTACATGATCTAATAACTAGAGTATCAACTTTCCTAAGTGACAAAGCGAACAACGTAATAAAATGGCCCACACATTTAGAAAAACAAAAAGTTGCCAACCACTACTATGTTTCAAAATGTAAATGCTAAGAATTTTTGCATCTAAAATTAAGAGGACATGAAAGGATTTGCCATTTCATCAGAGCGTGTTGTGTATTACACAATTTAGCTAATAAGGATGATCAACACTTCTTCAATATGCAAAATGTTGAGGAACAACCTGTAGAAGAGACTCATCAACAACAGGGCATAGATATAAGAAATGAAATATGTCGACAAATGTATTTAACACATAACTAGTTACATTTGTGTGGTATATAGCATTTTTAATGTAAGTTTAGTATGACATCATACAGCAGTCTGTTGCAATGTCATCTCGTGCATGTACTTTCCTTGTAAGATGCACTAACAGCAAGAAAAAAGGACAGAATGAAGTGTGGTTCAGAACAGTAAAGTAAGTTCACCTTAAATGCTTCTTACAAAATTTTAAAGTCTGTTCCAATGAAAGCTGCTAGTAAATATATTATTACGTTATATTGGAATAAAAAAATTACTATGTATGAGATTGTACTAAACTTACAATAAAATCCCATATAAAATTATAAGTGTATAAACATATAAATTTATTTTTGCATATTTATTAACTTTTCCAATAATTCATTTTTTCGCTGTAATTTGTGAATTACTCTCTCTTGTTGGTCATAACGTTTTTCTTCATATTGAATTTTTTTAACTATTTTTAATTCAATAGTCTCTCTTAATTTTTGCACCTCTTTTATGAAAACAGATCTGGTTTTTCAGGTAACAGGTGTTGAACATGACATGGGTGCAGTATCTTTTCTGGAAAACGAATCATGCTAATAACAAATGTAGTTATTAAAAACACACCTACTTACGATGTACTTGGCGAGGCAACTGAACTAACATCTGTTACCGCATCTTCACTTTCTGATGGTATACTTCTGTATATAACTGTGGTAGCATCCATAACAGTGGGTGGAATGATGCTAGCACGAGTAATTAACACATCTGTCAACTCTCTATAACACAATAGAAATAATGTGTAATCACTAGTTAGGCTAGACCTTCGAAATCATTAAACTAAAAATATACCTTTCATATGGACAAGTTCTTCATCCCCGTCCACATTTCTTATTATTTTCTAATGTTTTTTTGAAAAACCGTTCCAATGCTTTCCATTTATTTTCACAGTTTGCTGGGGTAAAATTATATTTATGTTCATTGATTTTATTACAAATTATGTTCCACATCTGTCGTAACATTTTCATTTTTCTGTTTTCCACCAATGTTTTGTTTTCTTTATATAATTCAATTAATAGCTTCGTGGCACTATCGGTCCAACTAACTGGCGAAGTTGTTACTTCTAAAAAACTACCGTTTTGTGATTGAGCTTCGTCAAGGTCTTGAAGCTGCGATTCATCAAACTCTAGTGGTTGAAACTCATCAACATATGCAACCTCTTCAGATTCAGCATCCTCCAGCATTAATTTCAACATTTTATTTTCCGATACATTCACAAGGATCCCATTTTTTAGGTTAGAGCAAATACTGTTGATAAATCAAACACGCTTGACAGCTTATTTGATTTTACTCCACCTATTTAGGAGTAAGATTTGGTAACGCTAAACAGTTTGTAGTAACACAAACGAACGCAGGTCAAAGAAGCTTAGTACGACAAACGAACGCACTTTTCTACACTGAACTACTCTGAATACTCAAACGAACAAACCTATAGTTTTTATTTTTCAATATTAACTTAATTAGACGCAGCAATGTGTCAACAAAGGGATACGACACAGGGATAATAATTTTGTAGAAAAATTGGGTCCGGTAGGCGTGTCTTTTGCTAGCTCCAATATGGCGGATATGCCAGTCAGGATCCGAATTAAAAATCACCATACTAGAACTTTATTTAAAAAAAAATATTTCAATAATACAATTTTGTTTTTATTTTATTGCTTTATTAATAATAATGAAAATAACGTTACTTGGCAGAAAATGCCAGACACTGGTTCTGGCGAAACGTCGAGTAACATAAATTCACCTCGGTTAACACTCCTAAAAAGCAGGTACCTGATTTTGATAACCGTGAAAGCCTAAAACAGTACAGATATGTAATTATTTACAGAGTAATATTTACAATTAAAGAGTCAACAAAACCATTGCTTTCTATAATATAATGAATATAGTAAATAACCAATAAAACCAGTAAATTAAAATAAAACTTAAAAATAATAAGAAAAATAAAGAAAAAAACAACTTAAATTATTTGATTGAAATCTTTAAAGGCATTGTTCAAAATATGTCATTCACAAAATTAACATTACTAATTACTGTCCTCTAAACAGTGTATCTAAGTTTATTGTTTTGATGTCTTATACTTAAAGAATTATTTGTTTTATTTTTATATATATCCTCCTGGGATCCAGTGTCCATTTAAATAGACACCTTGAACTTTGGTAATAGTTGGGCAAATTAGTTTATTATGGTTTTGAGACTCTACAGTCCAATAAAGTGGACGCATATAGGGTGCCATCTATCAGTTTAGTAAGCAAGTTGAAGCATTAAATAGTATTCAGTCAGCTGTTAAAGTGAAACAAATATGAGTGTCTTTGGTAGAGCGACGATTGATGGTAAGTTTTGCATGTATTTTGTTAAAACTAAAGCCAAAATGATTGTTGATGGATAGAGAAAGGTTTATATTACTTCTCAGTTTGATTTAAAATTTATAATAATTTACATTCTTACAACGAAAACTATTTAACGTACATTTAGATAGACATGGGATCTTCTTCACAACATTTTTTTCACACTATTTTTTATATATTTTTTTAAATTTTAGCAATATTTGGAAATAAAGCACACTTACAATTTGGAGAAGATTATGACAAATTATTAGCATGTTTGGAAAATTCTGATATTGAAGGTTACGATGAGGACGATGGCAATTCAGACGATGAAAACCCAAACATTTTTGAATCTTGTGTTGAAGAATTTGGTATTGGAGAAGATGCTGAAGTGCAACCCGAAGAGGAAACATTACAATGAGTCAAGTGATGATTCTGATCCGGAATTTAATATTCCATTAATTAATTTAAAAGCTCGTTATGGACGAAACACTTGGAAAAAAGTTGACAGGTACACACTAAACCTTGTTCTATTTGTATTGTATGATTTTATTTTGTTTCATTTAAGATTTAGTGCACCGCATTTCGATGCACAGACTTACGATGGGAGTTTTGACCGAAAAATTGGAAAGTGTCAGACTACATTGCTATGTATCTTAATGATTCTGATGTAGAAAATATGTGTGCCTGTACTAATTTAAAACATTCTTTGGACCATGATAAACCCATGAACTTGATAGTTGATGAAGTTAGGAAATTCCTTGGGATTTCCATCTTGATGTCCTGTCTGAAATTTCCTCAGATATAAATGTATTGGGCCAGTACCACTCGTGTAGAGCGTATCTCTGGTAGTATGACTAGAAAAAGATTCTTCTCAATTAGAAGCCATTTGAAAGTCGTTGTAGATAATGATGTGCCAGAAACTACTAAAAAAAAAGATAAACTGTGGAAAATTAAACCACTTGCAAATAAAATAAGAGATGGCTGTTTGTCTCTACAACGTCACTTGATAGTAGCTATTGATGAGCAGATGATCCCCTTTACAGGTGTATGTGGGGTTAAACAATTTGTAAGGGGCAAACCAAACCCTGAAGGTTTAAAAAACTTTGTGTGCGCCACTCCACAGGGATTGCTGTTAGGTTTTGAAATCTATCAGGGAAAAGGTACGTTACTCGAAAGCTGTGATGTAGACCTAGGAGTGGGACCATCGGCCGTGGTTCGTTTAACCAAATCGTTAGACCCTGGTACTGAGGTTTTCATTGATCGTTTTTTCAGGACAATTCCGCTTCTGGAATATTTGTTGCACAGGCACAATAATGAAGTCTAGGATACCTGCAACAGTGCATTTAACATCAGAAAAAATTGCAAAAAAATTTCCTAGGGGTTTTACAGAACAGACGGTTCGAAACGATGGCAAAATAAATATTGTTCAGTGGTTTGATCAAAAACAAATTTTTATAGCGTCAACGTGGCTAGGTAATGAACCAATGGATTATTGCAAGAGATGGTCTAAAAAAGACTCTAAGTATGTTCAAGTACCTCGCCCCAATATCATAAAATTTACAATGATTCCATGGGCGGTACTGATCTGATTGATCGAATGATTAGCTATTATAGAATGTCTGCTAGAACAAAAAAATGGACTGTTAAAACGATCTTGCATTTTATCGATTTGGCAATAGCTAACTCATGGATTTTGTACCGTGAGGATCGTAAAAAGTTAGGCGATACACCAAAGGAGATTTTAACATTTCTTGACCTTAAACTTCAAGTTGCAAACTCATTTCTGGCTGTTAATCATAATGAAAATGATGGAAACTCAACTCTATAATTACGGTTAACCACAAGAAATAACCCTCAAGGATATGTCTCATTACCCAGGGCGATGCCAAATTCTTCTCGTCATGCCATACAACACTTGCCTAAATTAATTCAAATAAAGCATTCTATGAGATGCAAACACCAGGATTGTAACAAAAAAACTAAATTCTTATGTGTAACATGTAAAGTTTATTTGTATATCACAGTATTTTATTTTGATTTAGTTATCAAAAAGTCTGAGGCGACTTATTTTAATAGAGTCTGTAAATTTTGACCTAATCAAGATCTAGCGTCCACTCAAATGGACAATTTTTTGTTTTAAATCTGCCCATGGAAAAATTTTCAAAAATTAATTTATGATTTTTAATGCCTTAAAAACGGCTAGTAAAAAATTCACACAATTCTGGCCAGCCAGTTTCGCTGGGGTCTTAGGAGGATATAATACATCTTTACATCTATATATCTACATGCTATTGCCTTAATTAATACATTTCTATGATTATTTAAAATAGATTGTTGTAAACTATGATTAATTAAATTCCTAAAAATATTTGTGTTGAAATATTGTTTTAATATATAACTCGACATTATTTCTGTATTAAATGTGATAGCACTGGAAACAAGTAGTTGTTTTATAAGCTTTTCAGTAGTGAAACAAATATCTTCAGAAGGGTACTGTAAATTTTTTTTTTTTTCTATCAATAAAAGAGAAGAGATATAGATTTTTTGTTTCACTAACTAAAACACTGCTCACATATTAGTCGTTTCTGTATGTAGAAGACAACATAACCTGCTAAATATGTAATGATGTATTTTGAATATTCAGAAAAGGGATTAGCAGAATAATTATGATCGATATCTATAGAGTCAGGCAAACTTTCAATGTCCTCGATATTAAATAATTTGTGGTTTCTCGAAGTTATATTTATTCGCTGTAAAGGTTGACCTTTTAAAATACCGAGGTGCTCCAGGGGAATACAGTTACCATGAAAACTTTCTCTGAGTTCTACATGCACTAAAAGCTTTTTATAAGCAGACTGAAATTGTTTGGCACTAGGATTATTATTGTATCCACCTTACGATCTAAAACTAAAAAATAGTTCTATGTGATCTTGTGAGAATTTGTAAAAAGGTAAAAACTGTAACTGTCTTGATGCAATTAGTTCTTTAAAAAGCATTTTTAAACTTTTTAAACCTAAAAAGCCAGTATATCTTTCAGAATGTAATATTAATGTACCATTTGTATGTGTTTTTAATTGACTGATGTATTTATCAGCTATATCTAAAAATTCTTCAATATCTTTACAGTTGTCCAATTTTAATGGTTTTTTAAATCCAATTTGTAGGATATTTCTGGAATTTGGCACATCAAATAATTTATTTATTATCTTAACAAATCTAACTGTTGGTTCTACATTAATAAATTGAGGCAAAGACAATTGATTATTACAAAATTCTAAAGCTACTGCCACACTTTCGCTAAACAATTGGGTCACAAAGGAGACTTTCAGCTTATTTTTGCCGAAGTAGATATGACTAGACTTTAATTTATTTGCCAAATGAAACATTTCATTTTGTTGTAAATTCTGGAGTTCTTTAAAATATCTCCAATCTACTATTTTATTGTCATCGTCTACCAGAGAGAACTTTTCTCCAAGAGTATTTCTAATTAATTTGGTCATATGACTAGGATCTAAAATTATGTAAATATCTTGATTGGTACAAGGATGTTTAAATGTAGTGCTCAGATTGTTATGATCTAAAATGCAACCTAAATATTTGGCCATAGTGAGGTTGGATGGAGCACCGTCAAATGTTAAACTGACAACCTCTGTGCCAACTTCATGGCATTTTTTTAAGCACTCTAATACTAATCCCTTTTCTTGTTCTCCAGTAGTACCTGCAGTCAAAAAATATCCAACAGGAAGTATTCAGCTACCATTAATACAATTTAATAAAAAGACGAGAACCTCTTTAGCTACAATTTGCTGGCGTAACCCTGTACCCATATCCACATATCCATACATTGCTGTCCTGGAACCCATTCTTCTTTTTTACATATTGACATTTCGTCAAAAAAAAGGCTGCATATAATTTTATTTTCAGTTGTGCTGCTTTTAAGCTTCAGATTCCCCTTCACTTGAACTTTTAGATTTTCCAACGTGATTTCAAGATTTTTATTTTTGAATAAATTTCGTATCACTAAAACTTCAGCTTGAAGTGTTGAGATTTAGATATTGAAGGCCCTCTGGTAATTGGCGACGAACTCAAATGCTTGATCCAAATCTAGCTTCATAAAAGAATCAATCGATCTTGCAAGGGGAAGATTTTCAAATCGTTTTTTCATATTGCCAATCACGTTGTCCATGACTTGGTAGTAAATGTTGACTTTCCAGTATTCGGGAGCTGTAGTTCCTGCAGGTATGTCAATCAGAGATGATGTACCCAGGGTTGAGTCAGATAGATATTCATTAAGCCTTTGTGGTTGCTTCCTTTTTTTTGAAATCCTTAAAGGCTCCAAACAAATGTCTTGTTCTCCTGAGAATTTTTCTATTTCACTCCACAGGTCCTCAAATTTGTTCCTCTTCTCTTCAAAGCTACTTATAGTGCTATCTATGATATCACTAGCCTGACCTAGTGTGGCATCTTTTCTCTGAAAATATTTACTCAGTACATTTGCGACCATTAACACTGAATGGAAGACGAACAAACAAACGATAAATTGTGGCTTTATCATTGATGCCTGTATTCCAAGTGCTTCTACAGAATTTTTGTCTCGCCCTTGTTCAATTTCCTCATCCAGAGCATTTCGAATTGCTTGGAAATTTTTCAAAAGGATTTGCAATTTTCATATCGACAACTCCACCTGGTACTGCTAAGACTTCCATTTCGCCCCGACTTTATACCTAGAGCATCACGGGCGTTTATGAGATGAGAGTGATGACCGGGTTGAGAAAAGTGGACGTATATTGCCTCCAGAGTGTTGAAAAATGCAGCTGCAGTAGACACCTTAGCACAACTGTCGACAATTACCAAGTTCATCCTGTGTGCCAAGCAATGAAAGTAAATGGCTTGTGGATGATCCTCCCTTATTTTGGCTTGCAGTCCTTGGTGTTTCCCAGACATAACACTGGCTCCATCATAAGATTGGCCAATTAATATGGCGTTATTCAACAAACTGCATTTACTTAGATACCTTTTAATAAGTATTTTTAAACTCTCGGCATCTCTAGAAGAAGAACAATCTACGAAACCAAGAAAACGTTCCTCAACTTCAAAGCCTACGGTATATCTGATTGCCACGGACAATTGTTCTTGTTTGTAGCACCTAGCTTCATCAACCATTATCGAAAAAAAACCACATTGCCGCACTTCTTCTACAATCTGTTCAATAACAGGTTGAGATACGATGCTTATTATTTCATTTTGTATTTTGGAACTGCAATAACTGATGTGTCTGTCTAGATGCATCGAAAAATTCGTGTCATGTTTTGCCATAAGTTCACCCAACTCCAGAAAATTTCCTCGGTTAGCAGATGTTGCGTCTTCTCGGTGTCCTCGGAGTGGCAGCCCTTGACGTGTCAAGTATAAAATCATGCCGATTAATTTTATCATATAATGTCGGTTCTATATTATCATTTCTTCATGTTGTATGGTTAGGTTCTTATGAACATCTCCGGCCTTCAAGGAATGCTTGTAGCCTACAAACCTTTGCATACAGTCACTGTGAGCCAAAGAGGTGTCATGTTTTTCAGCGACTCACTTAGTTTCCTCAATTACTGAACCCATTAATCGAAAACTTTTCATTTTGATCTCGAATATTTGCAGAATGCCGAAAATGTCTGCAGACAAAGCAGAACGCTTTATCTAACTTCACACTATATTCAAGCCACTGATAAGTATCAAAGAATTGAGACGAAAACGATCTCCGTCTATCTCCAAATGAACTTTTTGGAAAAATAACCCTTGGGCCCCTTGGCTGCGAAGGACCACTATCAAGAGTTCCCAGATCTTGATCTTCTGGATCATTTCGTCCTCTTTGATTTGTTTCTGCAGATGTAAAAACATCGGATGTTTTGCTACCTTGCCCTTTTTCAGCGGCTTTATTTACATCTTCTCGTACGCCTCCACCAACATTTTCTATATTTGAAGTTGAAGATTGTGTTAAATCACAAGCTATCTCAATATTTGTTGTTGAGTCACATACTGGAGTAGACGCTTTCCTTGTCTCAGTCTCATATTTGTCGGGTTGACTTATGGCAGATTTGAAAAACGATCGTAGGTCTTTGAATTTCTTCATGTTCAAACCGCCCACAATCTGCAATCTGCAACGCAAATTCAAATAAAAACAAATTTATAAACACCGAAGCTAACTGCTCGGACACTGATGGGGAAACAAGTAAAAGGCGTGAAGGAAAGTACAAATCAAAATCCCTTTGCAGTTTTAACTTTAAACTATTATTATTATTAGCTGAAACTTGTGATGCAATATTTCCTTTTTTTTTCACCCATCAAAATTTTAACACTTATAATACTCTAAAACAAACATACAAATAAGTAAAATTACATTAGTCCTTAGTTGTTTGTGGCAGTTGGCATTGGCAGTGGCTATTTGTTTGCTTTGATGTTTTATTTCACACAGCACTGTGCTGTCAGCACAGAAGACTCAGAACATGGAACACCGAACACAGGTTATATTGGCACTTGGCTCATAATAATAATATTACATAAAACATTAAACATAACTATAACAAGTACTAACCCCATGAATTCATCGTGCGTTGCAGCGTTGCTTATATAGGTACCGATGACGCAAGCAACCCTTCTCGAATCTTCTAGAAGTTCGATGACTAATAATTTACGTAAGCTGCTGTCTGCGTCTGCCGAGGCATCGTAATTATGATTCATACATCTAGATTGTTCGGAATAATGAGTCACCATTTCCGGTATGTTACACTATTTTTAAGTTTCAAGTCTCGCTTCCTTTATAACAAGTTATCTTTTAGAATGTTAATGTAAACTGTATGTAAACTAATTTAATCTACTAATCTTTGCGGCGTCTTTATGCTTGCTGGGTTTACTACATCGTGAAAGAGGAACTATACATGCTATTGTCTATGCATCAACACTCAACGCATATCAGTATCATGAACCAAAACAATTCCAAGAGCAGCACAGTCACAGTCAGCAGTCTACCGCCGCCGCGCCGCTTAGCTAAACAAATATTATTTCACCGATACAACTTATGTCCTTATGTCCTTACATAATAAATAATAATTAATAATTGTACTTATCACTATGTCACTATTACTACTCGTTTGTTTATCGCAATGGTTTAAGATTTAACGAATTAAGTTGTTAGATGGAATTTAAGATAAGAATGAAAAATGGGGAAGTGCTCCGTTTTTCTGGGGTGTGTCACGGCTTGCCTGGGGTGTGTCTGGCACACCTTGCACCCCAGTTTCGCCACTGGAAATATGTGAACAACTTGGTAAGTTGATGTCTTCATGTTCCGGTCCAAGCATTTCGGCAACTTCCTCTTTCTTTTTTAGTGTGCGTTCCACATATCATTCCGCCACTGCAGGGGACTTCCAACCACCGTGACGCTTTAACATCAACAAGTGTCTCCCTGGATTAGCTAATTGGGTTGCACTAGACCTTCGGAAGCAGTGTCCTGTTAAGAGTTGTGGTTGTGGTAGTCTTAGGAATGTGGCTATTTTTCTGGACACTGTTTTAATGTTGTTTATTCAGTACACTATACATTATTAATTTAGATAAAATACAACATTAAGGTGCTTATGCTGTTTTCCTTATTGATATCATTGTTCAACGAACAACGCGTCGTCATTTTTCTAAGCTCTGTTACAAACTGTTCCGTAGTTTGCCCTGATACCTGCCTATAGGAAAAGAATTTGTACCTTTCGAATGTTAAATTTTCTTTAGGCAGGAAATGGTTTTCGAATTTGTCGAGTAGAGGTTGTAACTTATTTTTCTTTTCATCTTCAAATTCGAATGTTGTGAAGATTCTGAAACCCTCTTCTCCTATATAATGTAATACTTGAGCGCACAAATTCTTTTAATACATTATTTTTTGTTTTAGGGATACACACCATGATGGCATCTGAACTGTACTTAGTCATTTGTTCTCTCTCCTGCAAGCTCCACTATGACCGACTATCAGAATGACCTAAAATGTATTAATAGTTAATAAGATTATTTTATTTTGTCAAATTAGTAATAGGATATTATATTATTGTATACTATATTATTGTAGTTGTATTGCTGCCAAAGTAACAAAAGGGAAAAAATATTAAGCAGGTAACTGTTTTATACTTGGGTTGAATAACACACATTATTTAGTTTAAACCATGCATAATGTTTGATTAGTTAGAATATAAAATAAAAGACTGTACTCCATCATAAATTACAATAAAATTTGTATGTACTTACTTTCATAGCCAGGTATATATTGTGATCAGCCTCTACAATAAATTTATTATCATTTTTTTCTAAAAAATTTTAATTGTTTGGTAACTATCCTTCAGAACAGCATTTCAATAAAGCCTGCAGCTTGTGGTATTTTGAAATATCAATGTGTTTATAGATGCTTAAACAGCACTTTAACTTGGAGTAAAGACACCATAAACTAGAGGATTTATATTTTTTGGGTTATAATTCAAAATACGCCATCAAAACGGTCTCGGAGGTTTTTCTTACACTAGTTTTTAAACTGAGTATATATTTTTTTGTAACTCTCCCCTGATTTTGCAGGCAATAAATTACCCAGCGTACTGTCCGCCAAAGCACGAATTTCTAGTGGCGTGCTTTGCAAAACTTCTGTATTATCAGTTTCTCAAGACATAAACAAATTATTTGTTTGTATATTTGAAATATGGCGTTTGAAATTTATTTTTGCTTTCATAGCAGCTGCGATGTTTGTGCACCTCGTAAATGTTGCTAACACGAAATTCTCTAGTTTATAAAAAACCAATTTTTTATGTTAAGAAAGAGCAAAGTAGAAAAAATATTATATGATACTCGTTTACAAGGGATTTTCTCGCACTCACTCTACGATCGTCCGTGCCCTAAACCCGTTCATACCAGAAAATCCTTATAAAACTCGTATCATAATATACTAATAAGAAACATGTTTCATAAGACGCTTTATCGCACTTCTCTTTTACAAAACTCGCCGCTGCGCGCTCGTTTTCTAAACTTCGACGCGTGCGATAAAAGCGTATCTTATGAAACTCGTTTCTAATATACTAATATGTCGGTTGGAAGTCGGCAATATAAGTTTTAGTCAAATTGCTTTTCTCTGCCTAAAACTTTACTCTAGTTACGAAACATTATTCAGAAGGAAGATTAAAGGACAATTTAAAATTGTCTTCAATTATAATAATAAATTAATGTACTTTTTTCCTTTTAATTTGTTGTACAAGATGACAAAAAAAATATAATAAAAATAATGCTTTATAATAGTTTATTACCTAACGATTGCGGATGTAAATGCATTTTTTTAATCATCTACAGCATGCACATCTGCTCTGTCTTCATAGAATTCTTCTAAATATTCACGAGCTGTGGCTGCAGTATGAGCAGTTGCATTACCATGCTGATAATAGTGATAATATCCTTGTACTATTTCATCCTCATGAAGTTGATTTATTATTGTAGTTAAAAAGGTTCTGTACCATTCAGCTGTAACAGTGTCATCAAATGCATCTAATATAAGTACGTTTCAGAGATTGTCACATATATACTCCATTTTTTATTAGTTCTAACGGAACTTGTACAAATTCACATCTCATTAGACCATACCCTATAATTTTGTGAATTAACGTAACCTCAACATTCAAGAATCATAAATTTAGAATTTCGTTATTCCTCAAATTGTTATTAAACCACTGGCAATAATTAAGGTGTGTCTCAAAATCAGGAGGGAGTAATTCATACATTATAGTTAATTTGTACGGACGATAATGTAACTTTAGTGTGTGTAAGTGCTTTTAGACATATTATAAATAATTAAAACTTTGCACCTGTTTGTTTGTTGTCTGCCATGTATAACAATTTCAGTTTGACTGCCGTTAACATTTTCACCAAAGTATCTTTCTATGCCAAGAGACGTGTTTGCACTTGTTGCCGGCCTATACAAATGACTGCATTGTCTACATGCACGATACTTTTTTATAAAAAAAAATTGAAAAAACTGTCAGCGGTCATATATGACCCCTTCGACACGGACGGCACTATAATTACCTCATTGCCGCAGCGGTCATGCAGCATACTAGTTACAACTTGTTTATTGCTGCAGTGGTAGTCTGCGTTTGTGCATTTCTTAGTGACATATTTATGGGGTTAGTAGTGAAAATGAGTGACCGGACAACAAAATATTAGAATTGGCGCTAGAACAAAATGTAGTAGGTAAGACATGAAAATATAGTGTATGTAGTAAAGATACAAACTGTAGAAATTTAGCGAGGTAACATTTGAAGTTTTTTCGCAAACATCTGCATAAGCATATTAGTCTACGATTTTTATCGGCATTGGAATTGAAGATAGAAGAAGCCTCAAACGGCATGCTACAGTTCAAGTTGAAAGAAAGGATGAAAAACGATTTTGTGTTGCCGAAGAAAGACCATGTTCTTCAAAGATGAAAGTCGATATATCACAGAAGAATTCCAAGAAATTTTTGATATTGCCGACGAAGTATTGATGGAAACCGATGAATCGAACGAGGTGTCAATCGAAACAACAGATACTAAACTACTAATCACGTATGGACAAAACCTGCTGAGAATTACATGATCTTTTACTATTCTGCAGCAGCTGGGTTGGCACCGAACTACGCAGCCGTTCTTGTCAGACGCCGTATAGTTGCTACTGTGCATTTTTCGATAGTCAAGTTATTGACGGAATGGTGACACAAACAAAGTTATTCGCAACACAGATTTTGACAAATAAAAAGGACGTCAGTAAGAAATCTAGACTTCATCAATAGGTTTCTACAAACAGAACAGAAATGTTTATAGGAATTATTGCCTACATGGGCATGGTAAAATTGCCTTCACTCGAAAAATATTGGAGTCAAGATGAGCTGTACAAAAATAGTGTTATTCCCAAGATAATGTCAAGAAACAGGTACCAACTTTTGTCGAGGACGTGGCCAAGGCTGGCCTTAGCCCTATAGGCACCCTTGTGCAGCTTGACTCGATGCACCATTTTAATGAGAAAAAGGGGGTGGTAAGAGAAAATCTGTTTTTTACGAAAATATTTCTATTAAGGACTGCGTTGACAATAAAAAGTATGAAGAATAAAAAGATTCAGAATTATTTTGAAAATAAATTAATTTAATTTGAAATTACCCTTCCCCGTCTTCTGACCAGCGAAATTTTGAGTTAATACTTCTATGTCCAAAGATTCCGCTAAGTCATTTTCTATAGAGAGAATTGCCAAATCGCTCAGCCTGTCTTGTAACATCGTGGTTCGTAAATATGTTTTTACCAACTTCAGTTTTGAAAAACTTCTCTCTAGCTACTGTGACAGGAATTGTCAATAAAATTCTTAAAGTAATCCAGACATTGGGATATAAATCTTGCAAACATTTTTCCTGTATGAATCGCAATACTATATTGGGTGACGTAGTTGATTCGCTTTCTGGGAGGAAAGCCTTTATACTTATAAGTCTTCGAGCAGCGCACGGTAAATTTCACTTCACAAGTTCTTCTGTATCTGGAAAATTTTTGAAGTCGAATAGAAAACCCCAAATATCGAATTCATGAAATTGTACAAACCTTTCGTTTAGTTTGTTCGTAATGAAGCGAGTTGAAAAATTCAACTTCAAACTTTTTTGGGGAGTTTGGATTGGTTCATCCTAAGTTATTTCATTGAATTGACGTTTAATGCGCCGTATTCGTCGATGTTTCCTAAATACTGGCTCGATATTCAGTTCCTCGGCCATTTCCTTGGCCGAGGACATTGACGAACCTATTCTTTCTGTAGTTATTTAGATATTTGCAACATATATTAAAAAGTTCTTTAGATTGTATAATATTCGCACCCTCAGATTGTAGTGATTAACTCACAACGTTGACTTGGAAAAGTATGTCGTACCATACGATTAAACTTACAATAAAACTGAAATCTTTCAAGCAATGTTAGGATCGGATTTTTCAGTTCTCTCTGCCAATGTGATCAAGGCATTATGGACATCTAGCTTCCCAACGGGTATCACTAAATTTCTTAAGAGTATCTTAAGAGCATTCTTACATAGCTCATTAAAATTTGCCATCTTGCTGTCGACCCAGAAAATAAAGTAAAGAGTCTTTGAAGAATACCGAATAAAGCCACCGATTGTACAGAAGAAGTGGCTGCATCAGCAAGAAGGAGGTTGTAACTGTGACAACCACATGGCACAAAAAATGCTAAAGGGTTTTGGTCCAAGATTCTTTCTTGCACACCACTGTGTTTTTCTTAGTTGTTAGAACCGTTGTCGTACCCTTGTCCCTTGTAGTCTGCTAATTTGAGTCCTAGTCCAGTAGTATCATCAA
The DNA here is from genome assembly GCA_036346205.1 of Vesta saturnalis. Taxonomy (NCBI): domain Eukaryota; kingdom Metazoa; phylum Arthropoda; class Insecta; order Coleoptera; family Lampyridae; genus Vesta; species Vesta saturnalis. The sequence goes on from JARFJB010002116.1 coordinate 432,137, forward strand.
TATTTAAGAACTAAATAAAATATTCTCGAATAGCTACGGTGTCAGATATATCAACAATTCTAATGGTAATCGATAACTGTCCACATGGCTATTACCCGGACTACAGTTGGCAATTATGGAATAATAATTAGCAGTTTTTATCTTCTCCAAAATCCTGAAAGTAATTTTTTCTCCCATAATATGGATAATCACATTTTGAATACGCTTTCCACAATAATGATCTGAAATATCACCACTCAGTGCAAGTTTTAAGTGTTCCTGCATAACCGTATCAAATTCGGCCGCCATCTGCACCAATCCCAAAAATTTACCGTTATTTGGAGTATATAATCAGACGGAGGAGCCTCTGAATGCCATATTGTTCTCAACAAGATATAAAATAATGTGCAGAAGCCTTCAAAGTACATTCCTCCAACGAACACCTTCTTTATTGAGCAGCAGTTGTTCTTGTCGATCAATCGTTTGACACGTTTTTAGTCTCAATCCACTTACGATAACAATTCATGTGTGAAGCACTCGTCTCGTGAATCTTGATAGCAGCGGAAAGATGAGTCCAATCGTTACAGCCGTTAATGAGGAAATTTGAGGAGGAAGCCGTTTCAAAAACTTTACAGCAAAAGCAGAACACGCAGTCCTTAGATTTTTCGTAAAGGAGCCAACGGCGTGTGACGGTTTCGCCATTTTTCAGTTTTTTTTAAAATAGTAACTGCCAGCGAAATGCCTCGTCTATTGATTTTCAGGATAATGTTGCAATCTAACCTGAGACGGTCCTTTAAAAATAAAATGTATAACTATAGTGTGGTTTAAATAATTTAATAAAGAAATAAATAGGTTGTAAAAAACACTCAATAAAGATAATGCCGTTCTCCCAGTCAGTAGGTTAAAGTAGGCCGATTCAATCTTTTTGATTTGCTTAATTACCACAAATTTCTGCTTGGTTATTTCCACTTAACATAAATATAGTAACTGCAATGTAAGAATAATAAAAATGATCTCGGACGCCAAGTTATTTTTGATTATGCTCAGAATAACTAAATCGAGAATACAATAAAAAATTCACCACAATGTCAAAATAAAAAAATATATAAACTATGTTTATTAAATATTTAAATTTAGAATTATATAAAATATATCTTAAAAACTAGTTGTAATAGCCTTAAATTACTAAATTATTTGAATATAAATACCTGTTCGAAACTTTTGTACACAACTTTTTAATAACATCTGGTATCTAAACAAATACGGAAATGTAAACCAAAGGTGATGTAATCTTTGCACCAATATTGCGCAATATCTCGTAATAACAATGCTGTACGTTGTAAACCATACCAAAGTTGAATTTTACTTCTTATAAATTTATCTTCATGAAATTTTGAATAATCCAATGTTTATTGCATTCTCTCGAAAGTTCAAATAAAAAATGGGATCTAAATATAGATCTGAATTAAGTGCAAAATTGCAATCATATGCACCGAAAATACCAAAAGTGGTAAAAATGTAAAAGTTCTAAAAGTGTAAAAGTAAAAGTGCCTGAAAAGAGCAAATCTTTTAAATTTTAATATAATGCGAGTTAAATGTACTTTACCATTAAATCAATGGTACTTTTCACAAAATTTAGGTGGAAACCCAAAAATGGCTTCCTAAACAACATAAGGCTCATCAAGAAATGAAGAAAAGGACGCTTAGGATGTCAGATGATATAGCGGTGCGCAAAAAAAGGTGCGCAAAAAATAAGTCAAAGATATGGAATACAAACCCCTCAGAAGACATGCACTTAAGTTACACCAAAATGCAAATTAATTTGCCTAGCACAACTTATAAATCATTAATAATTAAAAACTCTTTTTTCTTATATTTTACGACTAAATGAACCCTAGGCCAAGAAGAATGGTTCAGTATAGAGGTTCTTCATATTGACTATCTTCTTCACCTTGAATTTCAATCAACCCAGTTTCAGTATTTTGAATTTCTTCCTCTTCCTGTTGTATTGAATCGGCCCATCATCTGTAGGTTCTGGATGTTTGGCATTTGTGTATTGTGTATTCTGCAGCTTTTGTTGTCTTTTTCGGTTTTCATACCCTGATAGTTTTGCTCTTTTATTCATGGTTCTATAAAAAATATTATTGTATACACAATGCATGACTTGCAATTCACTATCAACGAACCTCTTTATAATTATTATAACGTTGATCACTAAATAAATTGATTTGCTACTTATGTAACTGTAAGTAGTCCTGTATTCACGATTAAATGCGAGTCGGTTGTTACTTACCAAGGTCTACTCCTCTTCAAACAATCTATTCCTCCACAAACCCACAAGTACGGTATCAGATTGTTCAAGCTTTGCAGCGACAACGGATATTCTTGGAACATACGAATTTATGCAGGAAAAAAGAAGGATACAGGAAATGCTTCTGTTCCGACAAATATTGTTATAAATTTACCTAAGATTTGCTAAATTCTGTAAGGACTATTATCGCAGACAACTTTCATATCAGTCCTGAACTCATAAACATACTTCTTGTAAAGCAATCACATTATATAGGGATACTGAGATCAAATCAACGGGGAAATCCCAAAGAAGTGGTTAACAAAAAACTCAAAAAAGGTGTAGCGTTTGGCTTAGAAAACGAGCAAGGTGTGTGCGTCATGAAATGGCGCCATAAAAGGGACGTACTTCTTTTGACAGCAAGACATCTATAGAGACTGTAGATGTTCAAAAAAGAAATGGGTCAATAAAAAAACCTAAAGCAATAATAGAATACAATGAAGGCAAATCATTAATAGATTTGTCCCACCAAATGTTGAGTTATGGTTATCCACTGAATTTCGAAAGAACTAATCAGAACATTTTTGAGGGGAAACATCGAGCTGTGTGATTGTGATTTACTGGAAAAAGAAACAAACGAAAAAACAACAAGAAAATCCATGAGAATGCATACATTCTTGAAAAAAGAAGGATTGACAGTAAAGGGCGAATATATTGCAAAGGATACTGACAGATATTACAATTTAATACGATCGTATGTCCCATCGGCCACATGTGACCGCCGTGGCGCCTGAGGAAAGTGATCTAGCGGTCATATATGTATGACCTCTCTGGCAGTCAACCTGTTAAAATAATTCTACAACCAGATCATTTATTTATATCGCACTGCCTGTAGTATGAAACTATTCAACATATCTGCAAATATGTGTCCTTAAGTTGTCGTCGTGAATTTCTTTGTAACGGAAATAATTCACTACTTCTATACACAAAGTAATGAATCTATTCACAATTTTGATTCTGTTACCCATTTTGTAAATAAGATTCCAAAATGAATGGGTTTTCTTGGAGAGCCATTGCTAATCTAAAAAGTTTACATTTAGAGTACATAGTATTACTTTTTCTTTACACTGTATGTTTTATAAAAAGTTTTATATAACCAGTCTTACGAAATACTGATATGAATAAACTCAAAAAATAACAACGAAACAAGTTCTTAACGCATAACACTAAAAATGTCAAATTATTCTGCTAATTACATGGTATGGACCAAAGTTTTGATATGTTTAATGGAAAATAATATCTACGGGATATACATTAATACCGTCATTACTTATTCATTTAAGAATGGTAACTGGTAGAGGAGAGTGATTGGAGACTAAGTGAAGCAAAGTGTCCCATATTGTCTGAGATGAGTTAAACACTGAACATTCGTGATGCATATACTACTTGTCGTTTGTCCTTTTACGTTCCTATATACTATAAAAAGTATTCTAAATGGAAGTTATTGCGATGATGCAAAAAATTGGACCTGGAAATTTTGACGGATCTTCACGTTTTGAGTGACCTTAACTTAACTTAAACGCGATTCCCGTGCAGGGTAGGCAAAACAATCCCAGCCTCTTATTTATTTTTTATTCACAATCTTTCTCCATGCTTTATCATACATTCTACTACATTCAGCCAAGTTTTACTCGGCCTCCCGGGACCAACCTGATCTCCAACCTCACCCACATGTATTTCCTTCGTTAATCTTCGTTGTTCATTCTCTCAATGTGACCAAACCAGCCTAATATACTAGTAGTAGTGCGGCACCTTCCGCCGCTGTTTTGTTTTTTGTGACGTCACCTCTGGGGGCACTATATATGCCCACGTGTGGGTCGTGTTTTTGTCAGTCATTTTTTGTAGGCCATTTTTTTGCCGGCCATCTTGTTGATTAAGGCCTTAATGCTGTCTTGTAAGACAGGTATAGGAACTTGCTCTCGGCCTTCGCCCTTGTCGTGGCCCCCTGTTTGGAAATGGCATGGGGGCCCTCACCTTATAATACATGTGTGGGAACTTGCTCTTGGGCCTTCGCCCCCTTGTCGCGGTCCCTTCGTGCGATGGTTTGAGAGTCCTAACCTTATAAGACAGGTGTACGAACTAGCTCTTAGGACTTAACCCCCTGTCGTGGCCCCCTTGACAGGAAATGTTTACTAATAAGTGGCCCCTGTAAGACAAGTGAAGGCCTTCGCCCTCTTGTCGTGCCCCCTTGTTTAGAAACTTGAATTTGTTTGTAGAGCCATCTAGTGGTGTATTTCTAGGACTAATTTGGTTATGTCTGTGGAGCCATCTAGTGGTGTATAGACTAATGAACATTTTCTGCAATAAAATTTGATCATGGACGCGTCTCTCTTGTTACGGAACTCTTAATTAAAACAGCTAAACTACTAAAAACGCTTTTATTTATCAGAGTAGAATGGTTGAAAAACAAGCATTATACAGTAACTGGATTATCTCATCATTTATAACTAAACATGTAGTGAAAAACTTATTTACAAAATCAAGCATTGGTAAATTATTTATTATTCTAAAATACAAAAACATTATCGTATAACACATCCGAATGGTAATCCTGCAGCGTCGTCTTGTTATAGCGGAACCATTTAGAATTCTTCTCAAGGAAACGTAAATGGTAACCTAGCGGGGGTCGTCCAAAGGAATGAAAATATTCCCCGTCACCATTCTCGTCAATGTAGATAGCAGTCCAATGTTGACCTGGTTTGTTTGCTGGATCCGTGTTCACAATAATGGCACAAGGTCTAGGTGCGTGCCTTGGTAGCTGATTAGAAGCACATACAAGTCGAAACACATTCTTGTGGCTGGGGATCGATTTCAAACATTTCAACACTTGTACCGCATACATCTTTGGAGTTCGTATGCGCCCAGTCTTGCAGTAGTAATGCGTATTCCAGTTCACACATAGGCTCCTCGGTGATATGGTTTAAACAACTATACGCCTCTGCTTCCTTTTTCAATTTTTTAATCTCGTCCAAGTTTATTGGTTTGTTAAGGAGTCTTAAAAACTGTTGTTTTTCACTGCCCTTAATGTGAATTTTGTTAAACGGAAGCAGCGTTCTTGTCAACTCCTCCTGGAAATCGTTGTAGGGCACATACCTGGGTTGACAAGGGCTTTGTTATAAAACAATGTCGATGCGGTTTTATCAGCATCAGCAGTGACGAACCATGATCTGTAATCGCGGCAATTTCTTTCGGTATGAATTCGTTATTATCACCTCTAAACCATTGTACGTCCAACTATGCGTCCATCTTGTTTGAACTGCTGTTGTACACTGAAGCTTTTGTTCTACAGTTGTCCCTTTTAACAGGCGAAATCCACGACTACATTCCGATCTTTATAGATCTCAATCACGGTATCGAATTCGGCGTACACCAAACAGTTGACGGTTTCTACGAGCGCTTCTTCAAAGCTGACTTCTAGGCGCAGGGAACCGTTTCTAACTAAATTCCAGTGTGTGCTAGCGTTTGCAGATAAGTCATGGGTTAGGTCGAAGGCGATTAAACAGTAGCCGTTGGGGTAATCGTTCTTGATATATCACTGCTCTCATTCAAAAATGAATTAATATTGCTGTGATGAAAATTGAATGGATTTGAAGAGTAATCACCGTTGAAGACTTTATTTGCGACAAAACCTACGATACATCGTTTAGGTAACTGACCCAGGAAGATATTATCCAATGATTTTCGCTGTATACCTGCAGGTATAGTTGACATTTTTACGTCGGTCCTTGTAACAGGATATTTTGCTGCAGTCGTTTCTAAAGGTTTAGCGTGTGCAATTAGAATGGTGGGGTTGATTCGCATACGTCTCACCAGTAAACTAGCGTTTATAATTCGCGTCTTGTAAGTTGACTCGCGCGCCGCCGTTAGACTAAAGGTATCTGTTGATCGTACAAATTTAGCCTTTAATTCAACACCGCTTATTAGAAACTTTTCCTGATTACGTGGCCAATTATCTCAATTTGTTTGCTGATCACTACGAGTACTTGACGCTTCGAGAAACGGTTATTTGCGTGTCCCAGTGTATTCATCTGCCCAGCTGTATCATTGCGCCATAAGGTACAACCTAGTTATGGACTCTTGGCATCATTTCCATAACTTCGCAATGTTTCGATATATAAGCGGTAGGCGTTGGTGTTGTTTGGTAGTGATACCATCTTCTGATTTAAGTAAACCTCCACTCTTAGAGAAAAGCGAATGCATCCAATTGTTTACCGGTGCTACAACATCTGCGTCGGTAAGTGGTGTATCATCTTGCTTTAGAACTTTCGCTGTGATGTACAACATGGTCTGGCCTAAATCTATGTAATCGTTTCCATTTCCTGGCACTATAAACTCTGTCGGGGCGTCACTAAGAGCTGGTAAGGGTTTGTAAAATATCCATTCACCATTCTCGATACTTGTCTGCGTCGACGGTAAAGCGAACAAATCCAATTCGGACTTGACGCATTCACATGATTTGGCATGTAGAAAAGCCATTATCTTCAAAATATATCGTCGTAAGTAGGTTTCTTCTTCTTAGCAGCAACAGCTCTCGGTAGAGACTGATTATTATCGGCCAGATGTACTCTTTTATAGCCCGAATCCTCCTCCATTTTATCGATTTTCGCATGGGATTTACGTTTAAGATTTCTACCTGCCTCGTGAAATCTTTCTTGAAACGATACCAACAATATTAGCACCCGTTTTGAGAGCTTGTTTTCCAATGGCCTTTGAACCAGACAATAACGGTATTATACTTCTAAATATACCACCTAGCCAGCAACCTATTCCGTGGCCACATTGATATGGTGCGCCTCTGTAGATGGAGCCAATACCGTTACCGGCCTGATTCATATAATATTGTTGATAATGACAAACCACTATTGTAGTGTAGCGTCAGACACGACGTCCCAGACTCAAATGGCATTGCTGTACCTGTATCTGTTTTTATATTAATCCGATGTTTTCAAAAAACATTCCCGTGTCATCACGGGCGCCTAGTGTGCAGGCGAAAAAAACCACATCTTTATGACCCCCGTAAGCGTAGTTTTCAGAAGTAATATTTATTATACGCATAAGTGGAGATAAAACATCACCCACAAATTGCGGTTCAACAATGTCGCAATAAACAAACATCTGCGTTGGTAATCCTATCCATATAGTAGCTGGGTGCGGGGGCATTGGTTCCATAGCTATGTTTTGATACGGCCGATAACCCAGCTGTAAGGCTAAACGTTGCGAGAATCCGAATAGCGAGAGGGAGGTTTTTAGTTTCGTGGTGACTCGCTTAGTTAGATTATGGTATTCGATTGTTAGCAATTTACTTATTAGCTCGTAGTTATTTAGTTCGTTGACAATTTCTTCAATGTTGGCATAATTCCCCGATGCGAAACGTAACACATCCTCAACATAAATGGCTTTCCCCTTGTCGTGTTGGAAATGTGATGTAGCAATATCGTCTCTAACACATCCTCTTCCCCTGCGGGTGGATCAATTCTATGCCACTTACAGCGGCAAAAGAACAAGGGAACTGAATTTCCGAAATGCGTACAACCCATGAGCCTGTTAATCTTATTCGTTTTGGCAGTTGTGTAATAAAACTTGACGTCATATTGTCGGGAAAATACGTCATGGAACTATTACTTAATAAGGTAAGATAAAACTCCATTTTATTTATCTTTCCGCTGCGAAGCTAATACCCAGCTATTAAATTTGTCACTGTATCCACGCCAGTTGACCAGGTATTGTTTATATCGTCCGCGGCCCTTCTCTGCTAAAATCTTATCGACTTTGAATAGGACGTCTTTATCAACCGTAACAACTTGCAACTCCTCCTTGTAAAAGGTACCCACAAAAGATCGATATTAAGATCGTTTATGCGGTAAACTGGAGGTCTTCTTTTTATCACTGCACTAATTGTAAAAACTTCCTCGCTCCAATTCGCTTCATATCCCTTCCCAAAGGTGTGCTTAGTTCTGGCGATTCTAACATGTCCACCGTCTTTATATTTAGGATAACGTGATGTGCCTAAGGCTTTCGCGTAGAGGTTATTCCACACTTCCAAAATGTTTTCATCGTTTACAGCCGCAGGGGACATCTTTATACTTGAATGAGGGCTATTGTTGTAAGCAGTCACAAGTTTTTGGAGTACGTCAATACACCAGTAGGAATTTCTGTAGGTGAAATAATGCCACATCTTTGTTTTCAATGTTTTAACTCTTTCCATTACAGATACTTTTACATCAGGGTTATTTGTTACATAGAAATTGATATGTTTCTTGAAAAAGTTTTGTACACTGACCGCCACAAACCCCTTGCCTTTATCCGTCTGTAGATTTACTGGTGTATTATCACTTTCTTTAAAAAATCGGTGAATGCTTCAATTACAGATGCGGCTGTCTTCGTTTTAAGAACTCTCGCCCAGGCCCTCTTGCTAAACACATCAATAACCGTTAGTATGTAGTTGTGCCCACTGTTGTGTTCGCATATCGCAAAGATCCGCTTGCTCACAATATACCTATTGCGGGAAAACTTTTTCTGACTGGTTCATGAACCATATAAGCCTCCTGAGCCTGAAGCCATTTTTTCACTTCACCATATCTACGATTTACAGCATTAACTAAAGGTGTTATACCCGAAAACTCTGCCGGATGCGCTGGATCATAGTGTACAGCATCCATGTTATATTCTCCACGTATCCCAATCTAGTGAAAGTCTTCTTATCCGAAAAGATCTTCTCGGGGTTTCCCTCGATTCGCTATCGGCATCGTAATTCTCATCCATAGGTGTGAGGCTCGGTTCAATGTTAGGTGTTACAGCAGCATCACGTCTTTGAGTATTTCCGATTAACTCTCGTGGTATATTTGTTTATTAATGTACGTCGCAAACTGTCGCCATGTGGGTTTGTAATTTTCGCTGTCTTAACGTTTCGTGAACCAGATCGATAATGTTGGAATGAGGGATGATCTCACCTTTTATTGTGACAGTACCCCTTTTATGCCAAAATACATTACCGCTTGTATTCAGTACACGCAAAAAATCTTTCTTCCCTTATGAAACAGGCAGTGTTGATACTATCTCGTCGTCTGCCACACCTTTGTGTTTCGGTAAATTTCTGATATGATTATCACCGCTGATTGTTATACTAGCGGGTTGACGTAACTGATTAGAAAAGTGCAGATATCTATGAAAACCTGATTATACTGCTGCCATTTGTCATGGTCGGTCATTTTGGCTTTTAAAACTTTATCCATGTCGTTACCCAATTGCGTTAATATGTTGTTTTGAGTGACATCTGGCGTTTGCAGACGCTGTATAAGATCCATAGGTAGAATAATCATCTTCTTCAGATTGTGGTCCATAGTTATTGAAACAAATTACCCAGAATTCCGCCAAGTAATGGTCCTAACGGGAGTGGTAGAAATGCGCCGCCCTTCTGCATGAGAAACTGTTTCTTCTTTTTTTATAGATTCGCCTCTCTGTGCCTGCCGCCTTAAAGTGTGCTTATGTTGAGAGAGTCGCTGCTTCTGATCAGCTGACAGAGATACACGACCTTTTAAAATGTTATGTGCACACTCGGAAATGCATTCCACCTGCTTACTATCCACACATTTCAATAAAGCGTCACGTTGACTTTTACTTAATCTGGCTAATGCTCACCGGATATCACTGTTTTCGATTAAAGCGCCAACCATCATATATGATGTAAACTTTATGACTGTGAGGCTTAAACCTTTTTTCGCTATATATACTTGGCAAATACCTTAAGGCCCGTATATGTTTGTTCTTACAAATACTACGTTTTATGCATCATCCGGATGTGCATTCTAGTCTTCTAAAATCGGTTACAGTGAATCTACCTTGTAATGCTGAAACTGTAGCCCTATCTACGTGGGTTCTAACAAGATTATCGTAATGAGACTTGAGAGTGAACTGTGTCCACGTCTTATTAACAGTGTCTTTATTAGAATACAATTGTCCCTATCACGTGGGTCTTAAGCAAGATTATGCTACATTGAGACTTAGGTAATGCTTGGTGTCACGTCTATACTTACAGTCTCTTATTAGAAGGTACAATTTCGTCAAGTGGGCCACCTGAGTAAGTCCTAAGACTAGTTCCTCACTTGTCATTATAAGGTTAGGGTTCCCATACCATCTTCATGAAGGGACCACGATCAAAGGGCGAAGGCCCAAGAGCAAACTCCTCATGTATTTGTTAGAGCCATACCCATTTCCTAATCACCACGATAGTTCTCGCACACCAGCAATTCTGTACTGTCTTACAATCGATTACTACTTTTATCATGCTATCTCATCATCGTCTATCCATCGCTCTGACACCACGTCATTATACAACTTTTTCTCGTACTAGCAACCTTGATTGCTCGTTTCACTACACTTCTGTCAGGTATCTCATATCTCCACATTTATATCTTTCTTACATTGACTTCGTATCTACGCCATCTATTGTACTCACTACAGTACATTCTACCATATACACTCGCCATTGTGATGCTGTTCTCGCACAGTACATCCTTCCTTTCCTCACTTCCAATTCGATCACCACATACTATTGATCAACTTTACCTTCCTAGTCATTGCCACCCTCGTATCAAATCTCGCAGTTTTAGACATCCATTGTCACTCACTCAATCAGCTAACTTCTCTCAAACTACCAGCTCGTCATTTGCGTCCACAATATTCACTTGAGTTACTCTCCTCACATTTCCATCACTACCATTGAACAACCACAGATCTATCCAAGCCTTTGTCACCTTGTTCACCTTAAGGTATCATGCTTTCACAGCTTCTATACATCCGGCAACCTTGCATACTGCTTAGCAGTTTTAGATCTTATCACGCCATTGTCATTTAATATTCACGTTTTTCATCTGTTGTCATCTTCTACAACCAATATTCGTTTCATTTTCATTCACTCATCATCTACACCATTGTATCCTTCGGCTACATGCATCCATTAGTACAGTTTCCATTGTTGCCATACATTTCCAACAACCACGGTACATCAACAATCCTTTATTCGCATCCTTGTTCCATATCATGTAAAGTCTATTCACATCACTGCCTTCCTTCACCCTAAGCACATTTATGTTCACCCAATCGTTGTATACTGCACCCAATTACATCACAGTTTTTAGCTATCCTTTACTTTCACGTCATCTTTTATTTAATTTTCCCATACTTCTCATTCACATTTAAGTTCTTTCTACAACCATCTAGTATTTCAGTTTCACTTTTTCACTAAACAGCTTTCGAAATCACCCTAATTCAACAATCTGTCATCATACACATCCTTCTCCAGTCTATTTTGCAAGCACACTGCCAGATCAACAAATGTTGTTCTGTGATACTGTTTCTTGTCTTCCATCAATCAGTTTCTGTCCATAACTACCAGTCAGTCAAGCATACTTATTACCTCTGTAAATTTGAAACACACGTTTTACGCTTACCTTCTTTACAGACGTACAAGGTCTTCTATTACCCGTTGGTTCCCAACTTTTAGCATACATTTAATATGTTTACACACACCATCCGTTCATATCTCCACTTATCACTCCTACTTTATGCATACGTTCACTACGTTTGATTTCCTTCTCACCCTGCTCCTGTACACGTTTTCATCCTTCCTGCGGATTATTCTCTACTTTCCCATTTTAATCCCATATACCTATCATTCTACTTTTACATTTCAGTTCTTCACTTACGATGCTCCTTTTGAGCCTTCAGCTCTTGACCTTTGCTCTCCCACTCCATAGTACAGCTTTCCGAGATTTGTTCCGAACACCAGCATATCCTAACTTCACACTACATTCTTGTACAACCTTCATACAACGCTCTAATCATTCCAAGCACCGCTCGCCTTTCATTCCTTGCACAGCAATCATGTATTCGAAAGCACTTTTATTTACATACGCCTTGTACCAGATCATTCCACTAATCACATCTTTGTCTACCATAGCGTCATCCATCTACCAGCCACAATCTGACCTGACAGTTTGTAGCCTTTCCATTACAGCTCTTCAACGTCAGTGTTTTATATAGAGGTATCCATACTGCTTTCTAATTACATTTCGAATTACATTTTACTCACATACCATCTGACTCTCTGCATTCCGACCGACCATTATCTTACTAGTTTGTCAACCCTAGATTCCAACGTTAGCAGTCTAGCTGTTTGCTTTCTTAATCCAATCCACTTTATGCAAATCTGTTACATTGCTCACGTAATGATATAACATAAACGTTGTTCGATCTATTACTTTTTGTCTTACCAGGTAGTCGTCATAATAATCTAAAGTAACATATTTACGTTAAATTTTAAACACGTTTTAGACTCTCGTGCTACTTCCGACACAAGACTTCACAATGTCTTTAATTGATTTGTGTATTTAGATTTCCAAGTGAGTTTTGTTTGTTTTTATTATGTTTTCATCTGTTTTACATTGCCTGTTTGATACTTAACGTTTCATTTCTTTTGACGAATGCTATGCGTTCTAAGAAACGTTTGCGTTGACGTTTTGCTCAGCAAAGTTTCACGTCTTGGTTTGCGTTTGCGTTTGTGTTTGTGTTTGTGTTTGATGATTAGAGTTTGTGTTTGTGTTTAGTTGTTTAACGTTTGTGTCTGGTTTGGTTCTGTGCGTGCTTCGTACTGTTTCGTTTGCTGTCTGTGTTGTGCTGTGCTGTGCCTGTGCTGTCCTGTGCCTGTGCCTGTGTCTGTGTCTGTGTCTGTGCCTGGTCTCGTCTGCGTCTGTGCCTGTGCCTGTGTCTGTGCTGTGCCTGTGTCCTGTCCGCTCCTGTCCTGTGTTGTGTCTGTGTTGTGTCTCCGTCTCGTCTGTTCTGCCTGTCCTGTTCTGTCCTGTCTTCTGTCCTGTCAATGTCTCTGTCTCTGTCTCTGTCTCTGTCTCTGTCTCTGTCTCTGTCTCTGTCTCTGTCTCTGCCTCTGTCTCTGCCTCTGTCTCTGTCTCTGTCTCTGTCTCTGTCTCTGATCTGTCTCGTCTCTGTCTCTGTCTCTGTCTCTGTCTCTGTCCTCTGTCTCTGTCTCTGTCTCTGTCTCTGTCTCTGTCTCTGTCTCTGTCTCTGTCTCTGTCTCTGTCTCTGTCTCTGTCTCTGTCTCTGTCTCTGTCTCTGTCTCTGTCTCTGTCTCTGTCTCTGTCTCTGTCTCTGTCTCTGTCTCTGTCTCTGTCTCTGTCTCTGTCTCTGTCTCTGTCTCTGTCTCTGTCTCTGTCTCTGTCTCTGTCTCTGTCTCTGTCTCTGTCTCTGTCTCTGTCTCTGTCTCTGTCTCTGTGTCTGTCTCTGTCTCTGTCTCTGTCTCTGTCTCTGTCTCTGTCTCTGTCTCTGTCTGTCTCTGTCTCTGTCTCTGTCTCTGTCTCTGTCTCTGTCTCTGTCTCTGTCTCTGTCTCTGCTTCTGCCTCTGTCTCTGTCTCTGTCTCTGTCTGTCTCTGTCTCTGTCTCTGTCTCTGTCTCTGTCTCTGCCTCTGTCTCTGTCTCTGTCTCTGTCTCTGTCTCTGTCTCTGTCTCTGTCTCTGTCTCTGTCTCTGTCTCTGTCTCTGTCTCTGTCTCTGTCTCTGTCTCTGTCTCTGTCTCTGTCTCTGTCTCTGTCTCGGTGCCTGTGTCTGTGTCTGTGTCTGTGTCTGTGCCTGTGTCTGTGTCTGTGTCTGTGTCTGTGTCTGTGTCTGTGTCTGTGTCTGTGTCTGTGTCTGTCTGTGTCTGTGTCTGAGTCTGTGTCTGGGTCTGTGCCTGTGTCTGTGTCTGTGTCTGTGTCTGTGTCTGTGTTCGTGTTCGTGTTCGTGTTCGTGTTCGTGTTCGTGTTCGTGTTCGTGTTCGTGTTCGTGTTCGTGTTTGTGTTCGTGTTCGTGTTTGTGTTTGTTTGTTTTTTTTATTTTGGGGGCAAATTTTCAAATTTTAAAATAGAAGATTGAAACCCAGGTCATAAACAACTCGCACGAAATGCAATTTTTTGCAATTATTTAATACTTTTAAAATTTAATATGGCCTCAGCTACAAAAAAATGTGTATGTGACTACACATACATTTTTCTTGTAGAACTATATATTTCCAATACGGTTCAAGATATGAAAGAATTGCAATAGATATGCGAAGGTTTTTTTAAAAGAGATATCTTTACGTAATAAATTGTGGTATAAATTTGCCTACATTTGAGGGGTCAAGCTTAAGCAAATAATTCGAAATTGATTGTTTCAAAATTCTCTCCAAGCATTTTTTCTTTTGATATTTTCTAGGCAACCAGCCACTATTATGAATGCAACTACCCTGCTTCTTCCAAAGCTACTAGTATAGAAAATTTCAAATATTCAATATTGATATTGTTATAATTTTCTAACTATTTTGGTTACAAACTAGGAATTTTGGAATTAAATTTTGTTCATTTGCTCTAATGAAACGATATTATCCTGATGAAAACACTACTTCCAGTTTTTCCGTAAATTGAAAACATTCCTCGGCTAGTATACCATACACATATTCTTACTTTATTTGAAAGGGAGCGAAATTTGCTTTAAAATGATATGAAACAGTTCATAGCTATCTTAAAAGATAAGCGAGATGTCTACCTTTAACTTTCAACCTACATGTATACATTAGGTATAGAAGGTTATGCAGTCGACTTTTTTTCACTATCGGTAAATCGACTTGTTAGCTCATTTTGCAACTCTTGGCTAAGTTTCGTCAAGATCGGCCATGACGTCTGGATGTGTTGATGTTATTATTGTTTTGTTTGTTATTATATTCAAAGCTATAAAATCTATTCAATATTGTACTTGTATTTAAATTAGATTGTTGCTGTGATTTGTGTATTTATTCGAGAAAGAACTTAATTGTTACGTTTAATTTAGAACTTCGATTACAGATTAGAGCTAGTTATTTGTTTATTTTATCTGTTTATTTACTTCGATCTAGTTATTTATGTTTATGGTTTAAACTAATAAAATGATTCTTATGACAATGTTTCGTTTGATTTGTTATAGAAGGGTTTTTACAAAGATGAATCATTTGCATGTTTTCGTAGTTACAGACGTATTTGATTGTTTGTTCGTGCTTCGTGTAATAGTATTTATCGTTTCTATAATTCATTGTTATTGATGTTTACCTGTTTGAGTTCAACTTGCAAGGGTGTATTGCGCTTGGGTTGCTTTAATTTTACGAGTTTTAACAAACACATCCGGTATGGGTCTAAGAGCGTATTTTTGTTGCTCAATATGTGTCTAAATGTTAGGTTTTCGTTTTATCTAAAAAGCCATTTTGGTTATTATTCATTGTTCTATTAATATTAAAACGGTGTGTAAAACTTTTAGCATTTTATAGCAAAATACAGGTACCTGTTATTGTTTGGGACATGGATTTTAACCGAAGTTTGTTCAACACAAGTTTCAAAGTTTAAACTTAAACAGATTTAAATGGAGCTATAATTATTCTCAACTAATAATGCAAAAGATCATTTTGAAAACTGTGGCTTCAGTGTTTGGCAATGGATGGCATTTCATAAAATTGTGTCTTATATAATGAGCAACGTGTCGTTAACGGTGGCTTCAGAACAACAAAATTGAAATGATTATCGTAGTGTGAGTATGGTTATGAAATAAAATGGCTAAAATGTGTAATAAAATTGTACAGTGTATAATACGTTATGGTTGTAGTGTCGTAGTGCAGTAAAAAAATTGTGTTGTCTTTTGTTTGTGTAGTGTTGTTGTTGTATATGTAATATGTGTTGTCCGTGTTGTGTTGTGTGTGTGTGCATGTGTACTGTGTGGCATGCGCGTGTATATTCGGCAGATGTGTATGATGTGTTGGTTTGAGTCATGGTACATGTGTTTGTGCTGGGGTGGTGAAATTTTGCAGCCCGTTATTATAGCAAAATCGGAGACCCGTTTCAACTTTTGGGACATGTAGGATCACCGGAAGTACCTGTTAACCTACACAGTTTTCAAAGTTTTTAAAGTAAACTAGTGATTTAAATGGAGCTATTAACTTGAAATTTCCTATACGCATGAAAGACACTGAAAAACCATGAGATGTGAAGCTTCAAGCTGTTTCAGGCAATAGGAATGGCATTTCAATAAAAAATTGTTCTTATATAAATGAAGGCAACTAAGACTTTTAACTGGTGTGCTTCAGAATCAACAAAAATCATGAAAAATGACATATATACGTAGTGTGAGTATGGTTATCGAAATAAAAATGGCTAAAAATGTTAAAAATCAAAAATATGTAACAATTTAATAATACTTTTGTGTTGAAGGTCATGTAAAGCATGAAATCAAAAATTTCAATTTCATTTTTGCATTGTACGCGAAGTTTTATTGTAATGTAAATAATGTAAATTATGTAATTATACACACCCGCTAGTACTTTTAGTATGTATGTATACGGGAATGTTGAGTGGGGATCCGCCAAATTTTTTTAATACTTGGTCAAGAAAGCGAAATGATAGAATAGTCATGATTTTCATAATATACAAAGACATAAACGGAACGTACTTACGTTTACTTACCGCTCTATATAACGGTAAGTAATAATTTGCCAGTCATGACTCCTTTTAACAACCATAGCAACCAATTATGAAGGCTAAAGTCAAGCTACTGATCTAAACATGTAAATTGATAAATATTGAAAATATTCATAGTTGTTTAATAATATTTATTATCTAGCGTTACCTTTTTTACTATGCTTAATTTTAATGGATCACTTGTTCGTCAAGGAATAAATAAATAAAATATCTTGATAGTCCCTGTGTATATAATTAAAATTGCGGCCACCGTATCTACATTAAATTTCCCGCCCTTGATTTAGTTTTCTCTAAAGTCTCTAGATTATCTAGGGACTTTAGTTTTCGTTACATCCATTTCGGTGCTATATGTTTTTGCGGTGTTTTTATTAACATTAATGTTTGACATATACGTTCATAATTAAACACTTTTTCTTGTTAAATTTGGATAAATAAATCTGAGTAAAAGTGATTAATCAAGAGTACTACAACATTATTTAAAGTATTGAGTTGTTGCACAAGAGGTTTAGTCACGTGGGAAACTTCTTTCTGTTATTGATTAACCAAATTAAGTAATTATCCTTTAGTACCCGTGGTTACTGTGATTATTGTGTGATTGATACTAGAGATGGAACTGTGAAATGATTATAGCCTCATTTTGTGGTAAAAGGTGTAATTATGTATTACAATGAAACAAAAAATAATCGCATGTGTGGATAAAAAAAGTTGGCATCTAAAACAAAAGTAAATTTCAAGAGTCTTATTTTCATTTGACACATCGATTCACGCTAGCTTCTGAGATGAACAAGTTGTTTTTGTTACCAAGTGAGCTTTTGACTCAAAATGATATTGACAGAATAAATAAAATGTTTGAAAGTCCAATAAAACAATGTTCTAAATATGTCCAAGCACGAGCACTTGCATGTCCTGTCATGTCTGAACAATTTTATAACATATGGACACCGGAAATAGATCCTGTTTCAATTAAACACGAGGAAAGTTTAATGGGACATAGACCAATTGTTTCTCCAAGATTACCATCGGCAATTGCAATGAAATGTCGAATTTTCACATTTGGAGTAGGAAGTACAAATGATGTGCCATTAGATCGTTTTGGATATTGCCATTACATTTCACCAAAACATGCTGTTATATTTTATGATGAAATTGATAAACGCTACGAGTTACTTAATTATTCTTGTTATGGAACTTTTGTTAATAATAGTTTGGCAGCAAATAATGAAGTTTGCAAATATGCTTTTAATGACGACGTTCTAGAGGAAGAAGAAGAAGAAGAACAAGATGAAGATACATCAGGGGAATGTATTACAACACCAGCTGCTTCTCCGGATAGATCTGAGTGCAAAGGTCGGTTAGTGAGTCCAATTCGAAGATCACTTATCAAACGAGGAAATAAGAAGTGCTTTTGCATTCCAAGTAATTTTGAAAATCTCACTACTGGTTGGGAAGGGTCTATACCAGTTCCTTGTGGGTCTGTGTTGCGTTTTGGTTGTATGAGTTTTATTTTTTCACTGACCAACTTTCTAAGTGATAGCATTATTTAATTTTTATAAGATGTACTTGACTGATGTCAATTTTATTTTTGTACCACATATGCGGAGTACTCAATACTACAATTAAAATGTAAGTATTAGCTTTAAAAGTGTAAATAGGTTTTGAAGCACAGTCCTGTTAATAAGAAAAATTTCTTAAGGACGAAATTTTACAATATTTGATTAATGGAGATGGAAATGAATGCTTGTTATATGTACTTAAGTACTTAATACAAACAACCAAAATGTTCTGTCATTGTATATATAGAATATGAAACTTTAAATAAATAAATGTATAATTTTGTTCAAATACTTTGAGATTAAACAATTTTAATAATAGATTTTCCTATATAATACAAGTGGTAGGAATCTTGGCGGTAATTTTTGTCAAGTCAGATCACGAATAGTTGTTGTGGAGAAAATCGCCATGAGTGCTTTAGCACGAGTGGCCATTTTCTAAAGACAACTACGAGTGATTCTGACTAACAAAAATTACCAAAAGATTCCTACCACGAGTTGTATTCAGCGAGACAATCTAAAAAAAATGCAGGAAAATTGAAGGTTTCTTTTGGAAATGTCGTAGTTTATAGTATTTGTGTTATAAATAATATTTATTAATATAGTTTATTGTTGAAATATTGCCAGTGTAATCAGATCGTGAGTCGCTCAAATTTGAAAAATAGACTGTTTCTATTGGTTACTAAATTTTGAGTTGGATTGCCGGTATTTTTAAATTCGTGTTTATTGCGTTAAACATTTCGGAATGGATTTTACAAAAGACGGAATATTTAATAGGAAAAGGGCCTAAGAAAAGTGATATTTAGAGTGTAAAGGTTTTCAATATGTAGGGGAAAGAGACAGTGACAGAAAAACTTTAACTGTTATTACTAGACCCTTAATGGAATTTTACTTGCAAATATGAATTTACACGTGTTATTGTGTTACAAATACGTCATGAATTATTACATTAACATAAATTAAGAAAACAAAAAGATTTTATTAAAAATCTTTCAACAGCAATATATATTATTAATTAGGAAATTTTTCTTTTTTTTTTATGATTGTGGACCTGAACAGGCTAAATTTGCCCTATAGTGCTAAAGCACTCAGGAACACTTAGAAGGATGGATAGAGGGATAATGAATTGCCAATAGATGCCTATGAACAGCTACCTTAAATTTTCTCATATCATAAGTGAGAGGAAAACAGGAACTAGGGAGATCATTCCAGAGTTTAGAAGCCGTGTAGAAAAATGTGGATTGCGTCCGTTTGGTACGACAAGTGGAGATTTGTACTGCATACTGATGATGTGAATGAGCGAACCGAGTGTTTCTCGCAAAGATAGCCCGAGATGGTATCAAAGAATATAATTCAGCAGCACAATAGCCGTTGTAATAACGATAATACAAAGAAAGAACTGAAACCATCCTTCTATGCTCAAGGGACTGTATGTGAGAAGTTAAGGACGGGTCATTTATAAGCCTAATCGCTCTCTTTTGAATACGATCAACGATATCGAGAGCGTATTGGGGAGCACTAACCCAGAGGTGAGAATTATATTCCAGATGAGGCCGAATTTGGGCCTTATACAGCAGAAGGAGTTGTCGAGAGGTAAAGTACTGCTTAGATCTGTACAAAAAGCCTATTTTACGAGCAGCTGTTTTGGTAGCTGACAGAAAAGTCTGAAAACTTAAAAACTCAGCCATTCATACTTTCAACAGGAAATGATCGATTTTTTTTTGGCGGACACAAGGCAACACTGAGTTTTGTTAGCATTAAATTTAACTAGATTATTGCTTCCCCATTCGAGAATACGTTGAATGTCTTTGTTGATTGAATTTGCCATTTCAGCTTTAATTTCTTGATTTGACATAGAAGGTGGATTATCACTATGAGTAGACTGAGATGAACTACAGTGAAGAGTGCTATCGTCAGCAAAGCAATGGATGGGTTTAGTTGTTGAAGAAATAAGGTCATTAATGTACAGCAGAAAAAGTGTAGGCGCTATAACGGATCCCTATGGTACGCCCGCGTTAATGCTAACTTCTTTTGAAAAAAGCCATCAACTACGACACGTATTCGTCTTTTATCAAGGAAACTAGAAACCCAGTTGGTGAGCGTATCATTTAACCAAAGCGGGGTCAGATTGGCAAGTAAACACTTATGCCAAACTTGGACAAATGCCTTTGAGATATCTAAAGCGACTACAACTGTTTCACCGGACTGCTCTACTGTATTGTTCCAAACTTGGGTCACATATGAAAGAAGATCACCTGTTGAACGACTTTGCCTAAACTCATATTGGTGGTCGCTAAGGAGTTTGTTAGTTTCAAGGAACGTGAGCAGTTGCTGATTGATGGCTTTTTCCATGATTGTAGACAAAATGGAAGTGATGGCAATTGGTCGGTAGTTTGAGGAATCGATCTTATCGCCTTTTTTGGGAATAGGTTGAACATTTGCTAACTTCCATGATGAAGGGAATTCCCAGAAGACATAGAGATCGTATAGAGCTTAGATAGGACTGGTACTAGGTTGGGGAAACATTTCTTTAAGACAATAGCTGGGATACCGTCTGGGCCAGTCGCCTTATTGAGATCAAGCCTACTGATGATCGATTCCAAGAGCTTGTACCGAAAATGAATTGGTTTCATAGCGTATGAAGAAGAGTTGACTAGGGGCACATCTTTTCCAGAATCATTGAGACACGAGTTTGATGCAAACAAATCCACAAAAACATTGGCTTTGTCCACTGAATCAGAAACTACCGATCCGTCAATAGATATCAGGGGGGGAAATAAAGATGTTCCAAAGTTTACGACTGCCTAAAGAAGATGTAGCTAGTTCATTGCATTTTCGTTGTTCGAACAACTTTTTAGTATTAGTGATGTCACTTTTGCAGATATTTCTAGCACCAACGTATCCTACATGACTGTCGACCGATTTATTAGATTTCCATTTAATGTAATATTTATTTTTTAAAGATATTGCATCAGCACAAGCCTTATTGAATCAGGGTTGGGAACGTGAATGACCTATACGGTACTGTTTTTTGGGAATGTATACCTCCATTCCTATGAGGATGACTTCAGATACTGAAAGAGCGATGTCCGAAGAAGAGGGCGACTTAAAACAATACTCACGCCGTGGAAAGGTTGCAAAGAAATTCCGTAAATCACTCCATCGAGCTTACTTAAAACACCACAAGGTTCTATCGGTTTTGCGAACAACAGTGGGATTAGATACAGTAGAAATGATTTCTATTAGGCAATGGTCGGAAAGACCTAAAGGCGAAAGAACGGAAGTTGTATAAACAAGAGGGTTTGATGTAAGAAAGAGATCTAGAAGATGTGGAGTATGGTTAGGGTTATCAGGGATTCTTGTGGGTTCAGAAATCATTTGTGTGAAATCACATGAAATAGCAAATGTTTCTGCACTATGACCAGCGGGATTTGTAGTAGATGAAAGGAAGAAACCCTGTCGCAAACAATTCTGTCCTTGATGTAGGCACATACGCCTCCTTTATACCGAAAGTTACAGTGAGGGTGGTATTGAGGAAATTGCAAATCGGGAGACTTGTATTTCAGATAGAAACAAAATATCAGGTTGTAATTGTTCAAGATGTTGGTGAATAGCAGTAAGATTAGACCTGATACCGCGGATGTTGCAGTAGTGAATCAGAAAGTCGATACTTTCGATGACCGAGGTCGCTTGGGCCCTGCCCTCCCGGACATCCGAATGGGGCAGGATTTTACGTCCGGCATTTATCACTCTAGAAACCACAGCCATTTTATTTTTTAATTTGGCACTTTTAATCCGATAGGAAGACAGTGAAGGCGAGAAGGAAGGATAAGGATGAGAATAGATTAAGGATGAAGGAAAAGGTAACCGGCAGCCCTTACCGATCTCAGAAAATCGGAGAACCAATATTAAGGAGCCCATGGTAAGGGTGGTGGTAACTAAACAATAAAACATAGCTTTATTACTAAATTACACAAGAATATTCTAAATTATTATTGTTTTCTACGTAATTAAGTCCATTTTAACATTAGGAAAAAAGTGTCGACCACAGCTGATTTTTGGCGAGTCCAACACTTTTACAGTGGTTATAACACCAATGTCTGTAACATATGGAAACACAAAACACGTGACATTTTTTGAACATTTCCTTAAAATCGTACCAACGGTGTTTATCACTACAACTTTCCCAATAGAGTATTTTTCAATTTCTTCGTATTTGAGTCTCACCAATAAGAAATCATTGAACTTAATTTGGCAGTTTGGGAGATAACAAATTTCACCATCTTCGTCCTGCACTCAACTCTTTTCATAAAAATATCCAATTTACAGTTGAAAAAGAAGTCAACAACACGATTAATTTTCTTGATTTAAGTATTACAAAGTTAGACGATAATCTACAATTGAATGTTTTTAGAAAACCTACCACTACAGACCATGTAATACACTTCAACTCTTTTCATCCTCTTAATCAAAAACTTGCAGCCTTTCGGTTCTTTTTTAACAGAATATGTAGTTTACCACTTAATACAGAAAGTTTCGAGAAGGAAGTTGTTACAATTTTTCAAATTGCTAAGAACAATGGTTACCCTAGAGAACTTATTCAAAATCTATTTCAAAAAACAGTCTACTCTTCTCAACTTAAACTGTCTACTACACTAAAAAATAGCCCATTTCCAGAAATCAGATTCAGATCTCTTCCATATATTGGTCCTTCTTCTTTCCAATTTGTCAACCTGTTTAAACAATTTAATATAAATATCTCCTTTAACAACAATAAAAATCTCAAATCATCCATTATGAAAACTAAAGACTCTATAGATAGGTTGTCTCAATCTGGTGTCTATAAATTAAAATGCTCATCCTGTAACTGTAACTACATTGGTCAAACAGGAAGATCTTTTACAAACAGATTTAAAGAACACATTAAATGTATCAAAAAAACAATCATACTTCACAAAGTTCAGCCTTTGCACATCATATCCTGTCCACCAATCACAACTTTGACCCAGATGATTTCGAAATTTTACATATATGTGATAAAGGAAATAAGCTCAATTTTTTGGAAGTTTTTGAAATACATAAACAATTTGATATTGACCTCAAAACTGTCTTAATGAGGTTCTTAATTTAAATAAAGAATATGTGTTTTGAACTAATTGTAAGCAATAGTTATTATGTCTCACATGTGGCTAACTTCTGTCTCTTGTTGTTTCGTACTTCTGACAAATATGGTTTATCTGTATATTTTCAATTTTAATTATTTTTCTACGTAATATATATTTAAAAACAATTTTACCGTAAGTAATGCATTAGTATGGCTTTTTTATATTAACCCTTTCAATTTTTAGATATGTCAAATTTTCAAATTTTAAATTTTAACCTCAGATTTACCACATGAGGGAGCCCTTACTTTAATTTTATCTTGTCATACTTTTTGGATTCCATCTTTTGTGAATTTACAATAATGTTACACCTTTAATCTAATGCTTTACGCTTTTATCTTAACAATTAGTAAGTATTATATACTCTGTTGTTTTGATGTTAAAATGTTGTATAGTTTAAGGTCTGATGATGACGATATGTCGAAACTAGTCACCTTCTGTCTTTTGAATTTTAAATAATCTTATTAAACATTGTGGGGAAGGTTTGGTGTTTTAAGTCTATCTTCGTCCTAGGACACAATAACATCATTATTGTTCTTGGTGTCTTCTGAGATTATCCTTCTTGTAGCGGTTTTGCCTTTTTCGCTTTATTACTTTCAATTTCGTGTTTTTCTGGAGCGTCAGTAGCAAGCATAGTCTTGCCTTTCCTTCTTCTATTTTTACCCCAAATTGTCAACTTCTTTTTGGATATTCACGAATATCTGACGGAATTACAAATGTAAGTTTTTTCCACTTGTGGGAGAGGGCGACAATTCACGTAATGAAGTTACGTCTCTGTCTTTAATAGAAGTACCTGTAGTAGTTCCTGTAAGGTAAGTCGTTTTGAATTTATGTTCAGCGTATTAACGGTCGTTCTGTAACTTGGATTGCCAAGAAATCTACATTATTCAAACGTGACGGCCAAAGGGAGATATTCCAGTTTTTTTTTAAAGCTACTGTTATATTTACGGGTGCCATTGGCCTGGGATAGGCGAATTTGCTACATGGTAGATTATCACAGGAGTGCCCGGATTAGCTTTTCCCCAAGAACATACAGCATGGCTGCAACCGATGGGTGCAATGAGGAGGCATAGTCAAAGTAGTAACACCATTATCTTGCATAGAATGCGAAGGTTCAAGAGATATATGGCTCTCATGGTTGATCATCATTAAACGTGAAGAGTTAGCTTTGAACTAAAAGTATGTTTTATGAAATGTTCTAAAACTTCGATAAAACATTCTGTATTCATCCATTCCGCTTTGTTAGCAAGCCTAACGTCCCCGTGGTGCCCTGCCAACATGCCGTTTTTAAAATGGTATCTAGGAAATACCATTATTGGTGGGATTGCACTTCCATTTCCACTTACAATGCAACATGTAGTAACGAGTTTTTTGCTAGCACCTTTGCCAAACCAATTTGAACTGTCAAAGTTCCGGTTTCGTCTAAATTTCAAACTCTGAATTCATTTGATAAATTTGGGTTTCGCTGCAAAACTATTTCCAGCTTCCTAAAAAATAAGTTTGTATTTTCTTTATTGAATCCTGCTGTTGTTGCTAGACTACGTCCCTCTAGAGTTCTTAAAGATATTGTAGAATGTCTATGGTGAAATCCTTTGTACCAATCGACTGAAGCTTTTTTGCTTCCTCCTTATTTCTGGAATTTTTAATTTATTTGCTTTCGCCAAGTCGTATGCAAGCTCACGGCAATCAGCAATTGTTAAACCGTAAAACGTTTTTGAGCCAGTTATGATCGCGACAACTTCCTCCAGTTCCAAAAAAATATTTGATTTACTTTATAGTTGGGGACCAGTCAGCATTCCGGATCCAATCTGTCTTTGTTTACGTATCTTTTTGTTTTTCTCCCTTAACAGTTCTCTTTCAGCTTAACAAATTGGCATACCACTGATAACTAGATCGAATGGTTCCCTTATAGTACCTTCGTTAAATCTACCCATAATGTTGTTTTATATAAAACTTGTTTGTTAACTTATATATATTTTAAAGAAATGTTGTTGCTATTAGTTACATTTTATATGTCTTTGTTACGACCCAGAACACAATCCACATATTTAGGTTTGTTTCCTCATAGTAGGCAACTAAACACCCCTGAAGGAATAGTTTCCCACTAACGAAATACAAGCACGCGATTTTCTCGAAACACAACAGAATCTGTCAACTTTCTATAACATGAGTAGCATTCCCACTATTCCAACTGCAGCATTCCACAATGTTACCAACTTGCTAACATATGTTCTACTAGAAATTAAAATGTGTCACTGTTACCACCTTTCCCATACTTACCGCAGAACACGTCTTTTTACTGGCGTGCAGAAAAAGATAGGTTATTTATTTCACTGATTCGCCTCAGAACGTTAGACTCTTTTCCTACGACGATATACGTAAGTGATTCATATCGCACCATTAACCATACAGAAAAGAATACTTTCGCACACTAGTGCGTTTTACTTTCTCATTGTACCCAATACGAAAGTAAAAAACACGTGTGCCTTACTTTCACATTGCTTTTATATAAGTTACCGTAGCAACCACCGGTTGTCATCGGCCTGACAGGGAGTTCGGCCGCGACAAAATGTACCTCCCAAAATTATTGTTGGCCCCAGATTGTAGTTGCAAACCGGTCACAAAACAGAAATATGGTCAAAATAGTTACCGACGAAGGAAAGATATTCATACAGAAAGCCAACGCTTGTTTTTTCGAAAGACACATCGACCTTTTGAAAAGTCTAAATAAGTCCGCAGCTTTACGAACTGTAGAGGCTGGGACATATCAACAAAAACAGTGTGAAGAATTTAAAAGAACTTTCTCTAAAAACTAGGTGTATACCTTGTCTCACCGTTAAACAGATTCCGTCGATATAGCCGCCGTTTAAATATGTCACTAACTAAGTGAGCACAAACCTAACATCCAGAGGCAGAACCTGTTTAACGGTGAGACAAACTATACACCTCTTATTCTAAATAGTTTACAAGTGGTGCATAAAATGTGTAGCGAGAAAAAACATGTATGGGCAGAAACAATTCGTGAGAGGTTCCGAGAAGAAATGCCTGATGTACAATGTTGCAAAGGAACCATTATTAACTGGATACATAAAGTTCGTTTTCGGTTTAAAAAAACTAATCGAAAATTGTTAATGGAGCTTCGTACACTACGATCCAAGAGGTTAGAGTTTGTTAGGAAGTATTCCGAAGAAAAAGATATTAACTTACGTATGTCGGCGTAGGATACCATAAATCGTATTTTACGATAATACGAGCGGTTTCGCGAAAAATCGGATTATCGCGCAAAGGCAGTCGCTTTACGCGATTGGACTAATTCTTACGACCTTAATCTAGTGTTTTCGCGAAAACACTAATTGAATTTCGCGTTTTCATGAAACAGCCATATTAGCTTAGTAGAATATCAAAATACGTTAACCCTCTTTTGTTTTGTAACCACGGTATTTTTTCTGGATATTGGTTGAATAGAGAAATCACTAAATATTTTACGTTGAACTGGTACGTCTCTTTCTATTTAATAACAAGTCTCTGCTAAATTATTATTATTATATGAGAACGAAACAATTTACAGATCGAATAAATTTATTACTATTAAGGGTGGCCAGAAGGCTCGATTTGAATTACAAACGTAGTTTGGTTCTGTCGCACGAGCGTGATCCGTCTCCCACTGTCCTCCAACCCGACAACCTTTCTCGCATCTTGTTATTTTAACGTATTTTGTTATTCTACTAAACTGGTCCGCTATTTCATGAAAACTCGAGACTCAATTCGCGTTTTGCGATAACACTAGATTAGGTTTATACGAATCAGTTAGATCGCTTAAAGCGACTGCGTTCACGCGATAATCGATTTTTGCCAAATCCCTTGTATTTTCGTGAAAACACAATTTACGGATCCTACGCCGACATATACACTAAAGGTTTTGGCGAGACGTAGATTTTCAGCATTACTCGGTGTAAGAAAGCTGGCGAGGGTTCAATATCAGCAGGGCTAGTTTACAAAAGTAATCGAAACACCGGCGACTACCATGATAATATCAACTGCGAAAACTTTGAAAAATGGTTCAAAACCAAAGTTATACCCAACCTAGAGAAACCAGTTTAATTATCATGGATAACGTCAAAATTACTAGAGATATCTAAAAATATCAAATTTAAGGAGAACTTATGAACACCAAATATGAAACTTGCCAAAAGAGAGTATTATTTGCTGTTATGCAGAAACAATGGGTATTAAAGCTTTACGTTTACCGCTATATCATTGCTAGTACAGCGGCATTGAAATGGTTTGGTCAGAAAGTAAAAGAATCTACCATCAAGAAATTATTAAAACTAATGGATCTCCAAGTGATGTCATTCGGACCTCAAAAAGTTAGCAAAACCCATTGGCAAAATTACATGGAACATTTGGACAAACTAATTTTGAAAACTGGTCAATTGAAAACGTTATAGGTGCTCTTCTCATAATAACTAATGGCAGTTCACCAGAAGGAGACTTTTTTGGACATATGAAGACAATTAATATTGTTTAATCTGTGTTTAAAACCGCAGTTGCAATTTTGTTTTTCATTTCTGTAATTTTTGCTGACATCTAAAGTTTAATAAAATGCTGTTTGTAAGAGAATAACTTCTGCTCGAGTAAAACATGACCAAGTCCTATGTTCAGTTCTAAATAAAATAGGAACAATTTGTGACGAAATTCCATCATGATTCATATCTATCCTTGGGTATCTAAAATATTTTAAACCATCGGTTATCATTGTTCCATGTTTTGTTGCTCTCCGGTCGTTTAATGAAAATATTCCACAATGGGCAAGTTCGCCAATACTCAGGGTCTGGAGGCTATACTGCAACAACTGAGTGTACAAGTATAAGAAGAAATAATATCTAATTTCGGAGGAAAGAAAAGGTAGTATGCAACTGATTCTCAAGGTCTTCCTCTTATTCAAGAAGTAGAGCAATACTGGTCTTCGCCTAGTCTTGAAATGAAGAAAATAGAAATGCACAATGGATGCAAGCTGAAAAGGAGAAATATAGGGATGTACCAAATATGGACTATGCCGAAATCATAGTCGTCCCAGTGAAAACAGCTGTGCAATGAACCCAAAATTGGAAGGCTCCTGGACCTAATAAGGTGCAAAATTTTTGGTACAAACGTCTTTCCTGCTTACCTGCAAAGATGGCTGACTTGTTTTCACAATGCCTCCAGTACCCAGATTTATTTGCACCATGTTGGCCCAGGGCACATTTGAAGGAGATCCCGCTAAATGCAGACCTATTATATGTCTTAATACCATTTATAAAATACTTACAGCAAGTATTATCCATTCCATTTATAACCATCTCTCAGAAA
Organism: Vesta saturnalis; assembly: GCA_036346205.1. Classification (NCBI taxonomy): domain Eukaryota; kingdom Metazoa; phylum Arthropoda; class Insecta; order Coleoptera; family Lampyridae; genus Vesta; species Vesta saturnalis. The sequence goes on from JARFJB010002116.1 coordinate 461,048, forward strand.
ACAAAATAATGACAGATGAACAAAAAGGATGTGTTAGAAATTCCAAGGGTGCAAAGAACAGCTTACAATGCTTCAATACAACGTCACTAATCCAAAATCGTGCATTGAGAGAATCACATTTCGTCGAAAAATGGGTGGTCAAGGTTTACTTAGGCATTGAGTTGTATTATGATAAACAGGTCTCCGAAAATACTTTACAAATAAAGCTGTAACATCAGACCTCATTAAATCCATTGTAGAAGTAATACCTTAAATCTGAAAGCAGATGAGGTTGAAGTTTGGGTTCTACCGCTGAAGAAGAAACAACTGGATGGTCTCAGAAATCCCCATAGTTTAGATCTTCCTCTGGCTATAAATTGACATATAGAACACCCGTGTATATGTACATTGGGATACTTCCAGCTACAAGCTAGCAAGACGCTTTTTAACAATATGACCCCTTCGGGTTTTTCGTGTTGTTAATTTTAATCATATCATTAACAATTGTACAGACATTTTCATGATTACCATTGGGTATACACCTCTGGTGTTTAGTGGCTGCTAGGTGAAGATGTTCCTCTTCATCTTCAACATCTAGACTGCATCGTAAACGAATAGCTTCTTCTTGCAGGTGATGTTAATTCTTTTAGCATTTCCTTACGGTGTCTGCACGGGGCTCAAAACTTTGTTGCAGAACATGACTTAATTGATAGTACCTCCTAAGATCCTAGTTTTGCTTAAAAATTGAGTAAGATTTGCACCGTCCCAATTTTCGACTAGACGTCCATGGTATGAATCGTTTATTGATAGTACTCTCATCTGAAAGTATTTCATCAAATAGACACCAGAATCAATTAATTCATTCCAATTCTTAATTATTATTTTGTTTAAACTTTTAACATCGTATGAAAATTTTCTGTTTACTTTTGTAATATAGTTCATTTATTTTAAGTTTTCCAACCAAGTTATATATAATTTTTATTGGAGAGTGTATGTGTCCGTGCATGCGTCCGTGTGTATGTGCGTGTGTGTGTGTGTGTGCGCGTGCGTAAGTGTACATTCGAGATTTTGTATTTTAACCTTGATTTTATTTCTCCTGAAGCTGATTAGATTTTGAGAGAAATACAGCGGTGGGGGGTTAGTAGGCGCAGTTTTTGATTTTTATTAAATATTTCTGAAGCAGCTTGCATATTTCAAAGATGTAAATTCATTTACAAATTACAGATTTTAAAATTATAAATCAATTATGTTCTATGCAATTTTTTGATACAACGCGTAAATGAATGCCAAACTATTTCTCAAGTGGAATGTAAGTGTTCGTTAAATTTTTTTTCAATATCTGAAAGACTATCAACTTTATAGGAAAATGTGTAAACATGTTTTATAAGTTAATTCAATTTTACGTAGCTTTTCGTTATAAAATTTCTTGATACGAAACGAAATAAGCCATAGAAATTAATTAAATAGGACTTAAAAATGTTTGAACTACATTATTGGTATAAAAATGGAAACTTTCAGGATTACACACAATTAAAATACTTATCTTTTAAGTATTAGATCTTTTTTTTATGTACCTTTGTATAAATTTATACGTTTTAATAACCATTACAGTTTTCGTCCTCAATAAATGGTATTATCTTTGAGAATTTCTTGAAATTTCAACATTATTTATTAAATATGAAATCGCAAGTATAAGTCTGCTAATAATATAATAAAATACACGATTAAAAACCCAAAAGATAAATATTTTAATTATGTATTGGTGATACTTTTATCAAAGCGGGCGGCTTTGAATTTTTTCAAGTTAGCATCTATACTCTGCTATTTTATTTTGATAAGAGCAGACCATGTTATTTTTTTGTGTAGTGGTATTCCCATTTGTCAAAATGACAAGAAGTCAATTTGACGCCGTCCTGTCAAAAGAAATCGCGTTGGCTACTTACGTAACGCATATTAGGATCAAGTCTCATGTAGAATTAATAATAATTGGTTCGTCATCGCAAAGAGTACAAAGTTGCAAATTTTAAGGTGCTATAAGCACCTTAAAATATAAAAAAGTAATGGGGAACTTATCGTAATGGTGTCGAATATATTTCAAGTACGTACGGACTTAAATCACTTTTTCGTGAGCACATTATATATGTATGGTCGGGCCGGCGAGAGGTGTCTTATGACTCATCTTTTAGTAAAGCATGGTTTAAGATTTTAAAAACGTATGTCGTTATTGGTTCATATAGCTAGTAATTTTGAATACCAACAAAATATCGTCAATGTTTCTGGGTTATTTTCAAATTTACGCCGCGCTCTCAAATTTAAATAGTGAAAATTATTAGCGTATCTGGATAATGGAAGTTAAAGGTAAACGTGGCCCCCCGCCATCGCGTTCCATCTCGAAATAATGCAGTATATTCATTACCATTACTTGAGTTTGGCTTTTCGTAGATTTACCTTTTAATGACATCATTATTTGCTGCAAAATAAATAATTGCATTCAATCAATTGAAAATACATTTTGCATTATAAACTTACCTCGTAATAGTGAATATTAATAATAATAGTTTTGAAAAAAACTGTGGTTTACAAATGCAATGGAAACTAATAAATTACGAAGCGAAAGATAAATTATTATAACTACAAAACACGATGCCATTATACGAAACGAAATACGAAGAATAATTTGAGGTTAAATAGCCAAGAAGACATCTGACAGCGTCATGCGCTTTGACTTTAGAATCGACATACGTTTTTAAGTCCTGCATTTAAAATATATAGCAGACGTTTATATTATAACCCGTCTTTCTTTAAGTGGGAACTTCGTACTAAGATAAAGGGAAACAGTAATAATTATATCCCCATTCTCGAGTCCGCCATGAGACACCTCTCCCGGGGCGCTACTATATTTAGTTATAAGTTTCACAGAGAACTATCCAAGACATCTTAACAGCAAGACCTCTGAATTTAAAGTTGCCATATTGTGGTAAACGTGGAAAATCTTAGTATTGGGATTTCACCTTTCGCAGAGATCTACAACGACCAATTCAGCAATTTAATTCGAAAAACAAATATTTTACTTCGGACAAATTGTATCATCACAGATTTCGATTTTCATCGGGGTCGAACTACATTGTTTAGAGTTTTGAAATCAATGAATGAGTTACAAACACAACCGTATCAATGGATAACAAATTTTATGTGAAATGGAACACGTTGCTGTAGCCAAAATTAGGTTTTTGCGAAAAGTTCTGTAGTGGCAGAGTTTAGGCCAAGATAATATCCATAGTGGGGTGCACTATTCTGACATCAAAAGTAATTCATCCAAAATAAAATGTATTCCATTTTACACGAGGAGTGTAATTTAGGGTTTTTGGAAAACAGCGACTATTTACTCGATTCGGAGAACGAGGACCAAAATATCATAAAACTATGAATAGGGACCGGTTTTACAATTGGGTGATTAAACAGCTGATTGCTGCGCTGTGAAAACCACCCGGAAATTGTGTGGTGGTAATGGATAACGCATCGCACCATTCAGTGCAGTTAGACAAGCCATAAAAATGAGTTGATAGTTATCAATTGATACGTATAATTTATAAGTAGACAAGTTAAAGAGAAGGAATACTATGGAATACGCCATGGTAATGCATCTGAAAACTTATTTCAGTCTTGCAAACTCTCTAATACATATTGCTCACAAGAATTATTTGTGAACGTAAGCACACTGCAATTAAAACTTAAAAAACTCAGAAAGACAAGTCCATTTATGTCGAATGATTAATGAACAGGTAGTAACTGCAACTTGTCACCATGTTTTTAATTTGATCTTCTAAAATTCCCTCTAAGTTGTTTGAAAAAGTAAATCATTATACTAATAATATGTGGCATATTATTTATATCTTGTGATACATTCACTTTCGGAAGCGGGATACCATGAGACAATTTCCAAATATCAGAAAGCATGGTTTAGTGGTAAAACGATTAATAATACGAATCATAAGAGTTCGTCGAAGTTCGCATTTACTGTCGTTTTTATACAAGTAAAACAAATTAAAGTTACAGGGTTGCTTTAGAGAAAATACGAAGTTGGTAAAATATTGTTATGGCCCCAAAATGATCCGATAAAATATTTTTTTTAGCACAAACGTCTAAAGCTTTAAGATACTTCCCTAACGGTCTGTACTTACTCTACGTTTCCCCAACGCGTCTGCTCCTGAAAAGGAAAGCAAAAGGCCACGTATTTCATTCCCTCCCCAAGGGGGAGGGGCTGCTCGAGCTTTCCGAGCTCCTTCAGCCACAATCATGAATTCAGCATAAATATATATATATATATATATATATATATATATATAGATGATATATATATATATATATATATATATATATACATATATGCATATATAGCTATATATGATCATATACGCTATACCATGCCACTACATGTGTATGAGGATAAACCCCTAGAAAGACTACAGTTAGGTTATGAAGGGAGAAACCCATTACCTCCGAATGCTAAGCAGGCACTGTACCATACTACGCAGTGAACGACGTTGTCTAGGAACCCACTTAACCTTATACCAGTATCGTACTTTAACCACTATTACTCCCATCTAACTCTATTTTGTGCCATTCATTTGGCCAGCTTTTACCTGCAGTTGCATACTCTAAGAACCCACATTTTCATTCAATTTATACACGTTATTTTTGCAACCTTGATTTCCTTCCTCTATCTTCATCATTTCGTGATCCTTTCATTTTAAACCACGATTCCCCTTGCCGTTGTCTCACTCTTGAGATGAACGAGCTCCAGCTTTTTGTAAGCATTAGGTTTCATCTACTTTATTTTCCCACCGCATTTCCTGTCCACTTACCGTCTTCCATTTTCTACCTCTTTTCAGTTCAGTGATCCCAACTTTATGTTTGGGTCTACACCTTAGGTCTTATGGCCTTCAATCCTGAGTTTGCATCTTACCAATACTTAATGATGCTTTTACAGACTTGAATTGACCTTTAGCATTTTAACATCTTGGGTCCTGCCATCACTTAAATCTGGTTCTCTAGTTCAACACTTAGATAGGTCTATTGGTCACGAATAAGATCATTTCCAACTGTAGGATCAGCATCTTGAAATAAGGTTCTCTAGCAGAATTGGCCCAGCATCTTAACATTGGCCATACATCTTAAAGCATGTTTTAACCTTTTGGAAGAATTTAACCTCTTGTCCAAATACTGTTTTCAATACCTTTGGCCAGCATTTTGAGTTCGGATCTCGGCCCTATGACCTTGAAATCTGCTACAGAAGTACATGCAAGTTATTTTTCCTTACCACATTGTATTTTTTAACTAGTTTGTTTTACATTAGGGAAAACCCTAGGCCCACATTATACCTTTCACCTGACATTCAAACGTTCTAATGATTTATCTATTTATCTAACGATTACACCTTTTACTAGGAACACGTAATACCCCACTTTCACTTTTTTAATGACTCATTAACGTCAAGGTTAAACTTTGCACCGCATTATTTAAGTTCTTTTTAGACCACGAGCAGTAGAATTTTATACCTAGTCAACTTATCTTAAGGTTAGCCAAAAAACTCGGAAAATAAAGAAACTAGCAAGTAAAACACGCACCTGCAAACCCCAAAATATACCAAGCTTGCATGCAACAAGAAAAAAGTAAAGCAACTAAAACATACTAAGAAACCATGTCCTTGTAAATTCCCGTTTACATAAGAGAATAGATTAAAATTTTACGAGCGAAGTCGCTTAATTTTCGCAAAGTTCAATGTAATGAATTAAAGTTTGTTATAATATATAATATAATCACCTTTAAATAAACGTGTTGTGTTTGTTCGCTGATACATCAGTTGTCAATAAATTGTAGCTACACTGTTAGGGAAAGTTACGTAAGAAAATGGTTGCATATTTAACTTTAAACTGACTTTCCAGTAGCTTAATAAGATTTTGAAGTAGTTGGATATTTTTCAATTAGTGACGTTTGAGCGTGTTGTTGTAAATATGAGTTTTAGGAGAACGAAAGTTTTGCATTTTGACATAAAATAAAAACGGTATTTTAGGTGTGTAAGATTAGTGCACAGATTTAGGTTAAATACCTTTTAGGAGTGTCAAATTACGGCGACAGAATATCGTGTTGGTTACCGATCTTTTGTGGTTTGTATCTGTAGGTAAAGTTCGGTTAGCGCGCGTAGAGGCTACTTCGGTACAGCACTATTTATGGGCTGGAAGATTCGTGAACGGTTTTGTAATAAATAAAATGGGAAAGTTTCTTGAATTATAAGTGAAACAAGTACTGGACGTGTGAAGAACTTGAGTTCAGTGAAATTATAAAAATAAACTTTGATTTTTAAATTGTTGCGGCGTATCAAATTGTGTCATAAAATTTTAATTGTGAAAACTTTCAAGGTCTAACGCCTCTCGTAATTAAACATTCAAAGGTAACAAAAGGTTAGTCGAAAAGGTCTCTAGAGCTGGTTACTGAATTTGGCAACCTAGGTCGAGAGCGGTTGAATACCTATAGGAGTCGACGGACGACCATGTTCTGGCTGATTCTAGCTCAAGTAGTAGTGTACAAATTTGTTATGCTTCTATCAAGGTAAAGTGTGTTAGTTGTTGTTTTGTACGATACCCTAATCCTAATTGCTCATTGTATTATAACTGTTTTTTAACTTAGATGAAAGGGTAAAGAATATTTAAGGTCACCAAATTCACTGTCAGTTTCTGGACTTGTTTCGATCTTGTGGAATAGTGTACATTAGAAACACGAACCATAGATTCGATACTAAGCGTAAAGAACATATAATATTTTGTGGATTGAGGTAAGCCATAATATTAAACAAGATAAACAATAATCAAAAGATCTGTCTTTCTGTTACTGTGACTGTTAATTGTTGTTTATTCTGTGGTTTTAATATGGAAATTTTTCAAAACAAATTCATTATTACGTTTTTATAACTTTTTACCGCTATATTGAGATATATAAACATTTAAATAACTTCAACAGACAAGAAAAACATTTTCGATTAAATAGAAGTTAGCACCTTGTATTAGAAGCAGTCAGAATGTTACAACTTAATTTTAATTATTGGTATATCTAGGTTTCTTAATTACTGTGTTTTGCCTAGCTTGAAGTAAATGCTTTCCTATCTCTCCATAGCGATAACATGAAGGAGTTAACATAACACTTAAAATTAAATTAAATTTAGTGTATACACTTTGTTATCAACCTATCATATTAAAAATTTAAAATTATGATTTTGAAGTGCTGAAATTATTGCTAGATCTTTAATTGGTATGTTTAGGTTTTTAGTTGCGAATACTTATTTTGTCATTTTCTATTTTAACTTTAGTGTGAAACGTCATTTTCAAGACTGTTCCTTAATATTTAACTTATTACAGATTTAGTTATTTACTAAAAATAACTTTAACTAGTAGGTTTTAATTGATATAGTTAGTATATCACTTAGACCAGTCCTGATCTAAGGTGTAGTTACAGTCATTTTATAATTTGTTTGTTTGCTAATTAGTTCACCCTTTTTTACTGAGGTGTAATTGCTATTGAAACGTTTCAAGATTGTAAAAAATAGCAATAAAAATACACGATTTGAACTCAAAAATCATGAATGAATATCGTGAAAATTTACATTTTCCTACTTATGAGAATTTAAATCTCCCGCCTTTTTAGTGTTTAATTTTAGGTCATATTATTATATTTAGGTTATGTTACAAAAATCTTAAGAAATTACAATTACGCGAAATAATAATAAATTTAATATACATAAGCAAAAACGTTTAAGTTGCAAAATGAGCAATCAAAATATATCAGGAAGTCCTGGAAATGCTGAAGATGAAGAGTTAACACTACCTCGAGCTAGTATTAATAAGATGATAAAAGAATTGGTTCCATCTGTTAGAATTGCAAATGAGGCTCGTGAATTGGTATTAAATTGTTGTACAGAATTTATACATTTGCTTAGTTCTGAAGCAAATGAAATATGTAATCTTTTAAACAAGAAAACTATTAATGCCGAACATATACTAATGGGTATGCATTTCTATGCTTTCATTGTTTATTATTATTATTCAGTATTTTATTTACAGCATTAGACCGATTAGGATTTGGAGATTATCAAGCAGAAGCAGAGGCTGTACTAAAAGATTGCAAAGCCGTTGCTGCAAAACGGAGAAGACAGAGTACACGTTTAGAAAATTTAGGGATTCCAGAAGAAGAATTATGGCGGCAGCAGCAGGAATTGTTTGCTAAGGCAAGACAAGAACAAGCCTTTGCTGAACAACAACAATGGGAGCAACTGCAAGCTGCAGCACAGCAAGCACAATGTTCGGCACTTCCAACTACAGACGATCAAGATGATTATTCATAATTGTATTTTTGAATATAGTATAACGTAGAATAATTTAAAAATAATAAAGTTTTGTGCGCGTCAATATTTTTATAATAAAAGAATTTGTGTTGTATGAAACTAGTGTATTTTTTGTCATGTTAATGTGACTATTTTTAGGTTGGAAGCATGTTTAGCAAAATGGCTAAAAAATAGTGTTCCATATTTCTTAATCTAACTAAAAAATATTGATTATATGTAATAATAATGGTGAAAATTTAACAAATTCTGGTAAGATTTACTTTTAAATTTTTAGTTTAATAACATTTTATTCTCAATTTTCTTTACACAGCCGTAAAAACATGAAAAAAAAAGTAAAGTTACGTACGATTGTTTACCGGTTCGAATCTCGCTCTGTGCCTTTTTGCTTGCAAAATTTTATTTAATTCAATCAGTTTAAATTTTATTCTTGTGCATTTGTTTTAGCTTACGTAAATTATTACATAAATCTATGATTTCCCACTTTGCTACAGTGTAACTAATGACGTTTTCAATACATTTTTTTATATTTTGTACATTTCAATAAATACAGGGTGAACTTTATTTAATTTTTTGTTGATATACATTTGAAATACAGGTAACTTTTTATTTAACAGATATTAATAGTTCAAAACAGTATAAATGAATGTGCTAAAGATGTAAAATGCAAGAAGTATCAAGACTAATAGTGTTTTCAATAAAATGCTACAATTCTGTAGGTACATGTTGGAACAATGTTTTAATACTATTGTGCTCTCTTATTTATGCTTACTTACTAATTTTATGAAAAATATATTTGTAACAATATTTATATTAGTAAAACACCATGCTACTTTTAGAACCTCCTTTATCTCTTGATTATTGTAATGAAACTGTAAGATATAACACCATTTCCATAGAAATGTTTCAAACAATAACAATGTAATCATATCCTATTAATTGAATTGAAATTTAAATGTTAGTTAAACCGCTATACTTGGTACGACTCAGGTACATATAAGTGTGCAAATATGATAGTTTAAATAAGAAACGTTTCCAAACATGAAATTGAGATTTAAAGGAACAGCAATAGCTTTTATAATGCACAAGCACGACTCCAAGCTGGATTTAGTTTAAAATGAATAAACTTATTTGTTGCATACCTGTGATACCTAATACTGATTTTAGTCCAATTTAAATAATTAACAAACATTTAGGTGTATCTGACTATATTTGGAATGAGTATAATGTTATATTACATTAGAACTCAACATAATACAAGATTAAATGATAACACACACTCACTGTTGTTTTACTCCATCATATTAGATGTCTGGCCGGTTGTTGAATAATGTCATTATTTACATGACTCAGTTTTTATGTGTAATGAATCCCTTAGAACCAAAAAGGATATGCTTGTTCAATCTTCGACAACCTACCAGGGTTATATCTTGATGTAAAAAGAACAGTTTATGTGTGTTACCACTTGATCTGGTGTGTTCTAATCTAACATAATTTATCCGTAATCCAAATATACTATGATATACTTAAGTACCTTTTATTTAATCTGCATTTCATTCATTTTATGGGTGTTTTGTTTTGTGTATTTGTATATTTACAATGGAATGCACAACAGATCAACATGGTCAAAGTGTGAAGGCATAATACAGCCTAACCAATATTTACAATGTTTGCAGAATTATTTTTGTTGTAAAAATAGGGTATAGTATTCGTAATTTTTGTATGTGGGGTATGGTTTTGCAACTCGGGCGAGGTTGGTAAGTTGCTTTATATTATAGTGTAAGGTTAGCTTAGGTTTTAGTTTGAGCTGATTTAAGCATAATTTTGTACCAGTTTTTCATTGTACGGAGTAGGGGTGGGCGATTGGAAGTTTGATCAATCAATAATCGATTACTGAACATGATGGACTTTTTTTAATTAATCGATACCTAATCAAATAATGTATTAATCAAATATTTGATTAATCAATCAATATACATATATACACAGGGTGATTGATTAGTGTGATAAAGCGCAGTATATCTGTTATAATAAAAGATACCAAAAAAAGTTATTTACAAAAATTGTAGGCAGCTATAAACTTCACATTTTAAAATTAGTTACAACTTTGCATCGTTTCGTAACGCTGTGCCGTATCAAAGTTATGTTTTTTTAATGAAACACTGTATTTTACTTTAAATTTAAAATCCGCTTCACTTCCCCATTACAACAATATAAAGTTGTAATGTGTCATACAGAGTGTTTAAACAGTTATAACCAATTTTCCATAAAAATTGTAACAAGATCAGCGCCCTGTATATTAAAAAGAAGTACAAGAACAATTATCGGTCGCAGCTATAGTTTTTGGATGATTGTCAAAATTTATAAAAATTTGTTAATTTTGTTTAGTGTTCATTAGATCGAATACAGGGTAAGTCGAAACACAAGTGCATTATTTTCTTAGTAATTTTAAGTGGATCGCGCTGTATTTCATTTACAATTGCAGTCACCATACCACCATTCTCATTTTTCTATGCAAAGTATTCATTAAGTATCTAATTTAGAAAATTTAGGGATTCCAGAAGAAGAATTATGGCCAGCAGGGAATTGTTTGCTAAAAGACAAGAACAAGCCTTTGCAACAACAAAATGGGAGCAACTGCAAGCTGCAGCACAGCAAGCACAATGTTCCAAAAAGACGATCAAGATGATTATTCATAATTGTATTTTTGAATATAGTATAACGTAGAATAATTTAAAAATAATAAAATTTTGTGCGTCAATATTTTTATAATAAAAGAATTTGTGTTGTATGAAACTAGTGTATTTTTTGTCATGTTAATGTGACTATTTTAGGTTGGAAGCATGTTTAGCAAAATGGCTAAAAATAGTGTTCCATATTTCTTAATCTAACTAAAAATATTGATTATATGAAATAATAATGGTGAAAATTTAACAAATTCTGGTAAGATTTACTTTTAAATTTTAGTTTAATAACTTTATTCTCAATTTTCTTTACACAGCCGTAAAAACATGAAAAAAGTAAAGTTACGTACGATTGTTTACCGGTTCGAATCTCGCTCTGTGCCTTTTTGCTTGCAAAATTTTATTTAATTCAATCAGTTTAAATTTTATTCTTGTGCATTTGTTTAGTTACGTAAATTATTACATAAATCTATGATTTCCACTTTGCTACAGTTAAAATGACGTTTTCAATACATTTTTTATATTTTGTACATTTCAATAAATACAGGGTGAACTTTATTTAATTTTTTGTTGATATACATTTGAAATACAGGTAACTTTTTATTTAACAGATATTAATAGTTCAAAACAGTATAAATGAATGTGCTAAAGATGTAAAATTAGTGTAAAATGCAAGAAGTATCAAGACTAATAGTGTTTTCAATAAAATGCTACAATTCTGTAGGTACATGTTGGAACAATGTTTTAATACTGTTGTGCTCTCTTATTTATGCTTACTTACTAATTTTATGAAAAATATATTTGTAACAGTATTTATATTAGTAAAACACCATGCTACTTTTAGAACCTCCTTTATCTCTTGATTATTGTAATGAAACTGTAAGGTATAACACCATTTCCATAGAAATGTTTCAAACAATAACAATGTAATCATATCTTATTAATTGAATTGAAATTTGAATGTTAGTTAAATCGCTAAATTTATTTAAACTTGGTACGACTCAAGTAAATATAAGTGTGCAAATATGATAGTTTAAATAAGAAACGTTTCCAAACATGAAATTGAGATTTAAAAGAACAGCAATAGTTTTTATAATGCACAAGCACGACTCCAAGCTGGATTTAGTTTAAAATGAATAAACTTATTTGTTGCATACCTGTGATACCTGATTTTAGTCCGATTTAAATAATTAACAAACATTTAGGTATATCTTACTATATTTGGAATGAGTATAATGTTATATTACATTCGAACTCAACATAATACAAGATTAAATGATGACACACACTCACTGTTGTTTTACTCCATCATATTAGATGTCTGGCCGGTTGTTCAATAATGTCATTATTTACATGACTCAGTTTTCATGTGTAATGAATCCCTTAGAGCCAAAAAGGATGTGCTTGTTCAATCTTCGACAACCTACCAGGGTTATATCTTGATATGAAAGAGTAAAAAGAACAGTTTATGTGTGTTACCACTTGATCTGGTGTGTTCTAATGTAACATAATTTATCCGTAATCCAAATATACTATGATATACTTAAGTACTTTTTATTTAATCTGCATTTCATTCATTTATGGGTGTTTTGTTTTGTGTATTTACAATGGAATGCACAACAGATCAACATGGTCAAAGCGTGAAGGCATAATACAGCCTAACCAATATTTACAATATTTGCAGAATTATTTTTGTTGTAAAAATAGGGTATATTATTCGTAATTTTTGTATGTGGGGTATGGTTTTGCAACTCGGGCGAGGTTGGTAAGTTGCTTTATATTATAGTGTAAGGTTAGCTTAGGTTTTAGTTTGAGCTGATTTAAGCATAATTTTGTACCAGTTTTTCATTGTACGGAGTAGGGGTGGGCGATTGGAAATTTGATCAATCAATAATCGATTACTGAACATGATGGACTTTTTTTATTTAATCGATACCTAATCAAATATTTGATTAATCAATCAATATACATATATACACAGGGTGATTGATTAGTGTTATAAAGTGCAGTATATCTGTTATAATAAAAGATACCAAAAAAGTTATTTACAAAAATTGTAGGCAGCTATAAACTTCACATTTTAAAATTAGTTACAACTTTGCATCGTTTCGTAACGCTGTGCCGTATCAAAGTTATGTTTTTTTAATGAAACACTGTATTTTACTTTAAATTTAAAATCCGCTTCACTTCCCCATTACAACAATATAAAGTTGTAATGTGTCATACAGAGTGTTTAAACAGTTATAACCAATTTTCCATAAAAATTGTAACAAGATCAGCGCGCTGTATATTAAAAAGAAGTACAAGAACAATTATCGGTCGCAGCTATAGTTTTTGGATGATTGTCAAAATTTATAAAAATTTGTTAATTTTGTTTAGTGTTCATTAGATCGAATACAGGGTAAGTCAAAACACAAGTGCGTTATTTTCTTAGTAATTTTAAGTGGATCGCGCTGTATTTCATTTACAATTGCAGTCACCATACCACCATTTTCATTTTTCTATGCAAAGTATTCATTAAGTATCTAAATGTTTGCTAATTTTATTTTGAGCTGGCCATGATTAGTTTGTCAAAAACTGACAGTTTATTATCATTTTGTTTAATAATTCAGTGGTATGATACATTCTTAAGTAGCAAAGATGAATTTTGCTCGTGATGAAATGGTTGATAGATCTGGATATTTACGGTAAAAACTGGCAGTAAAACGGGATAACAGATAAAATTGGATTTTGCTCGACTAGTCAGCGCCTGGGGTGGATTCGGTGTACTAAATTTTGCGCACAATAGGATATAAGTCAAAATAGGGGTTGAAATCGACATGAAACCGGAAAAGGGCGCCAGAGTATTTGAAAGGTCGCAATTGCGGTTGAAAAGCCTAATTACGTCAGTTCACAGTTCCATCAAAATACTCAAATAACTCGTTTACCTGAACGTATTCTTCGGCGGCGGCACTGGGACCAGCAGGTCTCGCTAACCCGAAAGGCTTCAAATATGCTTGCATGCTTATCTAAAATAATAGTGTGTCCCCAAAAATCAATCGTTAATTTAATCAAAAAACAATTCTAGTGTTGCGTTACATTACTCAAAAATTCGATTCTTAAAGTAATTTCTCTTCAACAAACAAAAACCCTTTAATTCTATACACAACCACTTGAAATTAAATTCTTCAAATCGTAATTAATTATGCTCAATTCATAAAGGAAAATAATGCTATGATTCATCAGTTTTAAATGTTACGTTATAATTAAATCATCACTTGAAAAGTTTTCGGACGTATTTGTTTCACTTAAACTAAACACAATATATTGACGTTAATTCAATGAGCTGATCCAAAAAAATAAACACTAAATATGCGCGTCTTCAGATACTGTGTAATAATAGGTTCACATTAAAAAAAGCACAAGTCCAATAACCTAAATTTATGTAATGTGAATAAATATAAGAAAAACAGAACCATCAAACTGTCAGCACCATTGTTACAATACTTTCTTTCTATCCCAATGATATCACCTAAATTATCTATGATGCGCGGAAACTAGCTAGTTCACGATGATCTTAAAATTTACTATAAAACTGATTCAAATGTCAAAATAATAAATGGTTTCTTTACAAATAAATTGCGTGCTCATAACGTAATCGTCACACAATTTCGATGTAAATTCGTCAGTTTAAACAAAAATAAAAAAAAAAACACCTTCACACAAATTTGGATAATATTGTCTGTATTAAAATTTAAGCGTTAAAAAAAACAAAGAGAAGTTAATTTTTAAAGGAAAGGCGTAACGCATAACAAAAATAATAAAATTATAAAGAATAAATTTATTAGTATTTGTCAACAATATGAAAATGAATGAATTAGCCTTAGAAAAAGTTACCGAATCCAGAGAGAGATTTGTTTGAGTATGTACTATTTGGTGATGAAGCTACGTTTCATAAAAATGGTTCTGTTAACCCGTTAACTTTCATTATTATTCTGCAACAAATACATATCACATAATTGCACACAGTTAAATTAGATGGTCGCTAAATTTATGTGGAGGTATTGTTGGTAACTATGTAGTGGGACCATACTTTTTGAAGAGCATGTAAATTTAGATTTTTTAGTAAATCAGTTGCCCGTATTATTGGAAGAGGTTCCACTTCGTATACGTGAACGTATGTGGTTCTTGCATTACGGTGTTCCTGTTCACCACAATGCATTAATTCAAGGTGAACTTTACGATCAGTTTCCTGAACGAACGATGAATGGGAAGAAGTGACCAGTACGAGGTCTCCAGAATTTAATCAAATGGATTCATTTTTGTGCGGTTATGTTAAGAACGAAGTGTATAAAACACCGCCAACAAGGGAAGACATGAAAGGTAGAATTCGAAATATATTTCAAAATGCTAATGTAGAAATTCTTCGTAATGTAACTAACTCTTTCAATGACCGCTTTCAGGCATGCGTAAATGTCTTGCCAGGTCATCTTGAACAATTTATGTAATTGTATTTTAGTAAAATAAGTGTTGTTTTTTATTTTTTTGAGTACTATTTTTTATTTATCCGTTAGTAAAATTTTGTGTAAAATTTATTTGTAATAAATTATTTTTTTTGTATTTGTTATTTGATGTACTAAACAGTAATGATAAACTGTCGACTTTTGACAAATCAATCATGGCCAGCTCAAAATAAAATTAGCAAACATTTAGATACTTAGTGAATACTTTGCATAGAAAAATGAGAATATCTCAAAAACTATTAACTTTAGGCATAGGGAATGCTTAATAAAAATAAATGTATGGTAATAGTACTTTGTAATTGTAAAATAAAATACAGGACGATCTATTTAAAATGACTAAGCAAATAATGCACTTGTGTTTTGATTTGCCCTGTATTCGATTTAATGAATGTTAACAAAATTAATAAATTTTTATGAATCTTGACAATCATCCAAAAACTATGGCTGCGATAGATCATTGTTCTTGTACTTCTTTTTAATTTAATTTTGATGGGTTATATTAGAGCTAGTTCGGGATTTTTTTACATAAAAAAACAATATGACCGACTTCCGGTTTCACCGGAAATTACACAAAAGCTGAAAATTTAAAAGAAACAACCTGTATATTTTTACATGTTTGGATTCTACGGCTTCAAATACATACAGTTCAACTGCCAAATGTTAACTTAAACGCCATTTTACATTGACAGAATCGACTTGAGGAGCATGTTGTGTTAATAAAAATTAGAAAATTAAAAATTATTGCTTTATTTAGGAACTAAGGAAATTACTATGCATATCGTTTTACTAGTACTTGAAAGAGCTATTTAATACACAGGGTGGCATGTTTTTATTGGGAACAATGAGTTTTAGTTAAAAAACCGTAATTTTTAAATTTGGCGTTAACAAACTTCACAAAAATTAATTATTAGGAAAAGTATTATTGTGTGAGCAATTAACTGTACGTCAACTATCTATAATTTAGATGACGCCATAATGATCTATAATTAAAAAAATAAAATTAAAATGGGGCCTGAGTTGCATTTGACAGATGAACTTTGTATTTGAAGCCCTAGAATCCAAAATGTAAAATATACAGGGTGATCCATTTAATTTAGCTTTTGGTCATTTAAAACCCTTTAATTCTATACACAACCACTTGAAATTAAATTCTTCAAATCGTAATTAATTATGCTCAATTCATAAAGGAAAATAATGATTCATCAGTTTCTAAATGTTACGTTATAATTAAATCATCACTTGAAAAGTTTTCGGACGTATTTGTTTCACTTAAACTAAACACAATATATTGACGTTAATTCGATGAGCTAGTCTAAAAAATAAACACTAAATATGCGCGTCTTCAGATACTGTGTAATAATAGGTTCACATTAAAAAAAGCACAAGTCCAATAACCTAAATGTATGTAATGTGAATAAATATAAGAAAAACAGAACCATCAAACTGTCAGCACCATTGTTACAATATTTCTTTCTATCCCAATGATATCACCTAAATTATCTATGATGCGGGGAAACTAGCTAGATGATCTTAAAATTTACTATAAAACTGATTCAAATGTCAAAATAATAAATGGTTTCTTTACAAATAAATTGCGTGCTCATAACGTAGTCGTCACACATAATTTCGATGTAAATTCGTCAGTTTAAACAAAAATAAAAAAAAAACGCCTTCACACAAATTTGGATAATATTGTATGTATTAAAATTTAAGCGCTAAAAAAAACAAAGAGAAGTTAATTTTTAAAGGAAAGGCGTAACGCATAACAAAAATAATAAAATTATACAGAATAAATTTATTAGTATTTGTCAACAATATGATAAAAAAAACACAGAAATGTTACCTTACGTGAAGGATGCCCTTTTGTTACACAAAGGTCTGTGGTGGACCTGGATAATGACCTTCACGGCCTCTGGTATATGATTGAAATTCGCTCGAAATTCTCAGTACAATTCAGCTAGTGACTTGAAACTCGCGTTTTGATTAAATTTCAATTGGTTGTACGTACACTGATAGTTATATTAACACGCTATTGGTTAACTTTACTGTGACCTAGTTCTGCTTATTACTTATTATTTTTCTCTAATTATGTACAAGTTCTGAATAACACTTATTATTTGTAAAACAACGAAAGGCTTGTTTATGTACAGCATTTGCTTAACGGCGAACTGTGAACTTAACGTCGGAAAATTAGGAACGAGCGTTGGATTTTTCCGCAAAAAGGTGATGATCTCTCCAGAGAACGGCGAAAGCACTAGGTAAATTTAAACACTTAACACCTTTCTGGATCTCGACAAGTCCCAACGATGACCTTTAATTCCTTGTATGTAAAGCCAAATTCTTGGTTTAAAACCAAAACTCCTTATCGAAATATTCCGACAAATCGTCGCCTATAACGTCTGAACAAAATGCGAATTAAGCTTTTCTGCTCTACATTTAGATGCAAAGTAATAATTTTAATGCCTTCGGTAATTTACTTTTATATGATGCAATCTCAAATCCAATTAAAAAGATTCACAAAATGTTAAATAACGGGAACATTTATTTACACAAGTAACGAATTACTTTTCAACCACTCTAGTAAAAGGATTTCATTGACTATCGATGCTAATACGTCGATCACATTTTAATTTTTAAACTTTCGCCTTAATCTGATAACCACCACAAGCTTTATATTTTGTTTCTTAGAAGAAAAAAAAGGATTCTACACGCTATTACGGTTAATAAAAAAATTCCCTAAACCTTTTAAATACTTAAAAGACAAAAGAAAACGTTACAATTTGAAGGCTTCCCACGCATTGATGCGTGACGGAGGAAAATGAATGAAATGTGTTGCTTTCAGTGTTGAAAACCTGCATACAAGTATAAACAATATTTGCAACGAAAAAGAACTTAATTACTACTCCGTACAACAAATTCTTTATAAAAACAAGATGCACTCTTACCACATTCAATTACACACAGAATTAAATGGCAATGATTTTGAGAAAAGAATTTTATTTTGTGAATTAGCCTTAGAAAAAGTTACCGAATCCAAAGAGAGATTTGTTTGAGTATGTACTATTTGGTGATGAAGCTACGTTTCATAAAAATGGTTCTGTTAACCTGTTAACTTTCATTATTATTCTGCAACAAATACATATCACATAATTGCACACAGTTAAATTAGATGGTCGCTAAATTTATGTGGAAGTATTGTTGGTAACTATGTAGTGGGACCATACTTTTTGAAGAGCATGTAAATTTAGATTTTTTAGTAAATCAGTTGCCCGTATTATTGGAAGAGGTTCCACTTCGTATACGTGAACGTATGTGGTTCTTGCATTACGGTGTTCCTGTTCACCACAATGCATTAATTCAAGGTGAACTTTACGATCAGTTTCCTGAACGGCGAATGGGAAGAAGTGACCAGTACGGTAGCCACCCAGGTCTCCAGAATTTAATCAAATGGATTCATTTTTGTGCGGTTATGTTAAGAACGAAGTGTATAAAACACCGCCAACAAGGGAAGACATGAAAGATAGAATTCCAAATATATTTCAAAATGCTAATGTAGTAATTCTTCGTAATGTAACTAACTCTTTCAATGACCGCTTTCAGGCATGCGTAAATGTCTTGCCAGGTTATCTTGAACAATTTATGTAATTGTATTTTAGTAAAATAAGTGTTGTTTTTTATTTTTTTGAGTACTATTTTTTATTTATCCGTTAGTAAAATTTTATGTAAAATTTATTTGTAATAAATTATTTTTTTTGTATTTATTATTTAATGTACTAAACAGTAATGATAAACTGTCGACTTTTGACAAATCAATCATGGCCAGCTCAAAATAATATTAGCAAACATTTAGATACTTAATGAATACTTTGCATAGAAAAATGAGGATATCTCAAAACCTATTAACTTTAGGCATAGGGAATGCTTAATAAAAATAAATGTATGGTAATAGTACTTTGTAATTGTAAAATAAAATACAGGACGATCTATTTAAAATGACTAAGCAAATAATGCACTTGTGTTTTGATTTGCCCTGTATTCGATTTAATGAATGTTAACAAAATTAATAAATTTTTATGAATCTTGACAATCATCCAAAAACTATGGCTGTGATAAATCATTGTTCTTGTACTTCTTTTTAATTTAGTTTTGATGAGTTATATTAGAGCTAGTTTGGGATTTTTTTACATAAAAAAACAATATGACCGACTTCCGGTTTCACCGGAAATGACACAAAAGCTGAAAATTTAAAAGAAACAACCTGTATATTTTTACATTTTGGATTCTACGGCTTAAAATACATACAGTTCATCTGCCAAATGTTAACTTAAACGCCATTTTACATAGACAGAATCGACTTGAGGAGCATGTTGTGTTAATAAAAATTAGAAAATTAATAATTACTGTTTTATTTAGGAACTAAGGAAATTACTATGCATATCGTTTTACTAGTACTTGAAAGAGATATTTAATATACAGGGTGGCCCATGTTTGTTTCTATTGGGAACAGTGAGTTTTAGTTAAAAAACCGTAATTTTTAAATTAGGTCGTTAACAAACTTCACAAAAATTAATTATTAGGAAAAATAATATTGTGGGGGTAATTGTACGTCAATTATCTATAATTTAGATGACGTCATAATGATCTAAAAAAATAAAATTAGAATGGGGCCTGAGTTGTCATTTGACAGATGAACTGTATGTATTTGAAGCCCTAGAATCAAAATGTGTAAAAATATACAGGGTGATCCATTTACATTTGCAGCTTTTGCGTCATTTCCGGTGAAACTGGACGTCGGCGATATTGTTTTTTTATGTAAAAAATCTCAAACTGGCACTAATATAACCCACCAAAATTTGAACAAAATCTAACGACCCGTTCAAAAGTTACAGGGGTGGACCCTATTTGATTTACACCGGTATATATATATATATATATATATATATATATAATAATAATAATAAAATCATTAGACATTTGTACAACTTGTCATCCCTTTCCTATAAAATTAATTATTATTTGTTTGTGCAATGTCAGAAGAAATAAATGTAATGTTGCAAAATGTTTTTGAAACATTGATTAATGTGACTAAGAAGAGTAAAAATCTTAGGCATGATTTTAAACAAAATATTTCTGAAATATGAAAATGTAAACTTTCACCATTAACACTCATAATAATAACAGGCTGATGTTTATGTTTTAATTTTTCAACTTTGACAAAATTGTTTACAACATCTATAACAATTTTTAACAAATATTACTACTGACGAAGATAACTGTAAGTGTTATCGAAACGTTTAGATTGTATAATTTAAAATACACCATTAAAAACCCCAAAAAAGATAAGTATTTTAAAATATTTCTGAATCTGTGAATAATTTAAGAAAAATTGTTGGTCATTTTAAAATGAAAATCGACTTTAAAATTGATACAATTAATAATTTATAGAAACAAACAGAAGATTTAAATTTAAAAAAAATGTCTTTTTCAGACACTTTGAAATCTAAACCAAAATTAACAAAACAATATAGGACCATTATGTCAACAAAAATTAAGGATTATATTGAAAATACGAATACTGACATTCAGTCAAAGATAAACTCATCGATAATTAATATGATTATGATCACTTGTCCATTTTGCATTACTGATCTTGAAAATCCGAAGACATTCAGAAATAATCACTGTTTGTCAATTCATATTGGGTTTCAGCATAAAGATAAGAAAAGGAGTTTGCTGATTTTCAAAAAACTTACTCAGCCCAATTAAAAGATGATAGATCGTCGTTATTTATAGAACATATCTCCTTTTTAAAACAAAATGTGAAAGTGTTAAAGAGAATTCCAAAAGGTGCTCGTGTAATAGCTGCAAATAAACTGTCTTCTCTTATTAACGAATGTGTTTCTATGTACGATGATAATTCTTGGCATAATTTATTACTTTTTGCTTATACAGCACTTCGTGTTCCTGAAAAGGATAATAAGTCTTACTTCAAAAGTTAAAAAGAATATTTCCAAATTCAATACTTTTACAGTTCCATCTCAGACGGAAATAAGTAATTATAATTCCAATTGTCTTTTTAATACAGCTGAAATGAAAGTAGCTGATGGTGACATTCGAGGAGCAATCCAATTACTATCATCAACAGAGGACCTAGCTATTCCAAATGAAGAGTCTATTAGGAAGTTAAATGAAAAACACCCTTCTCCACCTGCACCTGATAAGAATGCTCTCAAAGCTATCATTTCTTTTCATAACGGATCTTCTGGAGGAATAGATGGAATTCGACACTTGAAGGACCTTATACAAAAACAAAATGTTGCAGCAAGAGATGATCTTATTAATTCTATTACGAATCTTTGCAATCTCATGCTTAATGGTAAAGTTAACGACTTTATAGTGAAAATTCTTTACGGTAGAAATGTCTGTGCATTAAAGACAAAGGATGGCGGAATGAGGCCGATAGCTGTTGGAAATACACTCCGTAGACTTGTAGCCAAATTATGTTGCAAAGCATATGCAGTTAAAGTTGGTGATTATCTTCGTCCAAAACAAATGGGATTTGCTACAAAAGGAGGTTGTGAAGCAACAGTACATGTTGCTAGGACATTGATTAATATTAACAAGAAAAGTTCTAAAATATTACTGAAGATTGACTTTAAGAATGCATTTAACTGTATTGAAAGAGATTCTCTTTTAGATACAATAAAGGATAAGGCACCAAAAATGTACAGCTTTATGTTCCAATGCTATTCATCTAATTTGTTTTTCAGAGGGAACATTATTAATTCACAAGTCGGAGCACAACAAGGTGGGACCTTTAGGATTTAGCTTGACGATTCAACCTATAATTGAGAAAATAGAATCAGAATTTTGTTCCTTTTATCTGGATTATGCACAATTTGTGGAGATCCGAATATTGTGCTGAATGCTTTTCAATTTTTGATTGACAATGCAAAAGAAATAGGATTGGAAATTAATCCATCTAAATGTGAGTTATTTTTTTGTTCTGAAGAGGATTCTTCAGTTATTAGTAAATTTGACTCAGTTTCACCAGCGATTCGTATTACTAAAAAAGAAAATATTACTCTACTTAATTCCCTACTCACGGAAGAGGCTTGAAAAGCGAGCTTAGAACAAAAGATTATTCAATTACATTTTCTTCTGGATCGTCTAAAATTTCTGAAGTCTCATGTAGCCTATTTCCTTTTAAAAAATTGTAGTTGCAGTTGCAAAGTTGACTTATTTATTACGTACTTCTCCTTCATGGTTATATCCTGATTTGATAAATTTACTCGAAGTTAAAGTCGACATTGGAAGAGACAACTAATTCTCACTTTAATGAGATGCAATTGATAATTGCTAGCTTACCTGTTAAGCATGGTGGTTTGGGAGTTCAAAAAACTTCTGATCTTTTTCTACAGGCTTTTCTAGCATCTGTGAATAGCGTATTTAATCTTTCTTGTTATATGTACCCTTCAATTCAGGATAAGATGCAAATAACTTTTTACAACGATGCTGAAAGTATATGGAAGACAACATTTAATTCTCAAACACCTCAAATCCTTTCTATTCAATAAAATTGGGACTATTTTGTAGTTCTTAAACAATTAAATAATATAAATTTTGACTCAAGAGTGGATGAGGCTCGTTTCTATGCTGCTTCACGGAAGGAGTCATCAGCCTGGCTAAATGTCCTTCCTTCAAGGAATATTGGGACCCTTCTTAATGATGACGCTGCTTGTATAATGGAGACTGTTCATACTTCATCTAAAATGGATGAAATATTCTTTCTTTGATTATTTAAGTTATTGATGTTACTATAAATTTTGTTATGTTTATTAAATAAACAAATATATTGTTATTATATATATATATATATATATATATATATATATATGTATGTATATATAGGAATAGTTTTTAATGAACGACCAGAAGTTCAATATAATAATCATTAACTGTATTTATTTAAAATTAACTTTTAAAGTACATACAGTAAAAGATCAACTTGAGTGGGTCTTGAACCCACTATCTCCACTTTGCTAGAATGGGGCTCTTCCAAGTGAGCTATCGAGGAGGCACGTCACAATCGATTCAAACTTAAACTGTATGTACTTCCCTAGTTACGATGTATTATAATTTTTATACACAATGAAGAATCACGGCTCACATGACACACACAAAAGTTGACTGTGATTCTTCATTGTGAGTTGCCTCCTCAATAGCTCAGTTTGAAGAGCCCCACACTTTCAAGTCCCACTCGAGTTGATCTTTTACTGTATGTACTTTATCAGTTAAAGGAATTTCACCTTTAACGTGTCGAACATCGTATCGCCACAGGACGTACAGCATTGCTTCCTATCTGAGAGGAAGTGCTGCGGTTTTTATCCGTTTTAGAAAATGACTATCTAGACCAGGTTTGAACTCGCGCCGCTCGGGTAAAAGCCAAGCACTTTTAACCATTCCACCACCGAGGCAGCTTTTGTAATATTATTTCAATAGATATTAATAAGAAATAAAAGTTACTTTGTCGTTTTTTAGAATGTTTTTTTTGTATTTCTTAAATGAAAAATTAATATATTCTATTTTTCGGGCTACTTATGTATCATGTTCAATATCTTGAAAAATGCACTTTGCACCTGTTTGTAAATACTATGAGGTGCAAGTTCATTTTATTTGGTTAGTTAGAAAATAATATAATTCTTTTGTAATAGAAATTCATTTGTGAAGTCAGGGTCATTCTAAATTTGAAGTTTTTGTACTTTGCGGTTCTAAATATTTTTGATGTTCATTACAGCACATATCCTTAACAAAATAACCACATTTGCGAGTGAAGAAGCACAAAAAATATATGTCTAATTCTCATTTTTTAAACTTCGCAACACGCGCGTGCTCAAAGTGCTGCGTTTAAAATAATATTTAAAATAACCTATCCGCTAGTGGAAAATGACTACGTAAGAATGGCTTAAATTTGAGATTTGATTTAAAATGTTTGTTGTTTGAGGGATGATAATCTTCAAACTCACTCTTTTCTATTTTCAATTTGTTTTTCATTTCATTAATATTGTTTGAAACGTAAAGGGTTTTTGATTCTACAATAAGTATAAATTGATTTCGGTATACAAAAATGTATCTACCTTCAACATTAATTTAATTACCTAAAAAATAAATAATTTTAAAAACGCAAGGTCAAGCCCGCTATAACAGGTAAATATATTTGACAGAAAATAATGTTTCGGAACATTCTCTAACAATGAAAAATTCCACAATCCAATTCCACCAATTAAATGTTTTTCTTCGATACTATGTAAAGACTACAATTGTTATGGTACATTAAAAACATAATGTGTACATTTAATCTTATTTTATTTTTAATTGATATATGTTAAATCATCGCAGTGCTGTTGTAACTTGACATACGTAATTGGTAAAGCATTTTCTTCGAGAACTAGGAAAAAGCAAAAAACCTAGACACACCGAAACCTAGCTTTGATACTAGAAATAAAGAACATAAGAGAATTTGTAGGTTGAGCCAACCGGGGAAGTCTGCAGTTGCTAAACATGTCTTAAATAATTTAAATTATGACGTTTAATTTGATAATATAGAAATTTTGTCAAGGTAAACTCATTATTATGTTCGCTTATAACCAGAAGTTAAGGAGGTGGTATGTACGTCCAATAATAACTTCAACAGTTAAGAAGCAAATCTCCGATTAAATAAACTTTGGCATCATGTAATTATAAAAAGGAAGAATGATATGTCTTCATTCTAACTTTTAGTATACGTCTAAGGTTTTTGTGGTGTTTTTCTAGACCTCGAAGTAAATGTTTTATCAATTAAGTATGTTATCAGTTATCAGCATTGCAATTATTTAACACATATAGTTAAAATTCAAATAAAATTGAATGTGCATATTCTGTTTTAGATATATCGTAATAATTACAGGATTTAAGTAGTAACCGAGGTAGTAACCGAAAATTATTTTTTTAATAGATTTGTTATAATTTTACTATACCTTAATTGGTATGTTCAAATTAAATTTTTTCATAACCTTCCACTTAATATTATAATTGTATTACATTTGGTTTGATTATGGCGTTTTCATTGTTATCCTTTGTCTGTTACAGGGTGTTCTTAAATGTTATTTCATAAATTTGATTTTTTGAACGGTTATCATTTACTGAGGACGATAACTGTAATTGTTATCGAAAGGTTGAAATTTGTAAAAAAAAACAAAAATACGCGATCACAATCCAAAAGATAATTATCTTAAATTAATTTATATATTGTAACTTTTTCTAAACCAATGTGTGTGTTCCTAGTTGAATACGTCGAATATTGTATACGAAACTCATTTCTGAAAAGTCAAATTGGTCTTTACTTTTAGCAATTGTCTTTAAAAACTGTTGCCCTTCTATTATCTGTAATTTTTTATTACTTAATAGTAATTATATTTAATAAATTAAAAAATATTCTAAATTGAAAGGTATTTATTTATATTACAGATGGACTGGTTTCTACATTACAGATCACTTTCAAGAGCTTTTAAATAATATGACATTTAATGAAAATTTTATCAGCTATCGACATACACACAAATATTTTCAAAAGAGAAGTGTAATTCACCAACCCCCAAAGGTTAAGTGTCGCACAATAGTAAGACCGGTAAACAATAATAATTACTCAAATTCGAATTAATAAGCTTTGCACAGTGATAGTTCAAACCGTTAATTTACACGCTGGGAAAGAACAACCAAGAAACCAAATTTATTAATAAATAAGCAATTTTACAAGTACATTAATAAATCTAAGAACAAAAAACAAATAAAAGAAAATTATTATAAGTTTTGTTATGAACGAATAAGTTCAAAAGTAAATATGTAATTAAAAATTATTATTAATTTACTAAATACATAAATAAAAAGTTTACGTTAGGATTTGAACCTACGACGTAGTTTGCTAGAGTACCGCTCTAACCAACTGAGCTATCGAGATACAAGTCCCAATCGTTGTAAATTTTGTCTTTATGTATGTAAAACTGATATAAATTCTAAATATAATGAGATAACAGTCAAATTACTACGTATATTAATGAAATGTGAACCTGCAATATCGCAAGGATTTATACATACCAAAGCAACTTGACTAATGTTAACAAGTTGATTACGAAAATAGGCAACATTGTAAAAACAAAAACAATAATCTATGTCCAAACAGACGTTTAAAACTTCATGTCAGACAGAGGTTAATGGACGTCTAGATGTTAACTTAAATGAAATGAAATAATTTCAATTATAATTTTTTTTAGGATAACTATGCAACCTCTTTTTTATACGTGAATAACGAAAACTGGCAACATTGTAAAAACAAATTAATGAAAAATTCCAAAGTCGCCCGCTTCTATAAGATATCAATAATACATTTTTTTGCCGCTAAATCACGCGTTGTACCAAAAAATTGTATAAAACGTAATAGATATTAAGGTCTTAATCTAGGTATTTTTATATGTGTGAAATATGCAGCTGTTTTACAAATATTTGATAAGAACAAAATACTGCCTCTAATAATCACCCTCTCTCTGCCGCTGGATTTCACCCAAAAGCTAATCAGCTTCAAGCGAATGAAAACAAGCTTAAATACAAAATTTTAAGTATGTAAGCTTTCGTTGTGGAGTTATTGTGGATACTAACATACATCCACATAGATACAGATCCAAACATCATGGCCGATTTTGTAGAAACTTGCAAAAGTTGTGAAAAAAAAGTCGATTGCATAACCTTATATCTACATATGTATATAAATATGTTGAAAAGGTAAAAAGAAAAATAATGCAGATTAAATTACACATAAAATAAATTAAACAGTAAAATTAAATGGGTAGCCAAAGATTATTGAGGTTAAGATAGGAAACGCCCATCAGCTACCTGTATATAAGAGCGACTAGCTTTTGTGTTGGCTTTAGTTAACATTTGACACGTCCACAGCGCTCTAGTCGCTTAATAATGACAGAAATAAAGGCGGTAAATTTGAAAACCTAAGTGACGGTAAATGTGAAACCCCAAAAGGAGTCTCCACCGAACTGACAGTAAACACAAAATGTTCATATTGAATTATTTATTATCAATTAATATAAATGTATCCACAATTAGATATAAAATTTAAAACATAATTAGGAAATCATAAAAATAAGTATCTATTTAAATTCAATGAAAGATTTTAGATTTAACAATAGCAAAATTCTTCTTAGAACATGGAAGTTAATCCTTTGAAGAACATCAGTATACTTAACATCATTTTTCATTATAATATTCATGGAAACATTGAAAAACAGAAATATACAACTAAATCCTTGCAATACTACAGACATAGCAATAAGTTATAATAAAAGAAAGTTATTAATCTTCAAATAGTTTCTGCTCATTTATCAATTTACCAAAAATTACCAAGTAATCTATAAATGTATATAAAATTCAAACTCCTGACTGATATATCAACGTACAGCCTAAACCTCTGGTCCTAGAGCCATGAAATTTGGAGGGTGTGTTCTTTGTGAAGTGTAAGTATCCACCAAGAAAGGGTTTTTCGAAATTCCACCCCTAAGATTGACTCGAAAATTGGTACACATACTCTTCTGTTAAAATTATGAGACATGTGTATCACAAAATTTAAATATCGCCCCCCTACTCCTCCATTCTCAGATCGCAGCAACGCGCGACGGGTACGACTAGTCATATATAATTAGTATAATCATTCACAACCTTCCTACTTCTGTTTTTATTTTCAAGTCGAACTGCCCAGGGATGCCGAATTTTTAAAAATGTTGTCAGAAATAAATCAAATGATACTTCAGAGCATAAAGTCACAACAGGGATGTTATCTAAATCACATGTAATATGGATGAAATCTGGAGTCAGCGACTTACTTTTCATTAAAGTTTTGAAATGTTCGCTATGAATTATTTCAATAATTTTCGCAAATTCATAGATTTCATTGGCAGAGAAAAACAATCCTTCTTAGACATAATCCAGAACATCACTCTGACGGAAGTAAGTGAACAGTTGATGCTCTCCAACTAAATTTTTTTCTTTGTCCAATATAATCGATTTGCAAATTTCACAGTTATGAATTTTGAGAAATTTTCTGTAATAATAACTGGACATGTAATAACTGGCATTTTCGTCTAGAACTGACACATTTTGAATTAACTCTCGAATTTGGCTGCAATCGACATTAGATGCAACTGGTAAAGACGTTGAGGTGTGTGCTGTTTTTTTACTGTTTGCAAAGCTTCTTAAATTGGTTAACATTATATTGTAATCATTTTCACAATTTGAATTCAAAGACAGCTTGGAAATACTAGTAATATAGGTGTGCCTCAACTCATTTTCGAAATGTTCAGCAGTTGGATTTTTACAGGATCCATGTTGCTGCCTCAAGGCAATCAAAAATGGTATCCATATCTTTCACAAAAGCAGATGTAGCTTCAGTACTTTGGTTCCACAATCTGCAAGTGCTTCTTCACCAAAAGAGCTATACTCATTGCATTACTGAATACTTGCTATGCATATTTGACTTTCATGCTGTTAAAGTTGTTGATATTGAGGTGTTCTAAACCAATTTTTGGTAACATCCTCACACGAATAGGATGTGCCGATTGAACTGTGATCTTTATGTGTTTCCAACTTACGATCTTGTTATCCCACTTTAAATCATATTTAGAAACATTATTTCTCATTAACTTCATCAAAAGAGGTACATCGAATACAAAATAAATTTTTTCACCATTATGCAAAAAATAGATCATCTCTTTAGATATTTTAAGTGCTTTGGCCAATCCTTGGTTAAATGGGTCCTGATCACAAACAATTGCTTTCACTATTAGACCTGCATCTGCAGTAGTATTAATACAATTTACTACAATATTTTTAATATTTTCTGGGGACTGTTTGGCACCTAATAACCAGTAACCAAGAATATGTTTCCAGCGATATGCGATCCCCGTCGCCATGCATACTAAAACCGATTTAGCTTTTTTCATTTGTGTGATTTTCTCCGTCGTGCACAACACCAATGATTTTGTCTACACTTGAATTATAATTTATTCCTTTTAATGCTGATCTCATCAAATAATAGTGATGTGAATTTTTCAGTTTCATTTTTGCTGTTGTTCATGTGAGCCTTTATCGATTGAAGTATTGCGTTGTTTATACCTGTAAAAGATTCACATTTCATTAGAATTTCTTTAAGATTATCAGACAATATTAAACTTTCTTCTTTTCTATTAACTATTTGCGTTCTGGCCCCTTAATACCTAATTAAGAGAGGTAAGTACTAAAAAGTACTGTTAATGTAAAGCTACGAAAGAAATGTAATAACTAGTAATAATACCAAAATTAATGGAGACACCAATTTTAGTAATGTAACCATGAAATTATGACTCCATTCCTGCAATACTTATTATAATAATTATACCTGGATGAACATGAAGCAAAGATTGTCAATTTCTAGTGCTTCGAGGGGAAGGTAAATTCAATGTTCAAAGCAGCATTTCTGTACCCTTTAGGAGATGAATAGTACCAACTTAAACATAATTGCTTCATATCGTCTATATATCTGTGATTATATTTGATCACAAATGATGATTTCAATTCATTAGAGTAAAATCAACATCGGAAGACACCAGCCCAGAAACGCATTTTTAAACTAGATAAAGATGCAGTAATGATTGGAAAATGACACAGATATTAGTACTGTGCGCTCCAAAAACGTTACTTTGCAGCTGATCGTTGCCAACTTTTGTTTATAACCTCTTTGTTTTTCCGGCGTATCAAATTTGTTTATTACTTATTCTACAAAACAGTTTTTTTTTTAAACTATCCGCTGCCTGTATTGAATTTATAAGTAAGTTACTTTAATTATTTATTTGGTGTTATATTAATGTAACCAAATCTATCTTTATATAATGTGCGACGCAAGTATATCTCATAACGCTCAAGCACGCCAAGCATGAAAACGCCATGTGTTATCTGAAGATGCTCGCAAGATTGTGTGGAACAATTACAAAAACTTTAAAAGTATCAATTCAGGTAAAAAGCAGTTGGATAAACGTTTTATTTTGTAATATTCAAGGAATTTATAACCTCATTAAAGATGACGAAACAGTTGGATATTCGGGAAAGAAACGTCATTTAGAAGTTTACTTTTAAAAATGAGCTTCAGGTAAGTTTACTGATTAATTTTAATCATATCTTATCTTGGGTTTTGTGTAGGTGGAAAAAACATCCGATCGTCGTAAGATTATAATAGAACGACATGAAATACGTTATTTGCATTGTGCATATATACGTTCGATCACTAATTATCGGAAAGCAGGACGACCAGTTATATACACGTTTATTTAATTTTATAACGTAAATATGTTGCTATTTATCATTATTTTAGGTGGTGAAATGGGCTTTATAAATAATGCTCTGCTAATGTTTAAATTTGGCTAAAAATCAGGAGATTAATTGTTATTGGCAAATGTATTTTAAAAAAACTAGATTTTGTAACTATGACAATAAAATATTATTTTACTTTATGATTATTTCAAAAATTTTACATCTAAAATTGTATTCTTGAACAACAAACGCGAAGTAACATAACCTAAACTTTAATTTTTCAAACGTATATTTTTTGTTGAGCTTTACACTCTGACGTCACTTTTTTGCGCAGCTTGTCTTCCGATGTTGATTTTACTCTAATAAATAATGAATGGCTATCGTTCGACAATAAGTTTTTTGATTCTTTTATTAAAAAGCAGACTCGTGCTCGCCTTGTAGATATTCTGTTATTCATCTGCATGTTCGAAATAACAAAAGCTTGCTGACAATTTTTTTCTCCGGAAAACTTTACACTTGAGTTTGTTACACTCCACTATTCCGATCCAACTTCCTCTTGTTTAGAGTGTGTATTGCTTAACTGATCGTCCCTTCTTAACAGGTGTTTGGGGAGCTTTACTGGAAGATGTTTGAAAATCTGCAAAAAAAAAACATGAAGAACTGTTTCAAACAACACAAATTAAAAACTCACCCTCATGTTGTCTCAACATTCACGCTAACATTGTTGATATTGTCGTCCATGCGTTCTATACCTTTGAAAATGCAGTGTTTTCAGTACATTACTTAGTACTTACTCAATTTATCCAGGTATAACTCATTTTAAAAGAAAACTATAACATTAACATTAATAGATACTTGCACAAATGCATCTTCGCTGCTGGGCTTGATGATAATCTGTTGAAGAACATCAATATTTTCTTCAAGACAACAGTTTCTTTGCTCCTCTTGTGTCAACTCTTCGTTTCCATTTACTAATGATGAATTACAGTAATTATGCGCTTTGTGTCCAACATTTACACTCATTGTTGGAACCTCAGTACTATTCATTGGTACAGCTCCTACTTTCAGAAGAATCGTTAGGTAAGTTTTTTTGAATTGGTCGCAGGAAAAATGTTTGCTGCACACTTGATACTGCGATTTGAGGTATCACGCAATAGGTCCTTTCTATCAACTACCTCAATCCACTGCTTAGCTCTGCAATAAAATTGTATTTTTCATTCCTATTATTAATTATAATAATTCAAGGGATTGCTTAACAAAGGGGTCACAGTTGTAATAATAGTGTTTACGTACTTACAGCAGACGATCTTTTGGAAAATTAAAAAACGCTACATCTCTGTTGTTGTGTTTATTCATATAACATGAATTACTAATGCAATATGAACCACGGCTCATTTTTAACTCACACAAATTACATAAGTTATAGTACAACTTTGAATTTCGACAAGAAAAATCACAGAAGGAAAGATTACTCTCACAAATATTTACACAAAGTGCTACAAATTACAAATGCGTAAGATGTCAAGAATCATTTGCACGATCGGTAAGAAAGGTCAATGTAATATTTGGGAAAGGTATTTATGAATATGTCAGTAGTAAACATTTGAAGCATTAGATGGCACTAATGTGGATATGGTCGTCGTACTTCTTATCTTAACCTCAATAATCTTTGTAGGTAACAATAAGATAATTTCAATGCAGTTTAAATTACACTTAGCAATAACAAAAAAAAACAGACAAAGAATTTATATATACACAATTGTATCGTGAATAAAAGCAATAAATTACATATATAAAGAAATCAGTTCGTAGACAATTCTAAATAAACTGACGGAATCAAATACACCTGAAAAATTAAAACAACTGAATTATTAAAAAAAGCCATGCAAGGGTAAGGTGAAAATAATACAGTTACGTTGACAAATGATCGGTAACCCACCTGCAAGTACTGACGTGACCAGTTTCTAGTTGCGAAATCTGCCGTAAAAATGAAATGGTGAGGCTTCCTTAATGGCATCTTGACACGTTTCTGTAAACTCCAGTATCGCTAATAACAATTAAACTGAAGTTTATCATGCCACGTTTGTCCATGTATTAAGTCCTCTACGCAGGCGAAAATGTTAGTAAATAATCAACAATGTCATTGTACTGTCCTGTAGCTTCTTTTTTTAACAGATTTTAACTTAATAAACGTGCTTCAAGATGGCGTATTTGCAATTAAATTACTACCGCATTACTACCCTTTGTTATCAAGAAACAATTCTGTACGATTCAATATCTCGTGATAATTAAATAGTAACTTCTTGCAAGGCAATGATCGATTTTCAAGCGAATTGCTTGTTGCGAGCTTTAATCTATATTTACATACTTACTAACGCTGAAATAGAATCCTTTAATTAATCACTTAATCACCAACACTTAACGGGTTAAGGTGCGCGGTTGAAACTCAAGACGATGGCGATTATTTATAAATGTGTTGCTTACACGTCTTCGCTGATTAAAACCAGAACGATGTAACTATTTATCGATACGTTTGTTTACACGTCCACTCGCGGATTAAAATGACAATGGGGTGATTATCTATCTATATAAGTTGGTTTGCACGACCACTTTAACTTTGTGAAAAACTTACATTAAAACCAACACAAAAAAAACAAAAGGATAAATTCGCGTTTTTTTAGTTTTTACTGAAACAGAAACGATAATATTTACGGTTTACAATTATGGTTTGTAACAAAACAATAGAATGTCTCTTACCCGGCACTACTCAATCGAACCTCCAATTTCAACCAACTGTTTCATTCTCAAATCCACCCCAATTTTTAAAAGTTCTAAGCAAGAAATATTATTTAAAAATTATTATTAATTTTATTAAATACATGAATAAAAAGTTTACCTCGAGTAGGATTTGAACCTACGACCTGTACTTTTGGTTCAAATCCTACTCGAGGTAAACTTTTGATTTATGTATTTAATAAAATTAATAATAATTTTTAATTACATTTGCCTTACCTTACCTTACCTTACCTTTGAACTTATTCGTTCTTAACAAAAACTTATAATAAAGAAATATTACGTTTGAATATTTTCATATTTATTATTAAAAGAAGTATTAATTTTTAAAATATGCACTAGGCCGTGGCAAATTTTATAGGTCTCGAATTTTAACGTTCTCAAACAAAGCCGTCTTTTGTTGTTGCCGGATGTGGCAATGTAATTCATTACAAACCGTATTTTACCCAATTCCGTGCGTATAAAAATTCTAACCGATCTGTAACGGTCGTTATGAATAAGACATCTCGAGTCATATGGGAGAACACCTGTTTTACTACCCCATGTGTTTTAAACCCTTAAGTACACACATTTAAATCTTAGTTACATGAAATACATAAAATAGAATATATCTCGAAAAACATTATCAAACTACGACTTATTGACAAGACATTAAAACCCATTAATTATCTTTTCTTTCGCGGTAACAATTGCGATTTAAAAATTTTCAGAAACTTGAATGAATGCACTTTTGAACCATTTTTATAATTAGTGTTGCCCCAGACACTCTCTTAGTAACGACGGTCTCCATCCCGTCAAGACGGTCTGTAAAGTTTGCAACACACGAAAGTGTTGTCAATAAGTCGTAGTGCTGTCGGACGAACCATCAGTGCTCTTTTCTGAGTGTGACATTTCCTCTGGCGATGTTGATCCTGCGTGGTCCATTGTTCCGCTTTTTTTCCGTTCGCTGTTCTCCAGGAGGGGGCTCCTGATACGAAGGCTGTGTGTTGGTCAGTAGCTATTTGGAAACCGTAATATAGGTGATTCTGGCGATAGAAACGCGCCCTCCCGTGGGTCAAGCCCAAAGACGAATTGTAGCTTTTGCTCCAATTGCTGTTTGATCATCATAGTCGCATTAAAGTTGATTTGCCGCGGTCACGATAAATAAGCGTTGTTAGAAAATGTAAACGTTTATCATCATCACACATAACAAAACTTCTTATATTTTGGGTTTTTAATGGTGTATTTTTGTGTTTATGTTTTATACAAATCTATACGTTTTGATAATACTTACAGTTACCTTCCTCGATAGTAGTAAAATCTTTTATAATTGTTTAAGGTGTTGAAACAAATTTATTAAATATGAAAATGTGAATAGTTTTTCATATTTAATATCACATTTTCATATTTAATAAAGTACCATGCCATTTTCTTATGGAAAGTGGCCTTCGGTTAAAATGTCTAATTTTCTGGTATATTCTTGTCGTACTCATCAATATTGTTCATAGGCACAAAGTCATCCTATGGCTAGTTTTAGAAATACAGGGTGTTAACGTTTCAAAGTATCTACTTTGCCATGTTCATTATTTTTGGTTTGAAAGCACTGATGTTCATTTTATCTTCTAAATGGTTTTTTACATCTTTATAGGATATGTAGTTATACACAAAGGGTACAATTCAATCTTAGTTACACGGTGATACACATTTTGACATTATAGTTTATTTTACAAATTAGT
Source organism: Vesta saturnalis (assembly GCA_036346205.1). Taxonomy (NCBI): domain Eukaryota; kingdom Metazoa; phylum Arthropoda; class Insecta; order Coleoptera; family Lampyridae; genus Vesta; species Vesta saturnalis. The sequence goes on from JARFJB010002116.1 coordinate 496,494, forward strand.
TTTATTACAGCCTCATAATTGCTACTATGAAAGACTTCATTGTATATGATATTGTGTTGGTTAAGTAAATAGTTATAAATATATGTTATACAAGGTGATTCATAAGTTTTGTCCCAATCATCAATTCTTTTTTATAATCAAGTAACGGAACCCTCTGTATGTGGGAATTTATTTTGACTTCATTTTATCTTTTAGTTAGACAGATTAGGTACTACTTAAGATTATACAGAGCGATTTAATAATTTAGAAAAATATTAAATATGTATAATAATAAGTCAAAAAACCTTTCTTTTTTTCATCACTCTGTATCTAAAAATCGACTATGTCAAGGTATATTCATTTTAAAATCTTCGAATACAGCATATTATAATGATTTTGTTCCTAAAGTTTCGTTTCAATCCTGTGAATAGATTTGCAGATTGAGTCTGGCATGTCAAATGAAATTGTCAGCGTTTTTAAATCCTTATGGAAAGTGGCCTTTGGTGAAAATGTATAATTTTCTGATATGTATTAGTTTTCGATATTACTCATGAGCACAAAATCATCCTTTGACTAGTTTTAAAAATACAAGATGTTAAAGTTTCAAAATACCACGATTCACATGTTCATTATTTTTTATTTGAAATTACTACGTTAATTTTTTCTTTAAAGTGCGATTTTTGCTTCTTTATGGGATATGTAGATATACGCAAATATTTCAAACTCAATTTTTTTGTCATTTAAAATATCCCAAAACGATTCTAACTAACAGCGACTCTCACGACAATGAAAAATTGACAAACAACAACAAAAACATTCGAGATTATTAAAACAGGCATAGGAGGTCTCTCACTAGGGAACACACAATACATCAGTTTAAATGAGTCTACAAAAAATAATTCAGTATTTTTTAACGATTATCGGCTTTTAAATTCTCGTCTTGCCAAGCTTACATTGTGACTTCTATAAAATGACAATAAAATTGTAGTAAATTATACCTACTATCGCACAAAAAGACGAAACAACCTTTGTATTAAAAACGCTAACAGTTTCATTTGATATGTCTTGGTGAAACTTGCCAAGCTCTATCTCATAGGATTGAAACAAAATTTTCGGAACAGTATAATATGCTGTATTCGAAAATTTAGAATCTATATACATACCTTGAAAGAGTTAATTTTAAGATACTGGGTACTGAAAACAAGAAAGGTTTTTCGACTTATTCTCATATTTAATATTTTGTAAAATTATTGAATCCACTTGTATATTCTTAAGTAGTACATAATACGTCTAACTAAAAGATAAAATGTAGTCAAAATCAATTCCCGTGTACAGAGGGTTCGTTGTTTGATTTTAAGAAGAATTGATGATTGGGACAAAGCTTATGAATCACCTTGTATAACATATATTTACAACTATTTACTTAACCAACACAATATCATATCCAATGAAGAGTCTTTACAGTGGCAATTATGTGGCTCTAATAAAACAAAATAAGTTTTTTTAAAAAACTATAACGTCAAACTGTGGACCACCCTGTAACTAACAATCAATGAAACCCTTTGTGTATATCTACATATCCCATAAAGAAGCAAAAACCGTACTTTAAAGAAAACATTAACGTAGTAATTTCAAATAAAAAATAATGAACATGTGAATCGTGGTATTTTGAAACTTTAACATCCTATATTTTTAAAACTAGTTAAAGGATGATTTTGTGCTCATGAATAATATTGATGAGTAAGTCGAGAACTAATACATATCAGAAAATTATACATTTTCACCAGAGGCCACTTTTCATAAGGATTTAAAAACGCTGACAATTTCATTTGACATGCCAGACTCTATCTGCAAATCTATTCATAAGATTGAAACGAAACTTTAGGAACAAAATCATTATAATATGCTGTATTCGAAGATTTTAAAATGAATATACCTTGACCGAGTCAATTTTTAGATACAGGGTGATGAAAAAAAGAAAAGTTTTTCGACGTTGTATTTAATATTTTTCAAAATTATTGAATCTCCCTATATAATCTTAAGTAGTATCTAATCTGTCTAACTAAAGGATAAAATGAAGTCAAAATCAATTCCCAAGTACAGAGGATTCGTTGTTTGATTTTAAGAAGAATTGATGATTGGGACAAAGCTTATGAATCACCTTGTATAACATATATTTATAATTATTTACTTAACCAACACAATATCATATCCAATGAAGAGTCTTTCACAGTGGCAATTATGTGGCTGTAATAAAACAAAATATTTGTTTTAAAAAACTATATTGCCAAAATGTGTATAACCCTGTAAATAAGATTGAATGGTACCCTTTGTGTACAACTACATATCCCACAAAGATGTAAAAATCGCATTTAGAAGATAAAATGAACATCAGTACTTTCAAACCCAAAATAATGAACATGCAAAGTAGGTATTTTGAAACTTTAACATCCTGTATTTCTAAATCTAGCCATAGCATGACTTTGTGTCTATGAACAATATTGATGAGTACGACAACAACTACTACATACCAAAAAATTAGACATTTTAACTTAAGGCCACTTTCCATAAGAAAATGGCGTGGATTCAATTTATTTGTTTCAACATCTTAAACAATTCTAAAAGATTTTAATACTACTGAGGGCTATAACTGTAAGTGCTATCAAAACATGTAGATTTGTATAAAACATAAATATAAATACACTATTAAAAACCCAAAAAAGCTAAGTATTTTAATTAAGCGTTGTTTTTCGTTTAATATCCAAAACACTCGTCAATGTTGTTTGGAAATGGCGATATAATTAAATTTTCACGCCGAGAGAATACTTTAACTTAAGTTGTGTGCATTTATACATTTTAGTAGATATGCAGTGTATTTGGTAACTTTACAAATCAAATCATTTGGATACTTCACTGCGATGTTTTAAACATTTATGTTATGCAAGCAAGATTACAACGTTTTTAGGAATTTTCAGTTGTGAATAGTTTTACTATTATCTTAAAAAAAATACAAGTATTTCAAAACACTTGTAGAAAAGTTTTATTTATGATTTTTAGATGCAGTATTAACATTTTAATTTTGTACTTTTGTTACAGTTAAGAGTTTTCTGCTCGTATTATGAAGAACAAATTTTTCTTCTGAGAAATCATTTACCAGATTTTAAGGTACATCCAACCACATCATTGACAATCATTTCTGGTGTACTTCAGGTAGTGTAAATAACTACTACTCTGTTATATAATATATATTTTGTTACAGGAATTTAATAATATTATAAAACATTAAAATGGATGCAAATAACAAATGCTCTTCAGAGCAAATGCATCACCTCTTACAAAAAACAGTAAATGCAAAATTGAAAGGTATACAAATTCAGTTGAGGGTAATGCAAACACATTGCTGGAAAGCGTGGATAAGGAAAATGGAAATTTTCTAGATAATATAAACAATCCTGTATCCAACCGATTGTTAGTGTTTGAAAACAGTTCAGTGCATGTAAATTCCTTAAATGAAAATAATGAAATTGGGCATAACCGAAATTTCTAAATGTTCAAAACTTAATGTACTAAGCAACGAAAAAATATGTTTGCCTCAAACTTATATAGAAGAGATGTTGAAAGGCAATAGTTCGGATAACAACGAGTATCAACTGATAAATAAGCCTAAACATTCTAAAATTGAAATGAGTAGTAATGAACCGATAACCACTTCTACAGCATTGGGTTCTTCACATGATAAAGAGAAAAAGTTAGATGAGAAACGTAACAATGATGTAATCGACATTCGCCCAATTTTATTACTACCAGTTACCAGCCAATTAATACATAACATTGATAACCCTTCTAATACTTCTAAAAGTGCTGGAAATGTACTTGATAATTGCGAAATGGAAACGTCCCCAAAGAGATCGAGGGGGAGAAAGAGAAAGGTAATTGATTACGCGTGTTTTGCAGAAGGCGAAACCTCTATTGACGAATCTGATGCACTGACAGTCACAAAACGTAAGAGAGGTCGAGCTAAGGTTAATAAAAAAGCTTCATCTCCAAAAGATGCAAATAGTACAAATTTGATTAGTTCTGTAAGTGCGGATACTTCTAAAAATAACGATGGTGTAATTGTAATTGAGGATTTGGAAGAAAGAGAGCCCATTAAAGTTAAGAAGAAAGGCCGACCTCGTAAAAAAAATGCCTCAAATTTTGATGTTTTGAATACAGTATTTCAGCATATCAGTGCAAATACTAATGCACAAACACTGACATTTGAGGATGACATAAGTTTTGAGTCACCTCTAGATAATACATCACTTCATTCTACATTAGATATTGGGTGAGTGAGAGAAATAATATTGTTTTTTCACACTATGCAATAAGTTGATGTTTGGTAAAATCATTTAGAAAATCAGTAGACAGAAATATGAAGCTTTGCTCGTTCCTATAATAACGTAAATCAATTTTCTCTAGGGCTAAGTGTAGCCGTTTTTGAGCCATTCAATTTTTTTCAGTGAAATGATAGTTTCAACCTTCCATACAAGGGCGATCTTTAGTTGCAAATGCTGTCAATCAAGTAACTGTAGTTTTTTACCTACTGACAGTGTATCGTATATACAGGGCGTTCGTAAAGTAGTGGATAAATTCAATTAAAATTGGAATGAAAGTTTAGGACCTGTCGATTTTTATTTTCAATTTAGAATTTTTTATGTAGAAGTGTGTCAAGAAAAAATATGTTATCGGCATTTTTTTTTAATGCCAACCCCCATTTTATATTGCAGAATTAGAAAGGGTACATCATTTTACGTACGACAAGGTACATATGGATGATGTTAATACAGGGTGTCCCAAACTTGCGTGCGGGCGATACCTCTCTTATTTGATGGAGTAGTAGAACAAACTTTTGAAGTGTAGTAGAAAGAACTTAGGCGCATATTTTAAAATTATTTTAGGTTGTACAGGGTATTTAAGTTATACAGGGTTAACCAACATAGATTTTTTAAAATGGGACACCCTGTATGTTATTTAAAATTTAGATTCAGCTCCCTTCGGCCATTCTTTCAATATAAGGTTTGGTTATGTTATACAGGGTAGTTTTTTAAGAAAAAATCGTATCTAAATGGATACCATATATCATTTCTAATAAGAAATATTCAAATCATTTTTGTAATAAAATATATTTTCGAACACAGACAATTTTTTGGCGTTAGGCCTAATTTAGTTGTAAAATGATTCCACTAATTTAAATTAAATGTTCGAATTGAGCACCGTTAACAATCTGACAAAAGCCAAGGCGATTAACAAATGATTTTTGAACGTTGTCGATGACATCTGCCGTAATATTTCTAATTTTTTGGCGAATGCCTACTTTTAAATCTTCTAAATTGGCCGGTCGCGTCGCGTAAACTTTACTCTTTAAGTATCCCCACAAGAAGTAATCTAGAGAATTTAAATCTGGCGATCTGGCTGGCTGCTCAATTGACCCTTTTCTACCTATCCAACTATTTGGAAAAGCTTCATCCAAATAAGTGCGAACAGGTAAAGCGTAGTGTGGCGGCGCGCCATCTTGTTGAAAAAAGAGGTCACGGTGGTGCATATCGGGCTCTTGTAAATCCGGATACAACGTTAGAAGTAAGGACCTATAACTCTTCCGTCAACTGTGCCGCACCAAACGTTCAATTTTTGAGGGTTTTGGGTGATATTCCGTTAACCAATGCAGATTAGCGGTTGCCCAATAACAGCAATTTTGTCTGTTTAAATGGCTGTTTACAAAATATTTTTTTTACAAAATTGGCGTTCCCATAACATAATTGTTGCATTTGTTCACAAAATCATTTCGCATATCAAAATTATCTTCCGACAGCTCGTGAAGTAAGCATATCTTGTAGGGATGGAACTTCTCTCTTTTCAACACTTTACGCACAGTAGGTTGTGCCACACTAATAGTATTAGCCGTGTCCGTAATGGTGGCATTAGAATTATCTTGCACTGCTAACACAACATTCAACTGATCTTCACTTATCGAGTTTCGACCAGATTTTCTCATATCCCGAACATGTCCAAATTCCCGAAATTTCTCCTCAACTCTGCTTACCATGCTTTGGCTAATGGACGGTCGTTCAGGGTGAGTTTCATTAAACAACGCAACCACTTCTGATTAAGTGTGCAACCTATCTCCGAAACCAAGCATACGTAGGATTTCAATTCTTTCATGTTCGCTTGATTTCCTCATGTTTCCCAAAATCACGGTAAAGTACAATTAAATAACGTTTTCTTACATTGACAATGACGTTTTTCATTTTTAATGTTTACCATAATTTTTATTCAATATTTCCTTATGAAACCATCGTCCACATTTACCCTATCGGACGTAAATATATGTGTATCTAATTCTGCAATAAAAAATGGGGGTTGATATTTAAAAAAAAAGGCCGATGACGTTATATTTTTTCTTGACACACCCTGTATATTTCACCTTTATGTAAAAAAATTCTAAATTGAAAAGAAAAGTCGACGGGTCCGAGCGTTTTCTTCCTAAACTCCCATTCAAATTTTAATTGAATTTATCCGCTACTTTACAAACGCTGTGTGTAATTGGTAGATTTCTCAAACAGCATTCAGAAAAAATTTTAAACAACATGAGAAAATTACTTTTTTTATTTTTTATTTAATATTACTTTAAAAATTAAGGTAGGTATCCTTATGGTTACATCCCTAGTTCAATTCTGAAAGGTTTTCGAGATATTTAGAATTCACATGCGTTGTGCATTGTTCGTCCATTGTTGGTCTAGTAACCCATGTGCAGCTTTTGTTAGCTATTTAAGTAATGTAACTTTCAAAGATTTTAGGGCCATTGGGCTACACCTACGAACAGTTTGCTCTCTTCTGTGATAGTATATCTTTTTCCAAAGTTACGCAAAATATCTACATATCGAATATTTTATGTGATTAATTAATGTATAACCGATTAAAATAACGTAAAAGTTCCCAAAAATTTTAAGGGAATCAGGTCATCCATGTATTATTTGGTTTTACTGGTAACAATTTGTGGTAGTTTTTTTATGGTTTCTGTTAAAGCACTAACTATAAATATGCTGATGTTGTTTAAGACTAGGTACCGATTCAGATATTCGCCGAGGTCAGGGTACAGCACCGATTTTTGTGGAACCCTGTAGCTGTCAAAATTTTCATATTTTTCCAAATCATTCGAAAGTAAATTTTTTTAAGATAAAACAAGATAAATCCAAATATGGCAAAAAAATTGGGGTTCTATTTTAAAAAAACATAATGTGTTACTACTACTAATAATTTTAAAATATGTACCTCTTAAAAACCAAAAACTTTGATAGGAAACATTTCCTTCTAAAACTCATATTTACTGAGATATCGCACTTTGACCCTGTATAAGAAAATCTACAAAAATAATTATTGATTTAAATATAGCCTTTGAATGTAACAATACACCAAGAAGATATTTAAAAAATAATAAGTCAAAAACTGATAGGGGAGATGTCAGAAGTATATATGTTGAATTGTGCTGATTGCAATAAATGTTATATCAGTCAAACAGGAAGAAGTTTTAAAACCAGAATATCTAAAATTCTGAATTTTAATGTAATAATAATAAATCAAACTTTTAAATACAGAAAACCACAATTTTAATAGTAGCTTTGAAGTTTTACACATTCAGAACAAAGTAAAAAAAAAAGATATATTATAAGCTTTAGAAATAAATGAGAGAAAATACTTAGGTCAGTTATTAAACGAACAACTAGATGTATACAATTCACCACTTTTTAATTGATAAATTCTTGTTTACCCCTCCGCTTTCTTAATAACTTGTTAAATATTGTATAAAAACTACATGGTAAGTAAATTTAATTTAAATACTCAATCTGATGAAGACACAGTATTGTTGAAACAATTGTCATTTTAAGTAATATAGTGAAACTTTAAAAACAGTGTTTGCTTTATTTCTACTCATGTGCGAGTAACATGCAGTTTTCTCAGTTACTAAAAAACTAACATGTTTTAGTCCGTGCATAATTGGCCCCCTTCCAATCTATATCATACTCATATTCTGAGCATTCAAACTTTTGTTTTTCTCTAGGCTTTTCATGAAATATACAGTAAACTTACTGAATGGAAATAATACAGTGTATTAGATAAGGATTTCTTTTTGTTGCATCGAAAGTATATATGAAGGTTGTTCAAAATACTGCTTCAAACTTTTTTGTTTTTTAACATGAAATATTTGTTTTCATAGTTATAGATCTCTGTGATTATTACAATTTCCATATGTTTTATTGTGCGTTTTTTCTATTATTATTTATCCCTGACGTAATAATATTTTTAGTGATGACAAAAAGAAGCCGATTGTTAAAGAAAAGATAGTGATATGTGCTGTATGTAACCTTCAATTTACTAAATCATCTTGGCCTCAACATAAATATAGGAGTCATAATAATTTAGCGTGGAGAGTTGGAGACCCTCCATTGGTGAACTAGTTTAACTTGTTGTTTCATTAAATTTGTGTTTTATTATAGGACCTTAATGATCAAGCATTGGTTATGAGCATTTTGTCAGATCTATATAAGAGTAAAAAACCTCTACATTGCGAATATTGTGGATTAATGAAGAAATCTGTATTAGGTTATCTTTCGCATAAATCAGTATGTCAAAAAACGGCAAATGAAGTACACGCGGTCCGAATCAAATGTGAGCATTGCGATCACACTGTATTACCAGTTAGTATGGCGGCTCATTTGAAGACCTGTAAAGGACTTAATACCAGTTTTACTCCTGACGTTGATTACCCTGAAGACGCACCAAGCGTTTCTGATTATTCTTCACCCAACAAACGGAAAGCTGCAACAAAGTAAGTTTTTTTTTTTTATTTTTTATCTGTAATATTGTGTAACTTAAAATTTTATAGAGCTGAAAATTTTCTTAAAGAAGTTCAAACTACGGCATCAACCGATAAAGTGAAAAAACCGGTAAGCTCTTTATAATAAACTGTTTTAATTATTATCAATTTTCATTTAGAGATGTACTTGGTATGTTGATTTTGATTTTCACCCTACTTCTTTTGGGAAAAAAAGAATTAGGAATGAGATTAGAGCAAATGGAATAGCATGTTGCTGGTTTCCAAAATGCAAACATCAATGCTCTGATTTAGAAGAAATGGTAACTCATGTATGGAAATGTACTAATAAGATAACAGCAGTAATTACACTAAATATTTTATTACTTTTTTATTTTGTACTTTTATTTAGGGGTACACATGTAAACTTTGTATGTTTACATTTACGACGGAAGAACAAATTATTGAACATACTAGCCTTATTCATACCAAATCGGTAACAGATGCTTGTATGGGTGATGATAATGACATGAATTTAGACATTGGAGATTTTGATGACACCCCAAGAAAAACCCAAATGTAAATAAAAAACTGTGTAAGTATGTAAGTAGGAGAACCAGTAAGTATAGATTGACATGTAACAAACATTATTGTACATGTTAAGCAGTGAAATGTAAACTTTCAACATTATTACACATAATGAAAATACTTATCTTTTTGATCTAAATGGTGTATTTTTATATTTGTATAATTCTATATGTTTCTATAACACTTACTGTTATCGTCCTCAGTAGTAGCCTTGTTTATATACATTATAGTTAGTCAATGACTGTGTTAAATTTGGAAACATTTATATGGATGCAAAACGGTCGTAGTTTTGGATGCAAACACTAAATTCACATATCTGGCGCTGTTTGTATCAATATTACAGATTCCTAGGTTGCAAATCAGTAACTTTTCTTACAGTTATCTATGACAATAAAGTTGCAAATATTTGTAAACGACATACGTTCTTTTTATTAGATGTGTTACCACCTTGCAGGAGCATTATATGCAAAGAAACAAAGCACTATTGTTTATGTTTATAGGAATTCCGTCTACATAAGCCACTGATATTCAGAAAGAATTAAAGTATTCCCCTAATACAAAGCAATAAATTTAATGAAATGGACAGTTTTAATTTCTAAATATTTCATTGTAGTTTGAAATGAAGGTTAATATATTTTCTAAACCTAAAATATTTTGAAAAAAAATATATGTCGTATACAAATGAACGTTTATATATACAGGGTGTATTTTAAAACTGGAGATTCTAAAATAACACAAAAATGATCATAAACGCTTTTCTGAAAATGCTTCCTAATCAAGATACAGGTTGATTAAAAAATACTTTTTTTAAGGTGTTTTTAAGATTCCTCAAACTACAAAAGATATTACACTGAAATTTGGTACACCTAAATGTCTAATTAAATACAATTAATCAGGTGAGTTTGAGTCAACTGACTCCATCCAGTGGCGTAGAATATTTTAAGTTAATCAGTTTATGTAAAAAAAAACGCACGTCTCTGGTTTTTTTGAAGAAATATTTTTTTGATAGATTCAACATTTAATTCTGCAATAAAATCATACTTAGTATTTTTTCGATTCGGCAGCCCGTTTTTGAAATATTTTGCATTACCATAAACGACCACATTATTCAATAAAAATCAAAATTTGTTTTATTTTACAAAAAAATAACGCAGTTAACTATTAGGTACTTTATTAAGGAGATATTGAAGGAATCAAAAACAAAATAATAATTATTTTTATACATATTGTTCAAAATGCCCTCCTTCCTTTTGAATGCAAGCTTGTATTCTTCTTAGCAAATGAAACCTAACACGCTGAAAAATTTGTGGCATAGTCCTAATCTCATCGCATGTCATCTGTATGCGATTCCAAAGTTGCTCTCGATTATCAATTTGAACAGAATAGACACGAGTTTTCAGATACCCCCCCACACAAAAAAATCCAATGGGTTTAAATCTGGCAATCGTGCCGGCCACGGTACTTCACTTCCTCGTCCAATCCAGCGTCCAGGGAACCATGCATTTAAAAATTCTCTGACGTTTCGTGTAGAATGTGGTGGTGCACCATCACGCATGAAATACATGTTCATTCTAACATCTAAGGGTACGTCGTCAAACAATTCTGGCAAATCTCTCAAAAAATTTAAATAGAATTCGCCAGTAAGTCTTTTAGTAAAACGGATAGGTCCGATTAGGTGATCGTCTAGTATACCTATCCAAATATTTTCGCTAAATCGATGTTGGTGAGTTGTAACTACAGTTGGATGCTGATTTTCATCTAACCATTTGTGAGAATTATGCAAGTTTATTATTCCATTTCGGGAAAAAATACACTCATCAGTGGTCAATAAGTTTCTAACAAATTGTACATCTTCAACATTTTTATTTAAAAACATTCGCAAAAATTCATTCGATGAGGATGGTCAGCACTTTTTGTAGGTGAAAGGGATGTAAATTTTGTTCTCGTAAAACTTTCCAAGACTTGCTATGTGACACACCAAATTCTAAACCTAACTCACACGTACATATTGATGAATTTTCATAAACTCTATCTAAAATTTGTTCCTCAATTTCAACTGGTAGACGAGCATTTCGTCCGGAATTTTTCTTTCCTTTTAAACTATACTCTATACTCTAACAAGTTACGATGAACGGTTCTAAACGTAGTATGATGTGGATGTCTTCCATTTGGAAATCTTTGTTCATAAAGTCGAGCAGCTGCACGAGGCATTGCAATTAGTATTACCATAACATAAATGCATATCGACCAGTTCTCGTTTGGAATAATTCATTTTTTCACAGTAATTAGACACAAACAGTGAACTACAAAACACACGTAAATTTTAGCAAACATAAGACACGTAACTGTCAAATGCAAAGCAATCTCTGATTTATTTAATTTGGTTATTACTGAATAATGTAGTCGTTTATGTTAATGCAAAATATTTCAAAAACGGGTGCCAAATCGAAAAAATACTAAGTATGATTTTATTTGCAGAATTAAATGTTGCATTTTTTTACTTAAAGTGATTAACTTAACACATTCTACGCCACTGGATGGAGCCAGTTGACTCAAACTCACCTGATTAATTGTACTTAATTAGACATTTAGGTGTACCAAATCTCAGTGTAATATCTTTTGTAGTTTTTGAGAATCTTAAAAAAATCTTAAAAAAATTATTTTTTAATCAACCTGTATCTCGGTTAGGAAGCATTTTCGGAAAAGCGTTTATGATAATTTTTGTCTTATTTTGAATCATAGAATCTCCAGTTTTCGTTTGTCGGTGATTTTAAAATACACCCTGTATAAGCGTTTTAAATAACCAGGGGATATTAGGATATTCCAATTACAGTTTGACCTTGTAATATTTATGTGTCTAGATTTTAAGCATAATTCTTGTTTATATACTTTATATACATTATATAAACAATGGCGTAATTATATATTTTTAGAGTTCTGTGTAAAATGTATCTATAAAAGGGCCCATTGATATTGAACAGAGTTCAGATTAACTTTATAGTATACATACAGTAGTGAGATTTATAAAAAATAACAAAACCACGTCTTTGTTCATTTCAATAGTATTTATTATATATTTCTACAGGAGTTAATAGTGAATAATTGTAATAAAGTCTTGGAATTAAAACGAATTTTTTTAAAGTAGATAAGATAATAATCAAATATTAAATGTGAAAGGACAATAGTGTCGGGAAATAAATGTGTTTATTATAAATGTGGCAAAAGTAGAAGAACGAGTCCACATCTAGTAATGTGTAGATTTCCAGTGACGGACCAAAAACGCTCAAAATAATGGATTAAAAACTGTGGTGAGTACAAATTTCAGTTAGGAAAATATTATAGATACATACATTAAAACTTCTAAATAGCGATCACCATTTTTTTGTGCAAAAATTGCTGTTTGTTAATGCAAGAATAAATGAAAAAGGTATAGATTTTTAAGGGTTTTATTATAAACTTTTATGTAGATATATCCTTCTTTCTTTCTTCACTTCCCTTTTGCCAGTTATGGTGCCGGTTATTGGAAGTTCAACCAGTTCTCCTGAGCCATGTTTCGTAGTTTTTTCGATGTTTTCCACATGTTCTTGCAATTTTCCTCATTTTACTGCTTTTTGCTTCTATGAGTGTTTTGTTTTCCTTTCCTTTTTTATTCGCGATATATGTCTGAATCACTGCAATAGCTTCTTTTTAAATTTTTCCCTGTTTGGTTTCCTCGTATATTTGTCTAATCTCCATTTATAGAACATTATTATACCTAATATTTTTCATAACAAATTCATTTCTTTAGCTCGCAACCTCTTCTCGTACTTTAGTTGAATGGGCTGTGCTTCTAAATTATATGTATAATCATGCCAGTATGACAAAACCATTACAAATTATTTTCTTTGTTTCGATTGAGTTCTCTTTTTTCCTAAAATCGTTTTGTTTATTGTACAGTAAATTTTTGTTGCTTTGTCTATTTTACAAAGCAATGTTATAGCTATGACCTGTTACAATCGGATTGTTCACTTTTTTGTATACATAGGTAGTATTAGATTAATTTCCCTTCCTTCAAGTTAAGTGTTATCTCCTCAACGTCAATGGTCTCGAACCACACGACGGAATCCACATTAGAAGCAATTATTGTCCAAAGAACTTTGCAATTTTCACTACCACTTTCCATGTTCTCAGAGTCTGAGTTGAATATTTGGTTTTCGATTTCCTCGATTTCATGCAAAAGTTTGCGATGACAAACTCGTCGATAATGTTCCTTTTTTAGGCACTTGCAACGTCTATGTAGGTATGTACTAAAATTTTTTTAATGTGATCCAAAATAGAAGTTTTACTGTACAGTTTTGTGTTTTGTGTGTCAATTAATAGTAGTCCAAATATCTTGTTTCCTATACAGTTATTCATCTAAATTTGTTACATTTAATTTAATCTACTGTTAATTGATCTCTTACAGGTAATGCAAATTTGATATTACTGTTACTGGAACAGTTAAGATGTAAATACGTTTGTAATGAGCATTTTTTGGAAGAAGATTTTTTGGGGCCGGATAAAAGATTAAAACGATCTGCTATTCCAATACCATATTCATCTAACCAATCGTGAGGTCAAACGCTATCTCAAAATATGAGCAGAAGCGTATATCCTAACTAACCTGGTCCTTCTCATGTTTTGGAATTTCCACATACGCCACAGAAAGGCGCTTTTATGTATCTCCCCAATCAAGAGCTCTTGTTCGCATGCAATTGCTGCATACGAAAAAATCATCGTGGTTAGTCTCCTGCTACATACAAAATTCTTCGTACACAATTAATATTACCATCTGTTTTGGTCATAAAACAATGGATTGGTAAAAAGTCATTCTTTAGAACGAGATTTAACAAGGTGCATCTTACTGAGTTAAAACTGAAATTATTCTATGTCCCAAGTAGAAAGATACTGTACATTGTGCTTTGATGAAATGTCGATCAAAAAGTTTTTGGAGCATTTAAAAGCGATTGATGTAATAGAAGGATTTCAGGATTTAGGCACATTGGGTAGAAGAAATAAACTTGCGAAAGAGGCGTTAGTTTTTGTAGCTTGTGTATTATATGCACCTTGGAAAATTACCTTGTACTATTTCTTATCTGCTAGCGCAACCAATCACACATCACTTAAACACTTAATAATATTTGTAATTGGAATAATGAAAGAAATAGGACTTGTATTAAAAGCTTTAGTTTGTGACCAAGGAACTAATAATCGTAGTGCTATTACAAGCTTAAGTGTAGTAGATACTAACGAACCATACTTTTTCTATCAAAAACGTAAATACTTTGTAATATATGATGTACCACATCTTTCTAAAAGTTTAAGGAATAACTTATTAATGGAAATTTTGTACTTCAAAGTAAGATAATCAATAGTGAAAATATTTGATATCGATCAAAAATGTAAACTCGGTGCTATATCATTATTGAATATTACACCCGCACATCTAAACCCAAATGCATTTCAAAAACTATCTGTTAAGTTAGCAGTACAAATTTTTAGTAACAGTGTTGCAGCAGCAATCCGTACTGCAGTACAATCTGGTGATTTACATGATGGCAACAGCAACGGCTACAGCAGAATTTTTACAACAAGCAAATAATTTGTTTGACTGTCTTAACTCTGTGCATTTATACAGTAAAAACACTTATAATTGCGCATTGTCTAAGAAAAATTCAGTAGTAAAGACTATGTTACATAACTCTCTAGAAATATTTAAAAAATTCAAAAATTTGATGTCAAATCAAAGAAATTTTCAAGTCCACCATCCTTTGATGAATTCTTAATATCGATAAATGCGATACTCATGCTATATCAAGAAGAAGAAGAATGAGGGAAAGAGTACATTTGCACATCGCGACTAAATCAAGATGTAATTGAAAATTTCTTCTCTATTGTTAGACAAAGAGGAGGTCACAACAAAAATCCAACTGCATGAATGTTCAGATTAACATTTCGAAGCCTATTCCTATCAAATATTCTGAAACTGTTTAGTTCTTATAGTAACTGTTCTCAAGATGTGGATACTTTCGTAAGCTAAATACTCCTTCAACGCCCTATCATTGAAAAAGAAGCAGAAAACATGTATAGCACAAAACTGGATGCTGAAGAAGTCATTGAAATAACTGTATCTCAATTAGAAGATTGTCAGTTACATATTTTGCTGGTTATTTAGGGAAAAGATTATTTGATACTTATAGATGTGCCAACTGTGATAAAGAATTTATTACACAAGATTTATGTTTAGAAGATAAGTCTGAACTACTGATTTTAAATAGACTTTATCAAAGTAAAACAGGCTTAAGGAGCTTACGAGCTCCCATTGAACTACTTAAAACAGTATGCCATGTTGGTCTTAAAATGTTTATTGAATTTTTTTCAAAGCTTTATTTTGGGGAAAATCTGAAATCCAATCTAGTAAACGCAATTTTAAGTGAAATTAATCAAAAGAACATAGTTTTTGATATAGAAGGTAATATTCATGGACCTCATAAAAACTTCATAATAGAAGCACTTGTTACTGCACGCATTTTTTCAGAATGTAAATAACTTATTAAAAATGTTGCGACAAATACATACTTCAAAAAACATGATAAGTTGAAAATAATAAAACATATTTAGATCTAGCCAAATTTCATTCATTACCCAATTACTTTTTTTGCAGTAATGAGTAATTGTAATGCATTACTTTTGTAAAATGTAATGAGTAATTAAATGAATTATTTATGTGAATACGGGACTAGTTTTGTCCGGGATCCCGGTTTTCAAAATCCCCGGATTCCGATATTGTAACCACTATATGTACCTATATTATGTATTTCATACCTAATATTCGTTTACTTTCAATTATATATAACTATTTTTGTAATTATTCATAAAAGTTGGCATTTGCGAAACTTTAGAAACAACAGGAAGAGGAAGGGTCTACCTGCACTTAATACAATAATGTTTAGCTTCGTTTTATATCGTAAAAAGCAGTCAACCACAGTTTATCTTAGGTTATTAATTTCAAGAGTTTTACAGAATGTCATACACCTAATTATTTTGTTTTGTGGGTACATGGTGACCAAAGGGATTTTAGGATTTACGATTTTAAGTTGCTTTGGGAAATCAACAGTAAATATTTTATGCTAGTTTTAATCTATTATGTAGATTATTTTCAATTGTAAAAAAAGTAAGTTGTGAAATAAAAAAAAACATTTTTTAAGTACACTGTATCTTCATCTCTACAAATTCAAATATTAATATTGGATTGGTCAGTATTTCTCATTGAATGCACTGATACTTCAGTGTTAATACGTAAACCGAGTACTGCAAAATTAGAATTACATTTCGCCGATCCTGATTCTAGTATTTCTAATTTAAAGAATTCTTTCGCCTTGACCATTAATTTGAAATTATTAATTACTTTATCCTAGTATTAAAAACATGTCAAATAAACGACATTTTTATTAAATCGACAAAGCCGTAGAAATAAGTAAATAAAGAGAAAATCTAGTGTGTCTGCAGCAGGTTTTATTTAGCAGATTATCTTTACTATTTTCTTAATACCTAAGAATCTGATCAATAAGAGAATAATTTAATTAAGTAATTAATATCCTTGTTTATATCATAAACAAGGAAATATTAATGACAATAATTGAAACTAATTTATAATAAGTTACTGTAATTATAATACACAATACGAAGTGAATTTGTAAAGATAATCACACTGATTTTGAGTACAACTGCTGTAACCAGCGTGCAATTTAAGGTATCGCATCGCAATTTGCGATGCGAACTTATATAATGTCGGAAATAAAATGTGCATCGCAAAAATTGCGGTACATTTTAGAAGCAAAATTTAACAATAACCGGTTTTACACGCACAGCGCCGCCACCGACTTCACACTGCAGCTTTTAAGGGTAGATGACGCATAGACGCATGTAAGTAACCAAGTAGTGTAGTACTAGTACAGTTGCGTCGCAAGAAGTGTTAAAATGTCGTCTTGTGTTAAAGTTAATACCGTAAAATCTTGGCAGGAAGTTATCGATCCTGAGGGAATTTGGTTAAAATATGAAGTTTGTGAATCAGATCGTAAAACCGTAGAACTTCTATACTGCGATCTGTGTAGAAAAAATGTGAATTCTTTGAAAACGCTGCGTAACTTCAATTCAGCATTTGCTGATGGTGTCAAAGGAAAATGTATTAAAAAAGATAGTGTTTTTAAACACGTGAACACAAATGCGCATCGTTTCGCCGTTGGAAAAAGTAATAAACCGCAGTGTATTACGCAATTTTTTGAACAAACACCCGTTGGAAAGTCGATGTCTACAGTTTCTCATGAAAGTAAAAATCGCGTAGGTAAGTTAGTAGACATTGCATACTTTTTAGCGAA
Source organism: Vesta saturnalis (assembly GCA_036346205.1). NCBI lineage: Eukaryota > Metazoa > Arthropoda > Insecta > Coleoptera > Lampyridae > Vesta > Vesta saturnalis. Next base: position 514,308 of record JARFJB010002116.1, read on the forward strand.
AGAAGAACTACCCTTCAAAAATTTTCAAGTTTAATTGAATTGAGTCGATCTCGGGTCCCAATACCATACCGAGACTAAATGTGCAGAATTTACTGAGTGTATTGCTAGTACAATTATAAAAGAACTAAAAGATGAAATAAAATTGGCGAAGTATATTTCTGTGTACAGTGATGGTAGTACTGACGTGAATACTACTGAAAAGGAAGTAGTCTTCATAAAATATGTCGGTAACGATGGAATTGCAAAATTGACCTTTCTGAAACTAGCAGAAATGCAAAGTTCTAATGCAAATGGGATATTTGAAGCAATTATTAATACTTTAGAGGTGTTGGCGACATTGAAAAGAAATTAGTAGCCTTTTTAGCAGACGGGCACCTATTAATTTGGGACACAAAAGGAGTTTCTGCTATTATAAAGGAAAGATGCCCATGGTTTGTGTCGGTACATTGTTTTAGTCATAGATTGGAACTTAGTTTAAAAGATTGTGTGACTGGGAGTTATTTTGATGACTTGATTCAAATGCTAGAAGAAATTCATCGTTTTTATGATAAAAGCCCAAAACGCATTAGACAGTTTAAAGAAATAGCAGATATTTTACAAGAAAATTCGCTAAATACTCCAACATTACGTATCTCCGGAACTAGGTGGGTTTGTCATAAACGAAGAGCTGTGAAGCTTTTATCAAAATTTTTCCGTCATTATTACTCAACTTGAAACTGTGGCCGCCGATAGTTCAGCACTAAAATGTGACAGTGATAAGAATAAAGCAAAAATTACAGGTATATTAAGAAAAGTAAAAGCTGTGAAATTTGTTGCGTGGTTACTGTTGTTTAAAGCACTTTTAAACCCGTTGTCAACATTATCTGCTTCATTGCAATCTGAAGATGTGGATTTGCTTATATTATTAAATTCTTTGGAAAACTTATACACCGCCATTAGTGACATTAAAAACTGCAGTCCATTGTATTTATCTCAAGTAATAAATTTGTTTGATAGTGAAAGTGATTCGGACTTAGATGTCGAATATAAGGGAATAAAATTAACAAAAAAATTAACTCTTATTTCTTTTAAAACACAAATTGTTGATGTTTGTGACAAATTATATAATTGTGTGTACACTAGATTGTCAGATTTACATAAAATGAAATATTATGTTCAGTAAAATTGTTAGATCAATATTATGGCATGTAGATGAAAAGTCTTTATCCAGTTTTGGAGTTGAAACTGTTTCCACTGTTTATGATCATTTTCTCGCCTGTTAGAAAATAATAATGTAGAGAAGGAAAATGTTCTGTCAGAATGGTCACCTTTAAAATGTTTTGGTTAAAAATTTAAAACATGAAAAAAATGATTTTTGAGTTGTGTAATGCAAAATTATAATAATCAGTACGAGAATCTTTTATATTTAATAAATATTTTATTGATAATACCCGTATCAAATGCATCACTTGAAAGAGCATTTTCTTTAATGAAGCGTATTAAGACAGATTTTAGAAATAGATTAAGTTCAGAAACTACCAATAATCTAATATTTATTTCCTGCATGGTTCCACTTTAAAGGAATTTAAACCAAGTGCAGCTGTAGACACTTTTTTCAATCAAAACGAAGAAATACTTGGAATAAAAGAAAATTACCTGAAGATGAAGATTCTTCAAGTTAAGTTTAAAATCAATATTATTTTATATACTGTTTACCGTTTAGTGTTTATCAATTCATTGAATATATCTTTATTCTTTCCTCAATAATTACATAGTATTTTATTTATTAAAATAGTACCTATTGTCCTATTATAGTATTATACTATAAAAACTTCAAAATGCAATTAATTATAGTCTATAAAATTGCTCTACAATTATTCTTATTGCTTAAAAGTGCAGTATGTGGCGCAATTTTGCTTTGCAATTCCGTTTTCTTAAATTGCACACTGGCTGTAACGTATCTAGAAGTAATGGAAAAGTAATGTCCTTATATACATTCTAAACAAGGGTAATGCATTAGTTTTGATAAATAATTGGTAGTTTTAATTTATTAGTTTCAAAATTTGGTAATTTGTAATCACTGCCAAATTTCATATTTTTATTAATGTCCTGCTAATAAATGTTAAATGTTTCCATAAATGGCTGATCAAGAAACTTCTCGTTATTTATTTATGAAACCATTCTTTATAAAATTGCATGATTTTATCCATTGTATCATTGTGTATAAACACCGATTGTATACATTTTGTATATAAACAAGGAATGTATGGATCAATCGCGAATTGTTTTCGCACACATTAGGGTTTTAAGAATATAAACTGGCATCCGTCAAGAAATTGTTTTACTTATGTCGGGACTAACAGCGTGCGTAATTACCGCCATCGTGTGTAATTTTTTATAATCCGAACCGGTTTGCGACTTTGCATTTAATTTGTATTTGTTTTTTACTATGGCCATCTATTAGAACTAAGAAATGTGGTTCCAAATAAAACTATCTCATTGACTAACTAGAATGCATATAAACAAGGGTAGTAGTAAAATTTACTTGAATTGTTACATTTGACAATTGATCTATCAGGCTTGTTCTTTGCTATTTTATTAATTTGTTTGATATTCATGGATTTTACGTTCAACTGACAAGGATTGCTACAATTTCTGTCACAGAGTTTGAAAGTATGAAAAATAAAAAACGCATCTGGATCTGATCATGTTTCATCTCTTATTCTACAACTGCATCTACCGTTTATTATAAAACGGTTGGTGTTATTGGTTAACATGCCTTTCAAGTTTTTCTTGAAGAGATATGTATGTTCATCCTATATATATAAAATATGCACCGGGTGGCCAACTAAGAACGGCCGTCGGCCATATCTCAGGAATGGATTATAGCACAAGTTCGGGAACAAAATTTTGATAACAAAAGTGGCCTCGAGAAACGCCTGGAAATTATTTTCAGAATTGTAGGTCCACCGCTAGAGACCGTATTTGACAGTTACAATTTTAAAAAGCAAAATTTTTCAAAATTTACTCAGTTAAGGGGCATATTAAATATTATAATCAGGTTCCTCGACAAATTCTGCATATTTTTTATTTGACAAGTTTTAGTCTATCTCTTCATATAAGGGGTGGGGGAGAGTGGGAACCTTGTTACGAAAAAACGCCTTTAATTCAGGTTCTGCTTGACCGATTTTAATAAACTTGATGTTGTTTGAAAGAGCTTTTGTTAAACAATAGAAAATTTGTAAATTTGAAGCAATCTGATTAATAACATAAATGCTAGAGGGCGCTGTTTAATATTTTTTTAATGTTGTGTTTTCTCTTTACAATTTTAAATGGAAGCATAAAAATTTAAGTAGGTCTTTAAAAAGTAGACTAAATTAGTAATAAAACAGTGAAAACTGCAAGTTGATATCTTTTTCCTATCCTGAGACGTCGTAAGAAACAGGTAAATGGCGGGAATTGTTCTTCCAACGTCTAGTAGACTAGTTCGCGTTAACGGAAATTATTAAATTTAGCCTGGATGAAAAGATCTTACATTGGTCTGCAGTAATTTAAACTGTTTTAATTTTTTTCGTTTGTTGTTATATGTTTATGTCCAGTTTCAATAAAACAACAAATTATTTAATGAAATTATATGATGCTATGTGAATAGATTTTAACTAACATGATAATTTAGTGAGGCAAAGTAAAGTAAAAAGGTACCAATAATAAAAAATAATGAGAGACCGGGCGAAAAAAATTCGTAATAACATTACGAGAGTTAATGCATTTAAAGTCCTTTTTCGTTTACTAGCAACGAAGGACTTCAATGTGTCTTATTGATCTGGTTACTTTATAATATATACTATTTTAGATTGCACCCATATCACATGGTCCTACACCATAGTTTGAATGCTCAAGATTTCGATACCAGGTTGGATTTTTGCAACTGGCTCTCAAATATGATACACGACGATCCTGAAATACTTTCACGATTTATGTGGACAGATGAGGCTACTTTTCATAGTGATGATAGTGTAAATCGACATAATATGCACTACTGGTCTGAAACGAATCCCCACTGGATGCAGGAGGTCCAACATCAGGGTCGTTGGTCTGTAAATGTGTGGTGCGGGATTCTAGGTGGAGAAATAGTTGGCCCTTTTTTTTAATGAGACTGTTAATGGAGAAAGATATTTAGATTTTTTAAGCAACGAATTGCCACTTCTTTTAGAAGACATACCCTTGGCCATTCGTCGTGATATGTTTTTGCAACATGATGGGTGCCCGGCACATTATTCTAGAGATGTTCGGAATTTCTTAGATTAATCATACCCTGCAAGGTGGATAGGACATGGAAGTTTATTTATTTGGCCACCAAGGTCTCCAGACCTAACTTGTTTAGATTTTTATTTGTGGGGGCGAATAAAAGATCTCGTTTATGCCGATAGACCCACGACAAGAGCTGACATGATTGAAAGAATACGACAGACAATACGCAGTATTTCAAGGGCAGAAATTGAAACTGCTGTTCTCTCCACCCGTCAGCGATTGATTTCATGTATTGAAAATGATGGACGACATTTCGAACATCTAACATTACATTTAGGTAATGTAGCGGCAACCATAACATTAGTATGATAACAGTTTAAATTACTGCAGACCAATGTAAGATCTTTTCATCCAGGCTAAATTTAATAATTTCCGTTAACGCGAACTAGCCGACTAGACGTTGGAAAAACAATTCCCGCCATTTACCTGTTTCTTACGATATCTCAGGATAGGAAAAAGATATCGACTTGCAGTTTTCACTGTTTTATTACTAATTTAGTCTACTTTTTAAAGACCTACTTAAATTTTTATGCTTCCATTTAAAATTGTAAAGAGAAAACACAATATTAAAAAAATATTCAACAGCGCCCTCTAGCATTTGTGTTATTTATCAGATTGTTTCAAATTTACAAATTTTCTGTTGTTTAACAAAAGCTCTTTCAAACAACATCAAGTTTATTAAAATCGGTCAAGCACAACCTGAATTAAAGGCATTTTTTCGTAACAAGGTTCCCACTCTCCCCCACCCCTTATTTGAAGAGATAGACTAAAACTTGTCAAATAAAAAATATGCAGAATTTGTGAAGGAATCTGATTATAATATTTAATATGCCCCTTAATTGAGTAAATTTTGAAAAATTTTGCTTTTTAAAATTTTGACTGTCAAATACGCCCTCTAGCGGTGGACCTACAATTCTGAAAATAATTTCCAGGCGTTTCTCGAGGCCACTTTTGTTATAAAAATTTTTTTCCCGAATCTGTGCTATAATCCATTCCTGAGATATGGCCGACGGCCGTTCTTAGTTGGCCACCCGGTACAACCTCTGATTGGGAAAATTACAAAACAATCTGACTTGGTTCTGCTTTGTCACAAATTTTCTAATACTGCCTATCCTGAACAGGTTAAACAGTCATCTCTGTAAACATAAGATTATATCTCAAAGGAATACAGTTTCCTAGCAAATCACTCCTCCTCAACCACTTTTATTACTAATACAAGATTTCTTCTTGATAAAAAAGATTGTGTACAACTGTCTTGTTTATATCGTAACTGACATTTTACACACAATACAATAATAATCTCCACAGTGTTTCAGAAATACGAGAACAAACAGTATAATGTAACAAAATTAACTCCAATATCTTAAGAATTTCGAACAGTTCAGTAACTATTTCCAGGAATTTTCTTTGACTCGCTTCCACTTCCACCCGCAACATGCTACATTATATTAATAATTAATAGTTATAAAATATGTCTTAACCGCTACGTATAATTTTGATTCAAATTCAGTTTAACTTTTAAGACAACACACACATACACAGACACAGGGACAGGGGCAGAGACACCACACATGCACCACACACGCACCTCACACACCTCACACAGTTGCAAACACTTTAGATCATTTCAAAAATGGTTGAAAACATGTAAAACAGTCGCAACTTAAACTGATTTATGGCTTTGCACTTATGAAAGTAAAAAGTGTTGGTTAACATATCTAACAGTTTATAAGAAGACTATTTCTCTCCATTTCAGACACAGTATAATAGATTCAGATTATATTGATTGAAATTGCCCGAAAACATTGTATAAATATCCAGTTCAGGGTAAAAAGGTGATTCAAAAATTAATAATGTTATCCGTTCATTTGTATATCTATACTTTGTGTTTCTTATGAATAATTCATTTATCAATAATGGAGGTAACCTGTAAAACGGTTGGATACGAGATTTCATTTTATGAATGATGTTGAAGCATAATAATTTCAAATTGTTATAAAAACATTGGTCTTAAATTTTAATTTAAATGTAAACATAGTTTTTAATTTCTGTACTGCTGCACTGTGGATAATGTGATCTAAAACCTACCATTACTGAATACTGCTTTATTAATTCACAACATTTGATCCAAAATTTACATTGAGTTTTTTTAGTGCTAAATGGAATAAGTTTTTTACTTAAATATAGATTTTATCCAACAAGTACCGCTGTTCGATATCCACCTGCATCAGACTGGACATTGCAATTGTAAGTATTCTCTATACAGAATGTTCTCTATCCTGCTTTGTTTTAGCTGTAACAAAAACTATTCTATAGAAAACCTCTTTGAAAATTGGAGAACAGCATCCAACGAAAATGAAAAAGTGGACCCAATCATGTTTTGTAAATATTTACCTCCTCAAAAATATTCTATATGTACTGCTTCAATAGAATCAAAAACATATACTGATTTACTAAAATTGAATTATCTTTGGAAACGTTACAAACTTTTTGAATCAGATTTATTGCATAATGGTAATATAACCAATTTATTTATATAATTATAAAATAACCTTCATTAGATACATCTACTATATTTTGTGGAGGATCAATTACTGGAATAGCATGGGCACCTACTCCATTTAATGTTGAAAATTGTGAACAAGTGTTAGCTATATGCACCAATCATAAATTTGATAAGGGTTACCCATTAAATCACTTATATAAAGAACCTGGAATTATTCAATTTTGGAATTGTGGAACTTTAAATAATAATAATTTATTAATTGAAAAACCAAAGTTAGAATACTGTATAGTACATGATCATGGTCCAATATGGTGCTTAGAATGGTGTCCTTCTGGTTGTTATGATGCTGGTTTTGAGTGGAACTGTATGCAAAGGTTAGGCGTACTTGCAGTTGGTTCCGCCGATTCCAGTGTATACATTTATTCTGTTAGTTTTCCAAGTTTAATGAGGTAATTAAAAGTAGTTCATGCTTGTGTTATTCTGTACTGTGGTTCTAGTGGCAAAATGTATAAAGTGAAACCTAAACTAAAACTATTGTTAGACACACTTTCTGAAATTGCAGTAAATGGGATTGAGCCTCATCCGACAACGCTTTCATGGAGCAAAGTTTGTATTCAGTGTGCTGGTTTTAATGGTTTTGTGCATATTATGTTGTAGGCTAGCGGGCATCAACATCTTGCTGTAGGATACGCAAATGGTATAATTGCTGTTTATGATTTGTACACCACATCCTCATTATTGAATTTTCAATCCAATGATGGGGAAGTGAAGATAATGCGACCTTATCATATTTTTAATGCACATTATCATGCAGTTACAGGTATGTGTTACCTATATGACTAACGTGTATGCATCAGGTTAAAGTTTCTTTTAGCTTTACACCTTTACCACTTGAATAATGGTCGACGATGGATAATGTCAGGTTCATTGGATCGTGCTATAAAATATTGGGATTTAGATAACCCAACTGTTCCCATTAGTAATTTTACTAAGTTTATTGTGACAGATGGTGTTTGGTTAAATCATTGGTTAAGTACTGTGCATACCTTCGATGATTGTTGTGGTGGAGGTAATTGTTTTATTTTTATACTTAGGTACTAAATTTACAAGGTTTATACTTATTCTACTTAAGTTGAAGTGAAGTTTTCAAAAAGTAGTAATTTATTACAAACTGACTTAAAGTATGTGCATTGGAACATTATTCTGAGATAATACATTGGTACAAGTAACGTCTTTTGCATTAAAAACAAATATACAAACCAATCACAAAAACATGGCACATTACACTGAATTCTACAATACTTTCTCCTTATTTCCCAACTGTAATTTTTCCGACTACTAAAAATATGTTTTCTCGCTAATTATTACTGCAAACTGCATCGAAAGGTAGTAATACTTTGCATCTTTAAAACGTTTGCCAAACTTAACGATAAGATTCTCTTTATATATAATGGTATCACTAAGCAATACTAAGAGTCACACCAAATTTCATAGCTGAGCATCCTTAGTGTTAGAAAAGAAGCACACTTTCCAATGACAATTTTCGCAAATGAATCAGTCTTTTAGTACAGTAAATTTCCGTTATGGTTTTGTTATGATTGTATTATATGTTTGAAACTATATTGAATAGTTGAAATCGTTAACCTTCACTAAACATTTAATGTTTGTTTAATAGAGTCGCCGTGTGGGTAAGAGACGCCTTTAGGCAAATTAAGCTTTAGCGCCGTATTCCACTACATAAGCTTTGTAAAGTAAAACAAAATTAATTTCAAGAAATTGATCAAAACCCAACTGTGGGACTTGCTAACGCGACCGATACGGGTGGATCGTATTTCGTACCTACATTCAAATAACTCCTTTTATAAATTTGCATTTTTTCTTTGCTGTTGGTATCAGGAATTTGTTTAGTGACGCTGCCAATTTATGTTCGACCTCTATCTGTGTAATAGTCTTTTTTTTGTTTTAGATTCCTTTGCTGACATTTAGATGATTGTTTACAATACTAATTTCTAATTATACGAATTTCAAGAAAACAGTCCTTCACTCAAATATCATAAGCTACTGACCTCTCTTGTTAGAAAATATTACAAAATCAGTTGTACAAAACCTACACCCATTCAGATTCCTATTACTACGTATCTAAATTTCTACCACATGGCGACAATAGTAAATAATATGCAATACCCAATAGGAACAGAACACAAATTTTGATAAAAGGGACCATCCTAATCGGTTTACGATACCTTAAGTTTTAACACATAAGCTTTGCATAAGTCAGAATTTATTATCATGGCTACCTCTTTGTGTGGGGCACAACCTGCACATCCGCACACGATTACAAAACTGTGTTACGGGCAGAAATGGCAGTAGAATCTGAAGTAACATATAAGAGGGGGTGCAGGCTGCTCAGTGGTGAAAGGGGTAGGCATATTATTAATTTTGTAAATAGGATAGATACATAAGGCAAATACGGGAAAGTCATAAATTAAAGGGGCGCCAGTTTGTTTATAACCGAAAATATCTGGGTCTAAACACCTAAATGGAGTCGTCTTCAGCAAAGGTCAAAACAAACAAAAAACTTGCTTACCTCCGGCGCTTCCTGTAAAGCTTTAAAATATTTGCACGTAGTCAAAATAAAATGACGTGCTAACTAGCTGATCGGTCATCAACGGTATTTACTATAATTTTGCTTTACGTTAATTCTTATCAGTGATATTCCATCTTAAAAATAACCTAAAAAAATAGCAAATAAACTAACAGAGAAAACTATTATGTTAAAAGCTTTCGTCAAAGTCATAAAAAAAAACCTTGTCGTCTTCTGACTCGCAAACACTCGATCTTATATCAACACTTCGATGTTTTTTAAGCCCCTACATGATGTATTATCTATAATTAACTCTCTAAAGAAGTCGTCATCGATGATGAAATTGATTCCAGGATCTTGAAGTTATCGGAACCCACCGTTATCAAACCTCTTTGTTTTATAATCAACTTGATCTTCCAAACTGCCATATTCCCAAATAGTGTCAAAACGTCAATCATTAAGTCACTTTTTAAATCAGGAAATCCACACTAAATAGGTAATTATAGGCTGATCAGCTTAGCCTAGTTGTTATTCAAAGTTGTTGATTGAATATGCCATTAATGAACAGTTAATTAAGTACTCACTAAAGTTTAAGATTTTGGACAGTTCTCAACATGGTTTTATTAGAAATAAATCAACCAATACTGCGCCGTGAGATTTTGTGTGTAATTGGTAACTTATGTGGACAAGCGTCTTCTCACAATAGGGATGTGTATTCATTTTTCGTCTGCTTTCGATAATGTTGATCATAAACTCTATTGCAGAAGTTAAGTAGATATGGAATTCGTGGAAATTCTCTAAACTTATTTGAATCCTATCTATCAAATAGATCTCAAATTGTGGATGTGCCCAATGGTCATCAAAGTAACAACTCTCCAGTGTTATCAGGAGTTCCTCAAGGATCCATCCTAGAGCCATCCCTATTTTTAATCTTTGCCAATGATTTAGTTCCTTACCTCAATGACAAAAGTATGCGAACATCTTTGTTACATGTTACGCAGACGGTACAAACATTTTAATTAGATCTAAGAAAGCATGTGATGTGGTTAGAAAAACAGAAGCTATATTTGGACAAACTGCAGATTTTGTGTGATGACAACAATTTACCTATAACAACATTAAAACGCAGTACGGTGCGCTTCGAGACTGTTGCTGGTTTTACAATGTTGAAATCAACCAAAATGCTTAGATTAACATTAGGTCAGATCTTATTTGGTCCTCGCTCATTGATCAGGTTTGCACAAAGCTTTGCAGGAGCTGTTACTCCCTAAGTTTCCTCAAACCTTCATCAACCAAAACAATTTGCTTTTAATATACTATGCTCACTTTCATTCACACTTAGTCTACAGTATTGTCAACTGGACAGGAAGCTCTCACACTAAACAAATTTAAAAAATACAAAAGCGTGCTGTGAGGATAATATGTGCCCTTCCATCTAAAACACCTTGTAACCCATACTTGAAGAAATTAAAAATATTAACAGTTATTGATGTGTACATCCTTGAAATTTGCTGTTTTACATACACTCATAAAAAGTCGCTTATAAAGTCTGACCATGAATACAGTATTAGATATGAAAACTTCCTTGACCCAAGTAAACACAGCTCTACCTTTTTTCAAAAGAATATTGTGTTCGCTATTTGCCAGATCTTTAATGCACTCCCTAATGAATTCAAAATATTAAACAGTTTCTCTAGTTTTAAAAAGAACTTAAAACATTGTTTAGTTAATAAAAACCTCTACAGTTTAAATTTAAATTGAAATTTGGTAAACTTTACAATGTAAATATCAACATACAATGCAAAAAAAAACGAAAATATGCCACAATAACGTAACGGTCAAAAAGAGAATGAATGTGCTTTCAGTAACTGATACGATCGCCTGTCGGCCTCTATTGAAAATATGAAAACAAAGATTTTATTGACTCTTATTGATTGACTGGAAAATACCAATAAACCTTCAATCTCCTTCGGCGCGGTACAGTGTTGCAGCATTGACAGCTTTATCACGTCAACTCTACTAATTGTTTCGTTTAACTGAAATTCGCAATCTTAACGGCGAAAAGTTCAAACCAGGTCCAGGTGGCTTATATTTACTTCACCTGAGTTTATCTTAAATTATTTACACAAGATTCTTTGACTTTTATATACCTCAAGATGCACATAACCTATTATTTAAATGAATTTTCTATAACTTCCCCAATAACAACTCAATTCATAAATGAACTGGTAAGCTCGAAAGTACGCAGAAATATTTAACCGCGACCGAACCTCTCACTATTAAACACAGTAACACAAATAAATTTAAACGGACACATATTATGTTTCTTAAAACTCTCTTCGACCATCATGAAAATTAATTCCTTTTATTGAAACTGCGATAACAAACTTTAAAAACCCTGGTAACTTAACATTAATCTGAAATCCTATATATGATATTCAAATATACTAATACTAAAAAAAAGAATTCTTCGCCAATTTCATCCACACGCGACAATACCCATCAAGTTTGCACCACTCCTTTAAATCTTGCAAAATAAAGTTGTTTTATAAATGTTATGATTGTTTGCTATAAGATATATTGTCAATGGTCAATTAATTATAAATGCAGTATATTTTTGTAGGATTAACGTATAGTTCAATCCATCAACTTCGGAACTTTGAGAGTGAAAGTGCATCGATCATGCATTCAAATTCCCATGTATCCAGTATTAGTGGAAGTGACTGGATAAATGCATTTGTACAAGGAAATGTGGTAGGAGAAGTGGCAGGTTTTTTTCCGCATCAGCTGTTCTATGGTCTGGATAGTGATAAATCATTCCGAAAGAAAAAAGCCGTGAGCAACTGTTTTTCAAAATAGTTATAGAAGAGTAATTGAATCTATTTTTAGATATTAAGTTATGCAAGAGTAGTAGACAAAAATATAAGTATAGAAGAACGATTGTATCGTGAACAAAATACGCCAAAAAAAGGAAAACCTCAACCAACTGTAACTAATATCAATTTCAAAGTTGATATACAAAGTGATGAATCACATAGTGATAGCATAGAGCCTTCGACTTATGAAGAAGCAGATGATAAGTATGGATTAGTGTTTTGTGATATGGCTTTGGTTAGTGTATGGTAATCTATAATTTTTTGCTAAAAGATCTCTGTTTTAGAATTCACTAAATGAACTTCCCATGAATCTAAGCAGTTACTATAAATCAAACAATTCTGACAAACTTTTTCCCAGTAAACCCAGTGTTTACCCACTTCAACTTGTTAACAAAGTTGTTATAAACCCAAATCATAATTCATATTTATATTATGCAGTAGGATATCAGTCTGGTTTTGTCAGAATATCGCCTTTAAAGTTTATAAATAAACGGAATAGTTAATGAAAGTTTAAGTATATAAGAATTTATGTAATGAGACTGTGATTTTTTAAAACTAGATTTATTTTAATTACATTTTCATTTGTAATTTATTAGCTAATTTACAAATATTTTGAAGAATTTGACAATGTCTACCTTAATGAACAAATTTCCAAAATGAAAATATAATATTAGCAAATTAAAAAATTATATTAGTTGAAACTTAGTTCTTTAGTCTTTATTTTTGAATTTGTTTTGAATCATTTTTTACTTTTGGTGCATCAATTCAAACCACCCAAATTGAATACTTCAAAGTATGAAACTACCCACTACCATAGCACAGGGTTACCCCCTTTTTGGAAAACATGGAAATGTTAGGGAGTAAAAAATTTAAAGAATATCAGTCAGTAGAAGCAGTGGAAATTTTGTAAAAATTAAGAAAAAAACCTATACTAAAAACCTAAAAATTAAAAAAGGGATAGTGTGTCAAGATGGCATTGAATTCAATGGCAACATTTAAAATACATAAGCAAATGCGTAATGCTTTAAAAGGATTATGCTATATGTACTATAAGGAAAGATTACAAAAGAGATGCAATATAATACAATAACATTAAATTAAAAATTAAAAAAAAAACCGACACAAAAATTCCACTATTAAAACTTCTAAAAAATAAACAATTTTTCTTGAATCAGAGCTAAGAACAGTTTTGATCAAGTCACAGTTCAAGCAAAAATAAAACCTGTAATAAAAAGTAAAACAATCCCATCGTCAACTAGAAAAGAGCTGATGATCGTCAAACGGCTGAAGCTTTAACACGAGTGGTGATTTTCTAAAGACAATCCAAAGAAAATTCAGGAAAATTGAAGGTTTTGTTTTCGAAATGCAGTATTATTTATAGTAATTGTATTATAAATAATAATTATTAATACAGTTTATTGTTGAATTTTTTTACTTTTATTCTCATCTGTATTATCGCTATAAGAACTTGCTCCTTAGTATGGAAAGATTGCCATTGTAATCAGATCCTAATAGGTTCAAATTAAAAAAAATAGACTGTTTCGATTGGTTGCTAAATTTTGAGTTGGATTGTCTATTAACAATTATCATTTACAAACATTCATGTCATTGCAGCAAAATTAAGTAATGGCCTTGCATTGGTATTATAGTAACCGTTTGTCATTTGATGAAAAACACACAATTCGTACACAACACAATTTATTGAAAATTACAGTTTCTTTGAATAATTTTGTGCAAATTATGCTTAAAAATAATGGAACAGGTGATAATTAGGGTGAAGTTGACAAAATGAATGCTTTTGAATCCAAAGTTCGATATGAAGCAAGGTATAAAGCAAGTAAACAGTGGTGTGAGGAGAAGCAAGTTAAATCGGTTGAAGAAAATACACTGCTGGCATGCTTTCTAGAACGTTCTGAAAAACTTAAATCCCCTTCAATGTTATAAACAACAATTTTGATAAATGACAATGAAGATGTTTCAAAGTATTTAAGACTGCACACGTTCTTGAAGCGGAAAAACGATGGTTATTAGCCAAAAAATCGAATGTGTTGACATGGGAAGAGCTTAATAGCTTTTTAACTGATGCCCCAGATGAAATTTATTTATTAATTAAGGTAAGTCACGAACTGTCGAATTAATGAAAATCGGTAACTAATATTTCCGTAATATTTTTAGGTAGTTGCAATACTAGGTGTTGCAAGGGCATGTCAGGCAGATGAATTCGTTAATCTCTTGAATGAAGACATAGCAACGAAACCAAATTTTGTCATGATTCATATACACAAAACTAAAAACAAAGTTCCTAGATTATTTATGATTATTAACGGCACTGAAATTGTTGGTTTTTTAGACATGTTTAATTATGTTGCAGTTAAAAACAAGAATGCAGATGTTGCAAAACAGTGAAGATTTTTTTATGAGGTATGAGAAAGGAAAATGCTAAAATCATCCGGTAGGCAAAAATACATTCTATAAAGTGTCATTGCAAAGTTTTTGAACCTCCCTATTCCCAAGTTGTATACTGGCCATGCCTTTCGGCATACATCTGTGACGCTATTGGCAAATAACTAAGTACCTACACATAAATTTAAAGGTTGGAAGTCATCGGCCATAGTTGTACTACTTCATTCAAGAAGATGCAAGAATATTAGTTGACAACTAAGTATTTTAACTGTATTATGTGTAAAATTTTTTTAAATTAGCAGTTTATATGGATCAATATCTATTTTTGGTTTTTAAGGTATAAGATAAATTTTCAATCTCACTTCAACATGGCCAGGTTAAAGGTTTCAAAGTCACCCTCGCTAAAAGGTCAGGTTTAAACCACTCCCAGTCTCAAGTTCAAACAGGTGGCCTTTAAACAGGTAGCCGTTTCTAAAAAGGTAGCCGTTTCCTATAAACAGGTAGCCGTTTGGGGTCCGTTTCAAAACAGATGCTGTTTGAATTTCTTAAAATGCGAATTTTCAAAACATCCCAATTCAGAAATCAAGAACAAAGACGATGCATTGCCCGACGGTTCAAAGTTATAAACAAAGAGAACAAAGACGATTCATTGTTCTGGTTGAGAAAAAATAGATTGTTATCTAAATACATCTCAATTCTAGGAAATCAAGCGGTCATTGTCAACGCTTCAAATGTTTAAAATGTGGAATCCAGTAGTTTAAACGATTATAAAATATTTATTTACATTAAAATGATTAATATTTAAAAAAAAAAAAAATAAAAACAATTAAATTTTTTGTGGTTTTAATTATCTAAATTAAACAATTTATAATATTTTATAAATAAATGTAATATTGAATATCTTTTTGGGGTTTTGAATTACATTTAATTTATATTCCAAATTTTGACCAAAAAAATATTTTCCAAAAATTTTCAAAAACCAAGGCCATCTTCCCACATGTGAGAAATTAAAACCTCAGGACCAATTCTAAAAGTATAAAAAAAAATGTGGCTAAATATGGTTATTAAAATTGTAATAAAAAGGGTATCTGTTCCAGGGTGTTTCCTTTAAGATAAGTTTCCCAAAACCGATTGTTTTAAACCAAATAATAGATCAAAACCAAACTTTTATGAGGGGTTAAAATCAATTGGGAATTAAGTCAACTGAAAGATTTTAAATAAAAGCTAATCACCACTTTGGGGTAGTACTGATAGGTGGTTTTTATAAACCCATACTTTTTGGGCAAAGGGTAGCTTTTCCAATTTATCATCTAGGGGCAACCCCGGAAAAATAATGAATTCTGCACCGCTTTTGAGAAGAAGGATGATTATGTTTGAAAAAGCTGAATAAGTAGTGTTGGAAACCCTGATTGTTAGGGTTTAAAAGTCCTCATTGTGTGTGTGTGTGTGTGTGTGTGTGTGTGTGTGTGTGTGTGTGTGTGTGTGTGTGGGCACAGTATACTTTGATTAGCAGCAATGATGAAAGTAGTAAAGGTAAAAGTACAAAAAACCAGTAAGTGGGGGAAAAGAAGAGGTTGAGACGTTAATAAAGGTAAAAGCAATAAAACTCGATTTGGAGTATTATATAGTAAAACAAAATGATGAAGCTGCGTATTAGCAATATGTAAAAAGTAAAAACAAAAGGGAAGGATGAGTTTAAATACATATTTTAAAGAAGAAAAAATTTAAAACGCTGCTGTGTTGTTATAAGTATCTCACAATTGTATTAGGTTTAAGTAACTGTATCATTAAAAATAAAGACTTTAAGCGTTGTGAATATGTTGTTCTTTAAGTAGACGTAGCACTAGTTTTGGTATTCTCTTTAACCCATAATGGTTCCTTATTTTATGCATATCTAGGGGTTTCGAAAAAAATTTTTATCCGATATCCATTTAAAATCATGGAAATGGTCACCAAAAGGGAAAATATACAAATAAAAAGAAGATTTATTGAAAAGATCAATGACGGTAAATGATCCCTAAAAAAAACAATTTACTGGTTTTAATGCAGATCGTTATTGTTTTTAATCATTAAATGATATTTATAATATGTAAAGAATTTTTGTAAAGCGTTATAATGAAAAAAATGACTTTCCTTTTATAAAGAGCGAATTTAATGGATGGTTCGGTAAATATACTTTAAATAATTTTTCAATTTGAATTTCGTTTTTAATTAACACGGCATTATGTATCAAAATGAATAGTGGTGGTATACGTTTTATGTTTAAAACAGTGCATAGTAGTTAGTATAATTTGGACCAGTTCAAAATTTTTTTTCCACATTTTTAGTTCTGAGAATTTTGAACTGCTATATTTTGGCTCTAAATATTAGGTATATAGAAAATTCAGAATTTTTGAAAAGGACTAGTGATTTAGAAATAAATATAGATATAAATTTATAAATGCAAGTTTCAATTTTACACACACACAAAAAATATAAAAATACATGTCGTAGTAGTTATACTAGACCGATTCTGAAGTTTCGCTGCCCTGGGGTGAAAAACGTTTTTCATATTTTTAATTTAAACTTATGTGTTGCGCTGTTCTTTGTTTATATACATGAAAAATTGGAATTTTTAAAGGACAAAAGATTTATTCATTTGCAAGTTTAACTTTTCTTACATATAATACAAACTTTGTTGTTAATAATTTGAAAATTTTTTTCACATTTTTTAGTTTGAAATTTTTAGCTATCTTTTTTTGTTATACATCCAAAATTGGAATTTTTTAAAGGATTAGTGATTTATAAAAAATATAAATATAAATGTACGCAATATTCAACCTTTATGTACTATTTTCACAAATATTTTTTTGAATTTTTAAATTCTGAATTTATTTTAATTTTGCCTGTTATTATTCAACCTATATACAAAAAATTAAAATTTTTTTAAAATTAATCTGATATGATAAAAGAGTATAACATTTTAAAAAACCACACTAAAAATTTTGCTGACTTATACATTTCATAAAATAATGTTATTCACCTTTTTCTTTCTTTGTAAAAGTTTTTGTTATTAAATTGTAATTTATATTTATATTTTTTATAAATCACTAATTTACCCAAAACAAATTTTGGCATTATAAACAGATAAAGCAAAATAAACCAAACAAAACCAAAAAAATGTAAAAAAAATTTTCAATTATTATTAACAAAAATTTTAAAGTTAAAAAATTAAATTACTTAAATCATAACATTTATTTTAAAAAATTAATTTTTTGATGTTTATAAACAAAGAAAAAATAAATTCAAAAAAAAAACCAAAACTAACTGGTAGAATGGTTTTAATGTAAAATTTTATTTTTTAAAAATAAATTATTTTAATCAATTAATTTTAACCAAAATTTTAATTTTTTATTAATAACAAAGCGCAAAGGATAGCATAAAAAAATTCGAATTTAAAAATTTCAAAAACAAAAGTTTGTGAAAATGTACAAAAGGTTGAAATTGCACAAATTTAATTTATTTATAAACACTAATCTTTAAAAAAATTCCAATTTTTTGGGACAAACAAAAAAAAAAGATAAACCAAAATTGAAACTAAAAAAATTGAAAAAAATTTTCAATTATTTTAAAAAGTTTGGGTTGAAAAGTTAAACTTGCACAAATAATAAATATAACACTTTAGTCCTTTAAAAATTCCAATTTTTTCTTATACTAAAAAAGAAAGAAAATACATTTCAAATTCCAAAAAATGAAAAGTTACGTTTTCACCACCAGACGACACCTTAATTCCAAATGGTCTTATAACTACTACGAATGTAAATCAGATTTTTTATATTTTGTTTTTAAAATTAAATTGCCTTTATAAAAATCATTTTATTTTTCATATCCTTTACTAAAATTTGTTTTTATATACAAAAATGATTAAAAAATAAACTAAAAAAGTAAATTTTAATGGTCCAAACCTCCTTATCTTTTTTAAAAAAAATTCTTTTATTTTGATACATACACCGCCGGGTTTAATTAAGAAACGAAATTAAATTGAAAAATTTTTAAAGTATATTTACCTGACCATTTTAGATTAAATTCTCCCTTATACAAAGGAAAGTCTTTATTTTTATTATAAGCTTTACTAATAAATTTAGTTACTATAAAAACATTTAAATTTTCCTCTCTTAAAAAGTAAATTCTTTTATTTAATTTTTACCTATTACTTTTCCAATAAACTTCTTTTTTTGTTTATATAAATTTTTACCCAATCGGAGGGTTATTTTTTAGTTTTAAAGGGGTTCAAAAATTTCCCCTTTGCTCCTCCCCAAAAAAAAAACACTGGTTTTTTCTTTTTTTGGTTTTTACTTTTCTTTAAAAAACCTTTTAAACAAAAATTTAAACTACCTTAAAACTTTTTCCCAAATTTTAAATTTTGGGCCCTTTTGCTTTAATCCAAAGAGTTTTATTTTTACTTTTTTGTTTTTTGCCCCCCACCACCACCACAACACACCACACCAACAAAACCACACACACACACACACACACACACACACACACACACACACACACAACACACACACACACACACACACACACACACACACACACACACAATGAGGACTTTAAACCCTAACAATCAGGGTTTCCAACACTACTTATTCCAGCTTTTTCAAACATAATCATCCTTCTTCTCAAAAGCGGGTGAATTCAATTTTTCTGAAATAAGATAAGCCCATTGGAAAAGCTACCCAGCCCGTATGGGGATTTATAGAAACCTATCAGTACTACCCCAAAGTAGGTGATTAGCTTTTTCTATAATATAAAACTACTTTCAGATTGTACTTGAACCTTCCCACGAATTGGGATTTCTAATCATGACCAGATGTTTAGGTTTTGATCTAGTTCAGTTTAGCCTGTGTTAAAACAGCCATCGGTTTTGGGAAACGGTTATCTGTATTTGGAAACACCCTGGATGACTATTTATGAGCCCACACTTTTTATTACAATTTAGTTAACCATGATATTAGCCTATCATTCTTCTTGTTTCCATGACTCGTTTAGAATTGGTCCTGCAGGTTTCGACTACATTTCGATCGGACGATGTCGGGTAAGATCGGCCTTAGGACATATGGTCTTGAAAATTTCTTGGAGACCACCTCATTTTTCCTATTGAGTCAACAAAGAAATTGTGGACCATATCCAAATTACAATGGAAAAAAATCAAGAAAGAATGGATCAATATTGACGATTTAGTTTATAATATATAGTTATAGGAATTGTTTGTAACTTTCAGATGAATTAAAACCACAAAAAATTATAATTGTAATTTTTTTTATTTTTTTTTTAAATATTACATCATTTTATATAGTAAACCTAAATATTTCTATAATCGTTTAAACTACCATTGCCACATTCCAGAATCTGGTCCACATGTCCATCCCAAGCAGGAATTTGTTTCACCTTTCTAAATGTTATAAAATCCAATTTGTGGTGCTCCTCATTTTCCCATGGTTGAAACTTATATGTAATGTTTTGTTCTAATAATACTTTAATTAAAATAATACTTAATTAGCATATGCTGCTGTATATACATTCACTTTGAAAGTGTCTTTATAAACAAATATTGTACCTCTTTGTAACACACATGAATCACCCCATAATAACTTGTATATGTACATTTTAAGGTAAATTCATTCATCAAAATCCTATCTATATCATTAAAGGTTAACGAACCTTTATCGGTAAAATTTCGTAAAACTTTTAACAGTATTGTCTAAGCTAATTTTCTATCAAATAATGTATTAATAATTACTTCATTTGAACTTTGAGTTTACACCAGATAAAACACTCATCCGGAATATGTTGCAATATATTCAAATAAATGTATAGCTTCCTGGGAGGGCAAAGAACGCTTCAGGTACTTTCTGTAGATTTGATCACTACTGGTTCTTCCTGTTATTGTTACTGAAAGTTGTACCCCAGGGTCTAGTATCAGTGAAATCAAAATTGACTAAGCGTTTATCGTCATAAGGATTGAGTATGACTTTATTTTGTTTAATGGTAAACACATCATGTTTCTTTGATCTTATGAGATGTTGATAGCGCCTTATTACGCCACCATCAAACAGAACCTGTTTATAATCATTAATCGTGATCTGCCTCACGCTTGCTTGCGTAGAACCCTTTGATTTTTTACAACCTTTTCATCAACCGCGTAAGCATACATTTTCCGCGAAGTCCTACAAATTCAACCATAATTTCCCATGGTTTTTCTTTCATTAAGCCGGGGACCTTTTATTTACTAATGGGAGTCCAAAGATGTTGTCGGGACTATAATCAGATGTATCGAATTTATCAATGTCCTCTTTAATACATTCATAGATATCGGGAACCGAAAAGGCGTATATGAGACTATCCGTATTTCAAGAGCTTGTATTATGGAACTTGGGTATGTAACCGTAATGAAAATTATATAAAAAGTTTTGAAACGTCTAAAACACTGAATCCTGCATATATAGGTTTATTGAAATATACTTCAAGCTTATTCATTTGAATGATAAGCATATCATTGTCAAATATTGTACCTATGAAAATTTTTTTTGATATGCACGAGCACCATAGCGATCCCATTTCGGTACTAGTCGTATGTCCTTTGTTACGTACATTTTCCATCAGCTTTGAAAACACTATTAATCATTAATTTATAGAAATTTTATCGAATTCATTTTGAGATTGCTGACCATGGCTGTATTTAAATCTATTTTTTTAACCATGGGGACTGTTTAAAACGTTATACGGTGTACACCAACTTCAATCCATATTTTAAATATACTTTTAAATTTCTGTAATAATTACAAAAGTTTTGGATACAAGGTAAGCAGTAATTTTTTCATTTTAATCAGGCTTGGAACCATATGTTCTGCCATAGATCACTGTGACCTCATGTAATTCTATAGGATAGTCTAAATCACACTCGACTATATAACCAATTTCCGAATCATCAGGATGGTTTATTAAATCTAAACTTTCAAAATTATTCATCAAAAAAAAAAATCCCAAATGGTAGAAATTCTGACATGGCGGCTCCATATAAATTATTCACGTCGTAGTACATTTAAACTTTAGGTGGGAAAATTTTTTCCCCATTAATTGTTACTTTCATAATTTAACATTAGTAAATTAATCCTCTTTAAAAAATTAGCATATCAATGTTTAAATAATTCTAATTTACTTGTGTAATTTTAAGATACATAATCTAAAATGTTTTTGAAATAAGTTTACCTTGATACCTTTTTTCTAAAATATTTTAAAGGATAAATGACAAATGGCATTTTCTTGAATGCGAAATTTTGAACTGTAAATTCATTTCCGCTTCGGTAGGCAGCCTAGTAGAGCATTGATTAATTGGACAGTGAGTGGTATGTTTTTGTAGAAGGCGATCTGAAGAAAATTGTTCAAGCATCGGTAACAAATAAATTTCTTACCTCATAATTCGATATCTGTTTTGAAAATAAAGCTGACATATTTTAATCCATGTGAAATGGTATACAGTGTTATCCTCTGATCAGAAAGTATTAAAAGATTTATGGGTTCTTTATCGCTTTGCTGATTACTCAATACAAAGGGTACAACTTTTTACCATTTATGCAGTACAAATTAATTGCGAGGTTGTTTAGTTTCTCAAATTTTTACATCATCCAGCTGAATGGGAAGTGAATTGAATCATACTTCAAAACATCTCTAAAATGAGGATAACTAGAAGTCCGATATGAATGCTGTGAAACGGGATATAATGCCGAAACAACGGCCCACAGGAAGCAATACTCATCGTTATTTTTAACATTAACAACAGCATGCTTTACTTCTATGAAGTGGAACTTTAACATAGGTTGAATCACCGCCTCTAAATGGGACATAGCTATTAATATTCACTTTTAAATGTAAGACTTCATGTACTGCCCAACCGGAATCCTTTCGGAAAACTCCTCTAATTTTATCCGTAACTTATCATACACGTTTTCATTGTACCAGACACGTATATTGGTTGAAATATCAATAACGCAATTTTTGTGGCAAAAGTCTTCAACTCAATACTATGATTTTGGGGTTGCATGAAATTACAGCCTAAGACCACATTTACCTTTAGCATAGATTGCCTTAACATTAATTTCACCTTACGTGCAAAACTATTATATGTGTTTAGTAAAATATCAAAGGGTCCTTAATGTTTGACATATTGATTATAATTCCTGTTAACAACCTACCATTGAAACATGAGTCTAGGGGTACCAACGTAATTCATGCATACCTTTTTATTGACAATTCCACTACCAACTTTTCTGAAGCGTTCTTTAACCGTCTCAATCTAACCAGATAGCACTTGAGCAATGCTAAATTGTCAAGCTAACAAGCTTTCATTGGTCTCATAATAAATTTTATGTTTAATTATATCTTGCAATAGCTTGATATTGGTGTTAACTATACGGATGTGCCTGGCAAATTCCTTTTGTTTTCAATAAGGAACAATGCGCTTTGTTAAATTAACCATCTCACTACTACTTGGCATACTCATAGCTAGCAATATGAAGCACACACGTAACAATGAACTTTTAACAAATTGCTCTTCACAACGGTTCTAGTCGCGATTGTAAAATATGATGACAGACAGATTAAGCAATAATAGTTACTCTTTACGTTTAACAAATTGCTCTCCGGTTTACAATAAAACTTCTAGTCACGATTGTAAAATATGATGCACACACTAGTGATTAAGTAATAATAGTTGCTTTTTACTTTAGGTAATTTGTTGTTGTGACGATTGTAATGTATCGACTGACGTGGACTGTTCTTTATCTACTTATATAGAGATAAGTTCGAAGGTCGGATAAGTTCGATCACCTTTTCCGAAGCTACGACTCAGCAATGAATCGTCTTTGTTCTCTCACCTTGAAAATTGTAAGCATAGACTTTGAAGCGTTGACAATGGATCACCTTTGTTCTTGAAAGAGATGTATTCAGAATCTATTTTTATAAATCAACCAGAACAATAGATCGTGTTTGTTCATTTCTCAAAGGTGTGACCTTGAAAATTGTAAGCATAGACTTTGAACCGTCGACAATGCATCATCTTTGTTCTTGATTTCAGAATTTTAGAAGCTATGACTCATCCATAACAATAGATCGTCTTTGTTCTCTCATGTGGCCTTGAAAATGATAAGCATAGACTTTGAAGCGTTGACAATGTACCGCCTTTGTGCTTGATTTCCTAGAATTGAGATGTATTTAGATAACAATCTATTTTTTATAACTCAACCAGAACAATGAATCGTCTTTGTTCTCTCACCTTGAAAATTGTAAGCATATACTTTGAACCGTCGGCTTGAACAATGCATCGTCTTTGTTCTTGATTTCCTAGAATTGGGATGTATTAACTCGACCTGAACAATAGATCGCATTCTATGAGAGAAACGGTTGCGAAACAGCTATCTGTTTTGGGAAACGGACCCCCTGTTTTAGGAAACGGCTACCTGTTTATAGGAAACGGCTACCTGTTTTTAGGAAACGGCTACCTGTTTAGGGGAACGGCCACCTGTTTAGACCACTTGAGGGCACTGGGAGGCGTGGCTTTGAAACATGCATAGACTTGCTTGAGACTGAGGGCAATGACTTTGAGGATACAGCTGTGTACCTACCACGTGGCCGAGGTGACCTTGAAGATGATGACCTTGATAAACCGTGTACTTGGACGTAGGCAATGTGATGACCTTGAGCAGAAACACTCGTAGAAAAAGTATAGTAGAAAAGTGGCCCAGAACCGCTATAGCTATACTACTGTTGTAGCACAAAACCAAATAAACAGATAAAAACAGAAATTTTTGAATTGAATAACATGTCCAATAATGTGCAAATCTCGGAAGATATTGCTGCTAATAGATTTTTAAGTATGAATAATGGTACAGATTGCATATTACAATTAATATTAATAAATAATTAAATTAATCTTATAGTAATATCCACTTTTTAACAATATCAACAGTTACTTCCCTAGGGAAATAATATATACGTGTTGTCATGCCAACTTGTAAAGTTTGTGTAAATTTAAGCTACTTCCCTAGAACGACATATTGTAAGTACTACTTACTTGATTGATAGTGAAAAAAATAATTTGATATATTTTGTTAAAATACAATTTTACACGCTGAAATATGTTGTTAAATAGTAAATATTGTTAGAGTATCCTTCGGAGGCTGACCGATGACAAGTGCGTGTTGATGGAGACAACAAAAAAAGCACATAAACCTTTTAGAACTCTATAATTAAACTAAATAAGTAATTTTGAACAAAGTTTTGCTGAAAATAATTTGACACATTGAAAATCAGAAAAGCATGCCATAACCTACTCTAAAAATATAACCTTACTTCACAAAAACACCTTTGTCCTTATCATTCCTCCCACCCGGTTTGTGTGACACTAAAAGGAAACATAAACCGATCCAGCCAGTCCTTATGTCGTGCAGACACGTGAATTTCTCTACGAGAGGATGATTCACTCTCAATTCACGCTCATTCATCCACAATGACTTGGGGAGACATCTCTTCTTCGTTGCTAAGAGGTTCGTCACAAAAAAAATGAGTCTGAATTTCTAAAGGTACTATACGCCGCACTGGTCGAACGAATTCCGCAGAAGGGGTTCCCACTTTAACAGGTCTTATATTACTATGTACACCTGGCAATAGTTCCTTAAATCTAGCTAACGGCCAGGCAGCTCGTTTTACATTGTCCTTTTCAACTAACACAAGCTCCTCCTTTTCAAATACATGAAGAGGTTGGTTCTTCTGGGTATTATGCTTGAGAGCACTAAGATTCTACTGAATCATTTTCTCAAACCGTCTTGAAGTTTCTGCCTATATTTTGCCTTCTTGGTGAGTCTAGTCACTTCCTAAATCACAATCAGTAACTCCAACTGCTTTCAAATCCTGAAGGAACATCACAGGTGCAATAGGTTCTACACCAACTTCTTCTGATACATATGTCAATGGGCGACTGTTTATTACTACCTTACAGTCACAAAGGACAGTCACCATTTCTTGATAGCTGAGCATAGCTCTTCCTAATACTCTTCTCAATAAATTCTTTAAAAGCCTGATTATCACTTCCCACCAACCTCCCCACCATGGGACTGCCGGTACAATAAATCACTCAATTTGCTTTACATTAGAAAATTCTTTCACTTTCTCCCAATCCAAGTCTTTAGAATGATTTTCAGTGCCACGAAAACAACAACCACTATCCGAATACATAATTTGTCAGCCGCTTCTGGTCATAAACTTTCATGTATCAAAAATTATCATGGACATGGTTAACGTTAGCTTTTGACGACTACGAAAATCTTAATTACTTAATTATTTGTGTACAGGCATAAAAAATTAAAATAGTAATAATAATAGTAGATTATTATGTAAGACGTGTAAGTTGATCATTATTGAGCTCAAGTTTTGCAGTCGAGACGACAGCTGATATTGCAAAATTGAGCGAAATATTGATCAACTTACACGTCGAACGCAATATACGCAATATACTTATCTTATCTTCAAACCTTAAATAAGTCTCCTACGGAGTGAAGACTGATGACACGTGTGCGTCCTTCTGATAGATTGATTCTATTTGAAATTTTCTATCAAAATCACATTATTCTAGCCCCATTATTAGTTTCAACTTCAGTCTCATGATTAGGTTGAAATGAATAATGGCGTAAGGCGTATGTGATTTGAAATCCATAGTAAAGGACAACATAAACTATCGAAATTGACAGTAATAATTATGTTTATTAGTCCCTTGAAGATAATAGCTATTTATGTATCAAGTCCACAATGCAAGGCTTTATTGAACGAATCCAGTTTATGGTTAAGAGGGCGAGTTGAATAAAGTCTACTATGGACGAGATGCATAGAAAGCTTTATGTTCGACTGCTAAATTTGCCTGATTAACGAAACAAAAATATATAAATTCAATGACATTTTTATTACATTTGTACATATGAATTTGAAACGACAATAGCAAAAAAAAGTAGCTTTATAGCACCATACTTGAAAGCGGCAACTCAGCAGCGATTGTCGTGTGCGAGAGAGACGGGAGCATTGCGGCTGTTCAAAGCCGTTCTCTGTACATTCTCTGCGTTCTATACCATTTTTCCGCAATAGTTTTGCTGTTTTATTAACGCGTAAGTAGAACGGGGGCACCATGGCTGCCATCTTGGATTTTGACGTCACAAGGATGCCCCACGTGGGAGACCATATTTTCAACCCTTATTTTTTATGGTTTCTTTTCGGAGACCTTTTTCAACCCCTAATTATTTTTGGTTTTACACACCCACGTGTGACCGTATTTTCCACCCCTATGGTTTCTTTTCGAAGGCCCTTTTCATCCCTAATTATTTTTGTTTTTTACTCGTCCACGTGTAGGACGTGTTTTTTCACCCCTATTTTATAGCCGCCCGCGTGTAGGACGCGTTTGTTCTACCCCTGTGGTTTCTTT
Source organism: Vesta saturnalis (assembly GCA_036346205.1). Taxonomy (NCBI): domain Eukaryota; kingdom Metazoa; phylum Arthropoda; class Insecta; order Coleoptera; family Lampyridae; genus Vesta; species Vesta saturnalis. The sequence goes on from JARFJB010002116.1 coordinate 541,472, forward strand.
TCGGTGATCAACCCTTGATAGAATTTTCAACCCTAATTAGAGCCTTTTTGAAAGCAATGTACTTGCTCACGTAAGGGGCAGGTGTAGGGGGTGGTCTTGGGGTTGGTTTTGGAGCTTGGAGCTGGTCTGGGGCTTGGGTTAGGACTTGGGCTAGGTCGTGGGACTGGGGGCAGATGTAGGGGCTGGTCTTGGGCTGGGACTGGAGGTGGACTAGGTCTTGGACTTGGGGTGGGGGAAGGCTAAGGTGACAACTATTTCAGGCAATTATAGGTCATTTTGAACTGATGAGGGACTTGGGGTGGGAGAAGGCTAAGGTGACAACTATTTCAGGCAATTATAGGTCATTTTGAACTGATGAGGGTTAGCATTCTGATTGAAAAGGATGTTATTTAGTCTATATAAACGAGGTTTCTGGTAGAGTATCTGTTAGTATCGTTTAGCGATTCAAGATGGAAGGTCAGTTTAAGCACCCCTTTTCGGCGATAGTTGCGGGTCCGTCGGGTTGTGGGAAATCGTATTTTACCGTGGATTTTCTAAAAAATAACAAAACTGCCTGCGATACAGCTTTTGAAAAAATTATCTGGTTTTACAGTGAGTGGCAGCCTTTATCCAAAGATCTCTGTGGAATTTCAAAAGGGTTTATCTGATATGGAACAGTTTGACGGGGAAAAACCTGTCTTAATAATAATTGACGATCCAATGCGCGAAACTAACTGCTCTGTGGTTGATAATTTTCCAAAGGGTTTGTCATCATCGAAATTTAAGTGTGTTTTTCTTAACACAGAACATATTTCATCAAGGACGTGGACAGCGGGATATTTCTCTCAACGCACATTACATAATTTTGTTTAAGAACCCACGTGACAGAGCTCAGATAAGGCATTTAGCAAGACATATCGCCGGACAACCCAAAATTTTTAGAAGCAGCGTACCAAGATGCTACTTCAAGCCCGCACGGATATTTATTGTTCGATTTAAAACAGAATACACCGGATGTGCTACGTTATAGAACAAACATATTCGGGCCTCAAGGTATCTGCCAGGTATATATAGCGAAAAAAGGGTTTAAGTCTCACAGTCATAAAGATTACATCACATACGATGGCTGACGTTTTAAGCGAGAACACTGATATCCGGCATGCATTAGCCAGATTAAGTAAAAGTCAACGTGACGCTTTATTGAAATGTTTGGATAGTAAGCTTGTAGAGTGTATTTGCGAGTGTGCACATAACATTTTAAAAGGTCGTGTACCTCTGTCAGATGACCAGAAGCAGCGACTCTCTCAACATAAGCACACTTTAAGACGCTTGGCACAGAGAGGCGAATCTATAAAAAAGAAGAAACAGTTTCTTGTACAGAAAGGTGGTGCATTTCTACCACTCCTGTTAGGATCATTACTCGGCAGAATCCTAGGTAATCTGTTTCAATAACCATGGATCACAATCTGAAGAAGATGATTATTGTACGGATGGACTTTATACAGCGCTTACAGGCACCAGATGTTACACAAAACTACATTTTAACACAGCTGGGTAACGGTATGGGTAAAGTTTTAAAAACCAGAATGACCGACCATGACAAATGGTATCTACACTTTTCCAATCAGTTACGTCAGCCCACCAGCACAACAATCAGCAGTGACGCTGTTGCTGATGATATTAGAGATTTACCGTCTGACAGACGACGAGATAGTATCAACGCTTCCGCCTTCATATAAGAGAAAAGGCGCGGCTTTGTTACGTATACTGAATACGAGCAGCGATGTTTTTTGGGATAAAAGAGGTACTGTCACAATAAAAGGCGAGATCATATCACATTCCAACATTATCGATCTGGTTCACGAGACGTTAAGAAAACGAAAAACTACAAACCCACGCGTTTGGCGTCAGTTTGCGACGTACATTAACGAGATAAATATACCACGAGAGTTTATCGGAAATGCGCAAAGGCATGATGTTTCTGTATCACCCAGCGTTGAACGGACCCTCACAACAACAACTATAGGTGAGAATTACGATGCTGATAGTGAAACGTGGGAAACACCGAGAAGAATCTCTCAAAGAAGAAGAAGAGGAATTTCACTAGATTGAGATTCGTGGCGGCCATAACATGGATGCTGTATACTATGATCCTGCTCACCCAGCAGGGTTCGCTGGTATAACACCTTTAACTAATGCTGTAAATGGTAGACATGGTGAAGTGAAAAATTGGCTGCAGGCACAGAAAGCTTATACGGAACATAAACCAGTCTGAAAAAAGTTTCCACGAAATAAACATATTGTGAGTAACCTTTACGAGTTGTGGCAAGCGGATATTTGTGATATGCGAACTTTAAGTCAACACCATAGTGGATACAACTACATACTAACGGTAATTGATGTATTTAGCAAGAGGGCATGAGTGAGAGCACCTAAAACGAAGACAGCCTCATCTGTAATTGAAGCATTCGCGGATATTTTTAAGGATTGCGACAATACTCCGGCAAATCTACAGGCGGATAAAGGCAAAGAGTTTGTAGCGAGCAGTGTACAAAACTTTTTCAAGAAACAAAATATCAATTTCTATGTAGCAAATTACCCCGATATAAAAGCATCTGTAGTTGAAAGATTTAATAAAATATTGAAAACAAAGATGTGGCGTTATTTCACTTACAAAAATTCCTACAAGTATATTGATGTACTCGAAAGACTTGTGACTGCTTACAACAATAGCCCTCATTCAAGTATAAAGATGGCCCCCGCGACTGTAAACGATAAAAACATTTTGGAAGTGTGGAATAACCTGTACGCGAAAGGTTTAGGTCCAGTACGCCATCCTAAATATAAAGTCGGTGAGCACGTCAGAACCGCCAGAACTAAGTACACCTTTGAGAAGGGATATGAAACGAGGAAGTTTTTACAATTAGTGCGGTGATAAAAAGAAGATCACCACTTTATCGACAAATCGATCTTAATAACGATCCTGTTGAGGGTAGCTTTTACGAAGAAGAATTGCAAGTTGTTACGGTTGATAAAGATACTCTATTCAGAGTCGATAAGATTCTAGCAGAGAAGGGCCGTGGGCGATATAAACAATACTTGGTGAAGTGGCTTGGATACAGTGACAAATTTAATAGCTGGGTGTTAGCTTCGCAGTTGAGAGATATATAAAAATGGAGTTTTTATACCATGTGGGTTGTAGGGATATCGGAAATTCAGTACCCATGTTCTTTTGCCGCTGTAAGTGCAACAGATAATTTAATTTATTATAGAACAGAACCACCTGGCCAGAACGTGTTAGAAAAGATATTAAAAAGGCCGCAGAATATTTTCGACGCGACAACGAGAAGATCATTTATACTGAAGATGGCTCGTACGCGATACGATTTGCTTCGGAAAATTATGCCAACATAGAAGAAATTATCAGCGAACTAAATAACCATGTACTAATAAGTAAATTGCTAACAATCGAATATCATAATCTAACTAAGCGCGTTACTACGAAATTAAAAACTCAGCTCTCGCTATTCGGGTTCTCGCAAGGTCTAGCCTTACAATTGGGTTATCGTCCGTATCAGAACATAGCTATGGAACCAATACCCCCTCACCCCGCTAGTATATGGATAGGATTACCAACTCAGATGTTTGTTTATTGCGACATCGTTGAACCGCAAATTGTGGGCGATGTTTTATCTCCGCTTATGCGTATAATAAACATTACCTCAGAAAACTATGCTTACGGGGGTCATAAAGATGTGGTTTTTTCGCCTGCACACTACATACCGGTAATGACACGGGAATTTGAAAACATCGATATTAATATAAAAACAGATACGGGTGCAGCAATACCATTTGAGTTTGGAACGTCGTGTCTGAAGCAACACTTTAAGAAAGTACAATAATGGTTTGCCCTTATCAGCAATATTACATGAATCAGGCCGGTAACGGTATCGGCTCCATCTACAGAGGTGCGCCATATTAACGTGGTCATGGGATAGGGAGCTGGTTAGGTGGTATATTTAGAAGTATAATACCGTTATTTAAGTATGGCGCAAAGGCTATTGGAAAAGAAGCTCTTACAACGGGTGCTAATATTCTTGGTGACGTCATAGAGGATCGACCTATTAAGGATTCGTTTCAAGAAAGATTTCATGAGGCAGGTAGAAATCTTAAGCGTAAAGCCGACGAGAAAACCGATAAAATGATGGAGGGTTCGGGTTATAAAAGAGTACGTCTGTTCGATAATAACCAGTATCTACCGAGAGCTGTTGCTAAGAAGAAGCCTACTTACGACGATGTATTTTCAAGATAATGGCTTTTCTACATGCCCAATCGTGTGAATGCGTCATGTCCGAATTGGATTTGTTCGCTTTACCGTCGACGCAGGCAAGTATCGAGAGTGGTGAATGGATATTTTACAAGCTTTTATCAGCTCTGAGTGATGACGCCCCAGTAAAATTTGTAGTCCCCGGAAATGGAAACGATTATGTAGATTTAAGCCAGACCATGTTGTACATCACAGCTAAAGTTCTAAAACAAGATGATACAGCACTTACAGGCGCTGATGTTGTAGCACCGGTAAACAATTGGATGTATTCGCCTTTCTCCCAAGTAGAGGTTTACTTAAATCGGAAGGTGGTGTCACAACAAAACAACACCTACGCATACCGTTCAAATATCGAAACGCTGCTAAATTATGGAAAGGAGGCCAAGAGTTCACATCTAGGACGTACCTTATTGCACAATGATACAGCTGGACAGATGAATAAACTGGGAAACGCAAATAACGGTTTCCCAAAACGTCTAGTACTTGCGGCTACCGGGAAACAGATGGAGATGATTGGTCACATGCACTCGAATTTGTTTAATCAAGAAAAGTTTCTCATAAGTGGTGTTGAGTTAAAGGCTAAATTTGTACGATCAAGAGACCTTTAGCCTAATGGCGGCGCTCGCTTCAAATTACAAGACGCGAATTATAGACGCTAGTTTACTGGTGAGACGTATGCGAATCAATCCAACTATTCTAATTGCGCACGCTAAAGCTTTAGAAACAACTGCTGAAAAATACCCTGTTACAAGGACCGACGTAAAAGTGTTAACTATACCTGCAGGAATACAGCGAAAATCATTGGATAATGTTTTCCTGGGTCAGTTACCTAAACGATGCATCGTAGGGTTTGTAGCAAATAAAGCCTTCAACGGTGATTACCCCTCAAACTCGTTCAATTTTCATCACTGCAATATTAACTACATGTCTATATATATATATATATATATATATATATATATATATATATATATATATATATATATAAATTGAAATGTTATAATTAGTTTAATTTATTATTAAGTATTAAATTATTAAATTATGATTATGATTATGGATCTCAATGGGGAAAGGGTTCAAGGATTTAGTTGAAGATAATATATTTTGTATAAGAAATATCCTATACTAAATTGAATTTGACGTATAAAATTTGCTCTGAATAAGTTTTGCTTTCTAACGCATGCGTTACTGACTTTAAGTGTAAAATAATTAAACTGTCAAAATGTCAAATAATTAAGAAATTTTAATGTTTTGATCAAAATGTGAAAATTTAGAAAAAAAGGAAATGATTTGTTTCACAGGTGTTTACACAGGTAAATAATTGAAATTCTTAATTAATAACATAAAACAAATATAAATTGCAGGGAAATACCAATAACAGGGTTATAAAAAATTTTAAAACTCACAGATACAATCCTTCCTGTCGATTGAATGATGTCTTCAAACTTCAGCTGGAGGCAGGCAATGTTCACTCGGATGTTGTTGTTACGAATATCCAACTGCTATCTCGGTTCTCAAGACACCAACCTCCAATCTTCAAGTGTTTTCTTCCAAAAACGGCAACCTCAACACTTATTTACTATGGTAACTTTTATTAAAAATGGTTTTAAATCCTTATGACTGATTTCGTTTAAAATGTATTATTAGTATCCAAGATTTTTGTTAACACAATTTTATTTTAGTTACCGAAAATATAATATTTATTTAAGAGGAATTGTCCGGATAAAAAACAACTTTTCACCAAATAAAATGGAATTTAATTTGGTATTTCAGAATTATTTTAAATCGGAAAACATGAAAACAAATTTTACACAAAATCGTGACATCAATTAATCGTACAGCAATGATTTATTAACAACGACAGGTATCGGTGACCGAACTATTTAATTTTAACCGAAGTTATAAAAACAAGTGCTCTCGAATTATTCGTACCGTAAACTTTCTCGACGAAAATAAATTAGGTTATGTAAACACGAACTTAGCAACACTGTTTTAATCTTTTCACTTTTGGAACAAAAACTGGAGGAGAATGACTTCTGAGCTCTTGCTTTTATAGGTTTCTGGTTGCTACAGAAATTTCAATTTTTACAGCCATATTGCAAAATTTACAATGAATGTGATTGGCTAATCAAAATTAAGAATTGTACAAAATGGAATTTTGGCCGTAACTTTCTTATACATGGTCGGAAATGAAATTTAAAAACAGAAATGAAAACTATGTGAAATTTCGAATAAAAGGACACCGAATAAGCAATAAATCCTACCACTAATAAACGAAACAACTTAATCTAATCAAAATAAGCTACTAACTATACACACTTACAAGCTACACTAAAATTACTTGCGAAAATGGAATTCTGAGGACAATTTACATAAGAAAACATATCTTTTTAAATTCGAAACATTTAATTTAATGAAAATTTTAAGTTTTTGTAAATTTGTCTAGAAATCAACTTAGATTTAGCAAAATTTTGCGGATAAAACGCTGTATCCTTATAAAAACTTATTTATATTGTGAAAGAACAACTATTATTTGCTTTAAGAGCAAAAACTAAATCTAATAATATGGAAAAAGTATAAAATTATGTGAAAATCTAAAATTTACAATGTAACCATACTTAAATTTTAAATATGAAATAAATTCATATTAAAAAATGTTTTTAGCACATAAAATGTTATGTTTAAGGTTTGTATAACTTGTCTTTATTGTTCACACTACTTATTTGCAATGCATAATGTTATTTAGTCTTGCATGGAAAATGTCTCATCGTCTAACACTGTTTTGGGATTTTACACTATAAATTGTACGGCACTATAAATGTTTGTATGCCAAAATGTTCTAAATGTCTTTCTTGTTGTGAATCATTTATTATAAATTTTGTCACTAATTCACTAACAAAAATGTGCGAAAATTGTCTATACTATCCACATTATAACCCTTTTAACAAAATTTTGTATTTCCTGCTCTTAAAAACTAAACATACCTTATCCCTAACATAATCCTAACTACATAGTCCATGTTTAAACACCTGTGAAATGTCTACTTGCCAAATTAACTTTGAAAAATAGAATTTTATTGTAAAAATTGCACTACTAAAATGACTCTACGAAAATAGTGATATTTAACATCTTTGACAATTTTGGTAGCAACAAATTGCTTTTTATGATGAAACCAAATTTAGCAAATGATATTCAGATCAATTTATACCAAATAAATTTATTTTAAACACATCGTGAACCATATTTATGTAACATTGTGTCTCGCACTTGTCTCGAGCCAGAAATTACCCTTTTATGACCCAAATGTCATGTAAGCTGTCCGATACTTCTATTACCTCTTTCTAAACATCTCAAATTCCCAATTTAAGAATGAAGATATTTTTGTACAAGAAAATATTAAGTTCTTTAATTGACCTACCTATTAAAATTAAATTTTGAAATATGGATAAATCATGGATATATGAAATTTACCTCTACTACTACCATCCTTTATATTGACTAATTCATATGTAGTCCAAAACATTTTTTACCCTATACGGACCTTCATATGGTAGTAAGAGTTTTGCACACATTTTTCGTCTCTATCTGCAACTGTTAAACGGCGTATGATTACTAAATCTCCTTCCTTAAATGTAACCTTCTTTTTAATTTTGGCAGAATGTTTCTTTTCATAATTATCTAAAATCTTCCACAATCTTTCTTTGACTTCTTGGAGCAAATTTTCAACTTCAATTTCTTCTTCTTGTTGCCTCCAGGGTCTTTCTGGTATAATCTTTTTATTAATGTTATCGGAGCTACCTGTGTTCTAACATTCGGTACTTCATTGATGCACTTCTCTATGACCTTAAGATACTTCACCCAAGCATTATGTTTCTCATACGTGAATATTCTTAAAAATTTAATCACTTCTTTGATATATCTTTCGGCTGGGTTGCCTTGAGGATGTCTGATCGAACAGAAATAGATCTTTATTCCATCTCTTCGAACTTCTTTACAAATTTGGCAGTTCTGAAATAAGTGGCATTGTCGCTAAAATAGCTTTTGGCTTTCCTGTTTCTTCCATGAATTTCTCAATAGAAATCGTAGCTTGTTTTGCTGTGCATTCCTGCTAGGGTATAATTTTATAAATTTAGAAAAATATCGACGATTACTAATATATTTTATATCCGTTCTGACCAGGTACTAAATTTCCAATATAGTCAATTGCTATTATTTCTAATGGTTTACTCACTTTTATACTTTTGACAAGGTTGAAATTAGTGTGGTTCTTCTCTTTAGCTAATATGCAAAGCTCACATTTATTTATAATATTCTTGACGTATGTTAAATCCTTCTTTGCATAGAAATTTTCTCTAAAAATTAACCAAGTTTTCCTAATTCCTAGATGTCCGTACGTTTTGTGTAAATCCATTATGATAAATTTTGCTATATCTTCATTTACTACAACTAACTTTCCTGTATTAAAAACTTTAATAATTCTATCATTCAAAATACAGTAATCCTTATATATTTCTTCTTTAGATTCCAAAATCTTCTTTTTAAGTTCTAAAATTGCGTTGAATTTTGTAAATTTCTTAATTCTTGTGCCAAAATGTAGGTTTAATTTGTTCAAATGCGCATAAAACTCTATTTTCCTTAATGTCTATATTATCCTTCCTGCTTAACGCATCTGCTACCACATTATCCTTGCCTGGTCTATGAGATATGTCGAAATCATACTCCTGCAGAAGTAACGACCAATGGTACATCCTATGATTCTTAAAATTAGTTGTTTTCATAAATGTTATTGCCGAGTTGTCAGTTTCAATTTTGAATTTGTTGCCTAATAGATAAAATTTTAATTTGTTTACTGCGTAAACAATGGCCAGTAGTTCCTTTTCTGCTGTAGTGTATTTGATCTCATGCACTTTTAAAATTCTCGAAAGAAAACAAATGGGTACTTCTTCGTCTCCTTGTTTTTGACATAATTCTGCTGCGATTGCATAGAAAGATGCATCTGTCCTGAGTATAAATGGTAACTTAAAATTAGGGTGTCTTAAAATCATATTTGTAAATAAACTTTCCTTAATACTAATAAATGCTTCTTCTTTCTTCTATCCCAACTCCAACGTACGTTTTTCTTAACAAGTCTACCAAAGGAATAGATAATTCAGCATATCCGGAAATGAACTTACGATAGTAATTAACTACCCCTAAAAAGCCTCTCAACGTTCTTAAATTTTAGGACGAGGATATTCTTTATTTCGGCCAATCTACTATCATTTAGTTTTACTCCCGTCTGCCCTATTTCATAACCCAAGTACATGACTTCTCTCATAAAAAAGTAACATTTTTCTAAATTTAATTTTAAACCATTTGTGGCTAAAGCTTCCATGATTGTTTTGATGTGTAGACAGTGTTCTTCTTCGTTCTTACTAAATATTAGAATATCGTCTATGTAGTGCATACAGAAATGTTCAAATCTATTTAAAATTTCTTGCATAGCTCTTACTAATGCAGCAGACGAAGAACTAAGTCCGAAAGGTACCACTTTAAATTGGTATATTTCTCCTTCGATACTAAACCCTGTGTACTTCCTACACGACTTTTCCAAAGGTATTAGCCAAAATGAATTCTTAAGGTCTAATTTAGTAAAGATTTTCTCTCCCAAATTTTACTAAGGAGCACGTCCATATTTTGTGGCGTTTCATATTGAGGTTTAGATCTGGAATTGAGCTTCCTTGCATCAAGGCACAGTCTAATGCTGTCATCTTTTTTCTTTACAACAACCAACGGATTTAGATAACTAGTCTTTGATCTTTCTATGATACCGTTTTCTAGCATTTCATTAATTTCTCTTTTAACCTGCTCTCTTCTGGCGTAGGGAATAGGATATATTTTGTTATGGAACGGAGAATCGTCTGTCACTTCAATTTTATGTACATATTTACTTGCTACGCTAGGTTCTTCATTTATCAACACCAAATTTTCTTGTATAATGTTTATAACTTCTTGCTTGTAACCAATGTGATTGATATCAAATTGCTCATCCTTTATAATTCTTTCCACCTTCAAATACTGGATATGCGGTTTATATAAATTTAATCTTTTATTGTAGGGCTGTACCCAGTTTAATTCATCTTTACCAATTCTTATCTTCATATGTTGCGCATCGATAATCAATTTTAATTGCTTAATCAAATCCATTCCGATTATTAACTCCATTTTAAATTGTTAGTTATAAACCATTGTGTTTTAAAAATCTGTTCCCTACCTTAGCTTCAGTATGTAGCATCCTATTTATAGTGCTAAGCTTCTTATCCGTTGCTGCCATAACTTCTATTTTGTTTATTCTAATGATCTCATCTTTAAATAAATCGTTATTCTCTACGATGATTTTTTCCTGTATTAATGAAATTTCTGATCCGGTATCAACTAATCCTAATAAATTTAAATTCTTAATTCTAATGTTAACGAAAGGTAATAAAATGTTTGCAGTTTCTGGTTCTGAATTTTGTTCAATTTCTAAAAATTCCGTAGGATGTTGGTAGTTTGTCTTTACATTGTTGACAAGGAAGCTCGTATTTAAAAATTTTGAACGGTGATCTTGTCAAAGTCCTTTTGTGTGTTCTTTTCTTCGTCTTGGGATGCATTACGATAGCATTGACCCAACTAATCCTTCCACAACTCGGTTCCTCCTTCTCTTCTCGTACCTGGATGTTATTCACCCTCCTATTCTGATCATCCACGATCTCTTGGTATGGCCTTCTATTTTCTTTTTGCATATCATTTCTACGATGATCCTTTCCTTCATTCTCTCTATTATTCTGATGCTCCGTTCATTATCCTTGGCTTGATTGTTGTAATTAAATCTGTTCCTATCGTAGCCATTATTATATCCTCCTCGTCTTTGTTGGAAGTTGTTCCTCTCTCCCGATCTATAATTGCCTTCCTATTGTTGCCATTTTGGAAATACTCTCTACGATTATCAGCACGATGATATTGATTTTGATAATCTCTCCTGTCATTTCCATAATTCCTATTATAATTGTCTCTCCTATTGTCCTCTCTTTCGTGCCTGTAATTATATTCCTTCTGTCATTTCCATAATTCCTAGTGTTAAATTCTCTTTTCGTAACTGTTCTGATGCTGTTCATACATCGTATCTTCTTAAAAATTGCAGTAGTGATGTTATATTATCTATATTTTGCAGAATAATGTTTTCTGCCACATTATTCTCCAGTTGCCTTGCTAAATATTGGACTATTTCTTGTTCATTCATCGGTGGTGTGAAGTATTTTGCTATTTGGTATTTCTTCATTACATAAATCTCCCTCAAGTGCCATAGTTTTGTCATACTTCGCCCTTGAAAATTCTTCCTTATTACATTTTGTTGGACATCACTCCAATATTGTTTGGTAAATAATTCCTTGAAGTGCTTATAATCGGTACATTGCTCTTGTACTAAATTGTACCATAGTTCGGCATTCCTTTAAGCATCTTTCTTACCAAACGCATTCTTTGTTTATTGTCCTTGATGTCATTAAAATATTCTTCTATATTTTTCAAAAATAGCATTGGCGATTCTTGCTTCTTTCCTTCAAATTTATATGGCATCTCTTGATTCCACATGCAATTTTCCCAGCCGATTTGAAAATTTCGAGGTGTTTCACGTTCTTTCAACTCTTCTAGGTCATGATCGTACATTCTTAATTTATTGCAAATTTCCCCTATCTGTTTCTTGTTCTCATCCTTATTCTTATCCACCTGGAAACATATTTGTTCGTGGATGTCTTGTATCCTTCCTACTTTATCGTTTATTTCGTTAGAAACCTCTTCTCTTAGACGGGTTTCAGTTCTAATATTCTTGTCCAACTTTCCTATCTTGTCATCTACCTCTTCCTTATTGTCGATAATCGTTCCCCATAACTTATCATTTTCTCGGTGCATATTATTGCTTAATTCTTCCTTCGTTTTCTCCATTTTATGCACTAACTTCTCTTTATCGTTCTCCACTTACTCACTTGTCTATCGATACTTTCTACCAACTTGTTAAATTTCATTTCCATCTTCTCATCTGCTCTACGTATCTCCTCTTTCCTATTTTCTTCTAACTTACGCATATCCTCCTTCCTTTCTTCCTCTGCTTCTTTCTTGTCTTGCTTCCTATTTTCTTCCAGCTTGTTAAATTTACTATCAATATTTTCTTCTGCTTCTTTCTTGTCTTGCTTTCTACTTTCTTCAGCTCTCATTAGCATGGCGATTATCATGTCCACGTCTAAGCTCTTGCTTTCTCTCACTGGACTTCCCCCTTCTTGTTGTGTTTCAACATCCTTTTCAATATCCTCCATCTTTGTAACTAGATCCTGTCTTTTCTCTTTTACCTCAATATCTTTAGGTCCGTAAACTTTACCTGATCTAGTTACCCTACGATCTTGCATTAACTAATTGTACTAACTAAATTTGCCCCTTTTTATAAAAATCCTAACACTAATAACACAATAAACAATAAACAATAACTAATAACAAATAACAATGAACGAAAAAATGAAAAACTAAATATCTATAAAATTTTTTGTGCTTTTTATAACAAAATCTTCAAACTAAATCGTGCCCACACGTTGCGGTGCCAATAAATTGAAATGTTATAATTAGTTTAATTTATTATTAAGTATTAAATTATTAAATTATGATTATGATTATGGATCTCAATGGGGAAAGGGTTCAAGGATTTAGTTGAAGATAATAAATTTTTGTATAAGAAATATCCTATACTTAATTGAATTTGACGTATAAAATTTGCTCTGAATAAGTTTTGCTTTCTAACGCATGCGTTACTGACTTTAAGTGTAAAATAATTAAAAACTGTCAAAAATGTCAAATAATTAAGAAATTTTAATGTTTTGATCAAAATGTGAAAATTTAGAAAAAAAAGGAAATGATTTGCTTCACAGGTGTTTACACAGGTAAATAATTGAAATTCTTAATTAATAACATAAAACAAATATAGATTGCAGGAAATACCAATAACAGGGTTATAAAAATTTTAAAACTCACAGATACAATCCTTCCTGTCGATTGAATGATGTCTTCAAACTTCAGCTGGAGGCAGGCAATGTTCACTCGGATGTTGTTGTTACGAATATCCAACTGCTATCTCGGTTCTCGAAGACACCAACCTCCAATCTTCAAGATGTTTTCTTCCAAAAACGGCAACCTCCAACACTTATTTACTATGGTAACTTTTATTAAAAATGGTTTTAAATCTTATGACTGATTTCGTTTAAAATGTATTATTAGTATCCAAGATTTTTGTTAACACAATTTTATTTTAGTTACCGAAAATATAATATTTATTTAAGAGGAATTGTCCGGATAAATAAAACAACTTTTCACCAAATAAAATGGAATTTAATTTGGTATTTCAGAATTATTTTAAATCGGAAAACATGAAAACAAATTTTACACAAAATCGTGACATCAATTAATCGTACAGCAATGATTTATTAACAACGACAGGTATCGGTGACCGAACTATTTAATTTTAACCGAAGTTATAAAAACAAGTGCTCTCGAAATTATTCGTACCGTAAACTTTCTCGACGAAAATAAATTAGGTTATGTAAACACGAATTAGCAACACTGTTTTAATCTTTTCACTTTTGGAACAAAAACTGGAGGAGAATGACTTCCTGAGCTCTTGCTTTTATAGGTTTCTGGTTGCTACAGAAATTTCAATTTTTTACAGCCATATTGCAAAATTTACAATGAATGTGATTGGCTAATCAAAATTAAGAATTGTACAAAATGGAATTTTGGCCGTAACTTTCTTATACATGGTCGGAAATGAAATTTAAAAACAGAAATGAAAACTATGTGAAATTTCGAATAAAAGGACACCGAATAAGCAATAAATCCTACCACTAATAAACGAAACAACTTAATCTAATCAAAATAAGCTACTAACTATACACACTTACAAGCTACACTAAAATTACTTGCGAAAATGGAATTCTGAGGACAATTTACATAAGAAAACATATCTTTTTAAATTCGAAACATTTACTTTAATGAAAATTTTAAGTTTTTGTAAATTTGTCTAGAAATCAACTTAGATTTAGCAAATTTTTGCGGATAAAACGCTGTATCCTTATAAAAAACTCATTTATATTGTGAAAGAACAACTATTATTTGCTTTAAGAGCAAAAACTAAATCTAATAATATGGAAAAAGTATAAAATTATGTGAAAAATCTAAAATTTACAACGTAACCATACTTAAATTTTAAATATGAAATAAATTCATATTAAAAATGTTTTTAGCACATAAAATGTTATGTTTAAGGTTTGTATAACTTGTCTTTATTGTTCACACTACTTATTTGCAATGCATAAAGTTATTTAGTCTTGCATTGAAAATGTCCCATCGTCTAACACTGTTTTGGGATTTTTACACTATAAATTGTACGGCACTATAAATGTTTGTATGCCAAAATGTTCTAAATGTCTTTCTTGTTGTGAATCATTTATTATAAATTTTGTCACTAATTCACTAACAAAAATGCGTGCGAAAATTGTCTATACTATCCATATTATAACCCTTTTAACAAAATTTTGTATTTCCTGCTCTTAAAAACTAAACATACCTTATCCCTAACATAATCCTAACTACATAGTCCATGTTTAAACACCTGTGAAATGTCTACTTGCCAAATTAACTTTGAAAAATTGAATTTTATTGTAAAAATTGCACTACTAAAATGACTCTACGAAAATAGTGATATTTAACATCTTTGACAATTTTGGTAGCAACAAATTGCTTTTATGATGAAACCAAATTTAGCAAATGATATTCAGATCAATTTATACCAAATAAATTTATTTTAAACACATCGTGAACCATATTTATGTAACATTGTGTCTCGCACTTGTCTCGAGCTAGAAATTACCCCTTTTTATGACCCAAATGTCATGTAAGCTGTCCGATACTTCTATTACCTCTTTCTAAACATCTCAATATATATATATATATATATATTGACGGGCAACAAATTCCATCGAAGGACTTTACAGCTAATGGTTTATATGTAAGAGCGTACCACACCTTATTCTCTGGTACGGGTATTCATTTTTTGAATGAAGGTAACGATATATTGAGAAGTGATTACCCCAACGGCTACTGTTTAATGGCCTTTGACTAGTCTGCAAACGCTAGTACGCACTGGAATTTAGTTAGAAACGGCTCCCTTCGGCTGGAAGTCGGGTTTGAATAAGCGCTCACCGTAACCGTTAACTGTTTGGTGTATGCAGAATTCGATAAACTGATCGAGATTGATAAACATCGGAACGTCGTTGTGGATTTTAGCTGTTAAAAGTGGTAGCTCTAACCTGCGATCTTCAGCGTACAGCAGCAGCCGAAAGAAGATGGACGCATACTTGGACGTACAAGGGTTTAGTGGTGTTAACAATAGAATTCATACCGAAAGAAATAGCCGTGGTTACAGATCATGGTCGTTTATCGTTGATGCTAATAAAACCACCTCGAGGTTACTTTATATCAAGATCCATGTCACAACAGATAAAATTTTTGGAGGCTAATTATCATGGGCTGAAATGGTAGTCGGGTCATGTGCACTACAACAATTTCCGTGAGGAGTTGATGAGAGTGTTGCGCCCCTTTAACAAAATTCACGTTAAGGGTAGTGAAAAACAACAGTTTTTAAGGTTTCTTAACAAACCAATAGTAAACCTGGCGGCGACTGGTTGCCCGTCGATTAAACAGTTGAAAAGGAAGCAAAAGCATATAGCTGCTTAAACCATAACATCACTGTGCCTATGTGTGCACTGGAAAACGCCTTACTACTTCAAGACTGGACGCATACCAATTCCAAAGATGTATGCGGTACAAGTGTTGAGATGCTTGAAATCGATACCCAGCCACAAGAAGAATGTGTTTCGGCTTGTATGTGGTTCTAATCAACTACCGAGACACGCACCTAGACCGTGTGCAATTATCGTAAACACGGATCCTGCAAACAAACCAGGTCAGCATTGGACCGCTATCTACATTGACGAGAATGGTAATGGGGAATATTTTGATTCTTTTGGACGAGCACCGCAAGGATATCACTTACGTTTCCTAGAGAAGATTTCTAGATGCTTCCATTACAATAAAACAATACTACTTTTTTTCTTTCTTTTTAATTCAGCATGTGTGTTTTTAAAAATCATGTTATAAAATTTATGATTTAGTGTTTTTTAAAAGAAATTATGTTAACCATTCGATATTGGTAATCAATTTTTTAGACTATTAAATTTAACAGGATTATATAATTACACAATAATTAGCTAAAAGTAAACATGAACAGTGGTTTCTTACTACATATTGTTGTGGAATTTAAAACATGTAATTATTACTTTCCAAACATTTAATGAGGTTTTTTTGTCCTACACGTGGGCGAGTAAGAAAAACAAAAATAATTAGGGATGAAAAGGGCCTTCGAAAAGAAACCATAGGGGTGGAAAATACGGTCTCACACGTGGGGGTGTAAAAACAAAAATAATTAGGGGCTGAAAAAGGCCTCCGAAAAGAAACCATAAAAAATAAGGGCGAAAAAACGCGTCCCCCACGTGGGCATACAAAAAAGTGAAAGTTGACGGGGCTTGTGACGTAAAAAAGTGCAGGGATGGTGCACCCGTTCTACTCGCGTATAATAATGTCGCTACTACATCAGCGTTAGTTTGAAGTAATATAATGGAAGATGAAATAAAATTTTATTGTAACAAACGAAAACTAGCTATTAAACACATAATTACCCAACGATTTTGCAATCGTGATTCTTCTTTTGTGAATGACGTGCTTTTCTTGACGTTCCTGCTTATTGTTAGTATTGTTTAATTCGCAATACAACGTAAAAATATATAGATTTACAACCCAAATTCTTACGATGTATATCACAAAAACAAAAACCATATAAAGAGATTTTAAAATTATAACAATCCTAAGACCGCCCATCTTTCATGAAACGGACTTCTACCTATAAATATGTATTTATTACATAGGATTTAAATATTGCTGATGATATTGAGGACAATAAATAGGTGGCTATGTATACCTACCTCAAGCTATATCTTATAGAAAGCTTGCAATAAATGTATTATCTATCTAACCTATTCCTAATTTACTTTGCTTAAATTGAGAAATACAATTTTATCCACTCACATCATATAGATCTGTTTTCACTGAACGAATGATGTCCTCATGTCTGAAATGCTTTTTACATACCAAACCGTTTTCAGTTAAATCTATGTCATCTCGCGGTATTTTCCGCTGCCGGTGTGATAATCTTTCTTTTGGTATTTTAAACACGGATAGTTTCTCTTTGCAACTTTCATAACCCGCGGTGCAAAAGGGGACACAACATTTTCGTCTCATTTTAACCAGGTAAAATTAAAACGATTGTAAAAACTTAAGATTTCCGAGTGTAAATTGCAACACGATCGAGGTGAATTGTCGGCAGCCGCAATTATGCCGTCTTTGTCTAACGCCCGTCTCGCTGTTAAGCTGCCGTGCGAAAGGCTACAGAGAGCCGCGTCGTTCTACGTTCCCATCCTATATCGTGCTTTATAGCAAAATAATAGATATTTATGTATTAAGGGCATAATCTACAATTATGCCCGTGGTACATACAATGTTTTATTTTATTTTGCACCATGAAACTGGAACAAAATTTTAAAAAGATTCAGTATTTTCGGCAAGTTTTTAAATGCAAATGCAGTGAAATAAAGTCGACAGTAGGCTAATTTGTTGTTACTAAGATACTGTGATATTGCTAAATTGTTGCTAAGGTACTGTTTGTTTGTAAATAATTTGCATTCTAAAATGGAAGGTGAAAACGCAAAAACTTGTTCACAAGAAATTTTAGATGAATTTGAGGCCGCCCAGGCAAAAATAATTCCAAGTAAATCGAAATATTTATATATAAAGGTTGTTGTTTCAATAATTCTTTCAACTTACGTGACATATCATGTCATGTGTTTGCTGTCAATCATGCTGCTTAGCAAAAATGACATTTCCGTGCTATAAAGACCACATTACGCCCGCATTTGGGGGCGTATAAAGAACATTATGGTGGCAAAATAAAATAAAGTAGCTTTATTTTACTACTAAAATAATGTATAACGCTATTCAAGCCAGCAGCCGTTTTACGTCATAGCTTTTAAAACTTACTAGATCAATGACGTGTAATCAGCGTTGTCAAGTGTACGTGTTGTTAGACTGATTTCTTATACTTATTTTTAGGTTAGGAACAAATAGATACTGTATACGTATTATATGTAATAACGAAATACAACAATTTCGTTTAGAGAAACGATGTTCTTGTACTTTTCTAAATTGTTTTCGTTTGACCTGATTTCACACTGCATACCTACTAATGTAAAAAATCCTTTCGAGAATATCAATAACTGTGATACGTTTTGTTATGCATTGCTAGAACCAGACCAGTCTTAGCCGGGGTAATACAAGATTGGTTAAACATGCTGTATGCATGAAGTGCAAGGCATGATTTACTCATAAGCTTTTGATCGGAATACAGAAAAAACATGAACATGTAAAATATAGTTTTTTATATTTAATTAAATCCATGAAGAAGTAGATACTAATATATTTAGAAAAATCTCAAATTTCTTCTTTACTTTTTATATTACAACGAGAGACCGGTTTCGGTAAATCTAATTATATTACCATCGTCAGTATGTAAAAGTTTGTAAAATTGAAAGAAAAGTTAGTGATATAAAATCTTACCTTATGTATTAAAAAGTATGATTTCAAATTAATGTTTTATGTAGGACAGATTGTCCGTCATAATTTTGGACTTTTAAATTTGATAGCTAATTATGACTCTAGATTAATAATTTTTGTAAAAACATTTTAAAAATCAAAAGTACACATTTCATTTACAGAAGTAAAATTTACATTATTTTTATAACGAATAATTTCCAATGCCTCTAAACAATTTAATTTTGATCCTTTAACTGTTTTATGTAGGATTTCATAATTTAAATTTGGATTAAAATTTTTTTTACATTGTAAAACATGATTTGCAAAATTTGATGATGTATTTATAATATCAGAATTTTTATAATTACTAATAAATCTATTATGTTCATTTATTCGTATTTTAATTTGTCTACCTGTTTGGCCAATATATACTGAATTACAATCTGGACATTTAAGTAAATATACAACTGATGAAAATAAATTATCTTCTTTATCTTTTACTTTAACTAAAAATTTAGAAATCTTATTTTATGTTGTATGTGAGATATAAATTTTATTTTTAGAAAAAATAAATTTTATTTTATCTGATATATCACCAAAATAAGGAAAAGAGTTTGAAATGTATGTTTTTTCTTGAATGTTAATTATATTAAAAGATAATTTATGTTTAACAAAAATTTTTTTATATAATTTATTAATAATCCAATATTATCTGTAGTTGTTGGTTTTCTAAAAAATAAAAAAGATCAAGAAAATGTATACGTTGATTTTGTTCTAATTCATACGTAAATTTAATTTTAGTATGGATATTATTTAAAAAATTTAGTATAATTTGTATATCTTTTTCTGAACAATCTAATAAGGTTATACAATCATCAACATATCAATACCAAAATTTAATTTGGTTAATAAATGGATTTGACGGACTGAAAATTTTTGATTCAAAATTATTCATAAAAATTTCGGCTAATAAAGGTGATAAATTTGAACACATAGCTAAACCATTTTTTTGTTTATAAAATCAATATTTTTAATTTTATTTATTAAATCTAATGAATTTTTTATTGAATGTGAACTATGATTACTAAATAATTTAACCATTTTGCTATATTATAAACTGGTGAATTAATAAAAGAAACAACAGGTCTAATTGGTATATCGTTTTTTGTGCATTTTTGGTGCTATATGATATATATATATATATATATATATATATATAAAAGTAAGGTTACTAACCCTACACGATTAATGACTTGGTTATGTGACATTTCGCTCCCACCGTTTCACCCCCACCGTTTCGCCTCCGGACGCTTCACCCCCGGGACCTTTTTTCTTCGAAAATAATAGAAAATTTTGAGATTAATATTTATTAAATAACACGTACCTAATACATAAAATATTAAAATTCAAAATTATGGGCAATGCCTAACAAATAATCATTAATATCTATTCTGCCATAACTTTCAACAATATTCTTTATTCCTTAGAAAGATAAATGCTAATTACCATTAATAATGGTTAACCCAGATTACGTACCTAATTGAAGTAGGTTCAAACATTTAACGAACTTATCCATAAATTCTTAGAAAGATCAATTCTAATAACGTTTAATATATAATCCGGATTATAACGTCGCGTCAGTGAAAAACAATTAGAGTTTAAACTTAGAATTTTAAATTAATTTTACAAAACCAAATTATATTAATATATTATAATATTATATTAATTATATTAAATATTATTTTATACATAATTATTTGTTCATTTTTTCCTACTTGTTTATTGTTTTCTCAAACCCACATTCAGAAAACTACAAAAAAGATTTTGCTCATAATTTTTTCAATTTTTGTAGAAGTACACCATTTAGGGGCAAAACGACCGGGGGCGAAACGGCATCGGAAGCGAAACGGCGGGGGCCAAACGGTGGGGGCGAAACGGCGGAGGTGAAACGTCCCCATCCCTAATGACTTTTAATACCAATTGTACTTACGATGACCTTTTGGCTTTAATGCAAATTTTATTAAAATTATATAGTAAATTATAATTATAGTATTGGTATACGATTAATGACGTGCAACGACTGGTGACTTGAATAAGGTTATAATTTTATTTCACTAGTTCACTATGTCATAAACAGTCCTTTATAACGTGGTCGGACATAATAGTAGATATTATGTAAGACATGTAAGTTGATCATTATTGAGCTCAACTGTTGCAGTCTGTGTGACAGCCGAGACTGCGAAATATTCATCAAATTACACGTCGAACGCAATATACTTTTATCTTCAAGAGATTAATAGAAGTACCGTTCGAATAGATGAATGATGACAAGTGTGCATCATTCAGACGGATTTTTTTCTATCTGAAATTTTGTATCAAAATCACATTGTTCTAGTCCGGTTATTAGTTTCTACCTGAATTTTTCTATGAAAATCACATTGTCCTAGTCTTATTATTAGTTTCAATATCAATCGCATTATTAGGTTGAAACGAATAATGGCGGAAGGCGTATGAGATTTGAATAATACACAAATAGAAGGCAACTTAAACTACCGAAATTGACAGTAATAATGACAAGTTTATTAGTCACTTGAAAATAATAATAATTTATTATAATGTTAACATAAACTAAGTATTTAATTTACACACGTCAGATGGTTAAAATTTGAGATCACAGTTTAAAAATTATTCGGCACAATGAAAGCGTTCTCAAGCTGAAAATGTTTTATCTTAATTTTATATTTTAAAACAGGTAAATTTCTTATCTCTATTGGTAAAGTATTATAAAATAATATACCTACACCTAAATTGTTTCGACTATTTAGATGTCTTGTACTGTTTTTTCCACAATTTGTCACATTCTCTGTATGGTAGTTAGGATTTCGTTTTGTTTTGTAAAAGAGTAATATTTTTTTAGATACGTTAGACATTCAAAAATAAATATGCAGTTTAATGTCATAATACTTGTCTTTATAAGGAGATTTTGGTATCTGCTCTATATTTAGTAGCCACTTCACGAGTATGATGCAAAATTTAGCTTTACATCTAAATTAATTAATGCCTGAAAATTTTAGAGATTCTGGGTTAATATACTCGATATTTTTAAGCGTGAATATAATTTTTTTGTTTTTCCCCATATTGGTATATAATTTGTTATCAGACCACACAGACGCCTTTGATTTTATTTCGTTACCTTGGTGAAGGACAGTTTGAAGGCAATCATCCTTGGTTGTATCATCCGCAAACAGAGTTTGATGCACATTTGAGATAATTTCAAAAATTGTTTATATAAAACAAAATGTATCGGTCCCAGAATGTTATCTTGTGGCAGACCTAACGTTATTACACGAGTAAGTCTAAAATTCATAAAATTATACAAGCACTCAAATTAAAACCTTATAAACTTCAAACTTTTCAAAAATTAAACGTGAGCGACTTCGAAAAGCGTGTTCTTATGTGTGAAACATTAATGGATCTTATCAGAAATGTACCAAATTCCAATTTTGATTATGTCTGATAAAGCCACATTTGATACGAGTGGGGCTGTTAATAGACATAATTGCAGAATTTGGTCGGAAGTAAATCCGCATGAGTTTCAAGAATATGAAGAGGAGATTCACCGAAGATAAATGTGTGGTGTGCTGTTAGCAAAAAAAAATCTGTGGACCATTTTTCTTCGCCGAAAAACAGTAAATGGAAATAACAATACAGACATGTTAGAATAATTTTTCTATCCACAGATCAGGATCTACAATTAAATGGTAATTGAAATGAAACCCATTTTTTCTTAATTTGGTGACAAGTAGATTAATAGAAGTGGTTCAGTAGTATAGGCTCCTAATTCATCTGACTCAACAATTCGCGATTTTTTGAATAGGGTGTAATGGATGCACGAGAAATTCAATTTCGCGATAAATTATATATTTTGTAAATTGAGAAATGATTGTTTGTTGTTATGTAAGTGTATTTAATTTAATTAATTATGAAATATTTAATCAACGCGACCGTTTGAAAAAGTATGAATGATTTGGAGGGAGAAGTGATGCTGTCCCAGTGCCTGCAATTTTAGTAATAGTGGTTAAAGTCAGGAGGTTGTTGCAGTACGGGTGATAAATTAATGTTCACGCTGCTTGTAAATTGTGAAATTACCAGAGAATTTGGTCAGTATTGTAATAAGGAATCATAAATACGTTCTTTATTAATTTAATAAAAAGTGAAAGAATAAAAGTGTAATTATTGTCAAGTTGGTGATAATAAAAAAGATTTTTAAAATTGCGTTAAAGGTGACGTAATAATTTAAAATAACGCGTTTGTATGTATCAGAGCCGTAATCAATCGTGTTTTAATACTGAATAATAGCTATAAAAGACAGTAATCGATTCAATATAATAAATCCATATAGAAAGAACAATAACTCGAATTTATCGACGTACAAAAGGAGGCGTTGCGGTTCGTAGTTCATTTTGCTGTTTGTTGCCGCAGGCCTTTGTAGTTAAAACTATAGACAATTAAAGTGATAATTAAAGAACTGTCAATATATCCAGTAATTAATAATAAAATCGTTAAATTATTGGAAAGAAACGCGGAAACGTGTTATTTCACAACAAAGTTCCAAACAAGGTGTTCGGAGGACAAAAGAAGAAGGAACCAGCAGGCAGTATCACTCATTTGAGGCCTCCGTATTGTATTATTTTGTAAAATTAGATTGATGTTCTCTTATGTGATTTTTACTTTCTCATTTTAAAGATGAATTACCCAGTCCTTTTTTAACAGATTTTGAAAAACTATGCATCGCTGGATAGGGGATGGTCATTTCTTTCAAACTACAAACTACTGGGCGATCCATTAAAAAAAATCAACAAAAAATTGTCAAAAATTCGCCATTTTTGTTATGACGTAATCGAAATTTAATCCATTCAAACAAAACATTTCAGTGAAAATCGCATATTTCTATCCTGAACAGTTTAGAAGTTATAGGCAGCTAAAGTAGGGGAAAATATAAGTGTACACCATGTATTTCAATAATCCCTGGGATACTGTAACATCACATAAATAATTTAATAACAATGTAAAACAATTTTATATATCATGATATTAACAAAACCTCATTACAATTGACTAAATCAAACATTTGCATAAAGACACTCTGTCAACTATTACAAGATTTGCACGAACTACAATTTTATTCCATCTACGTCTTAATCTGTGAACTGTAGAGTACTTAACAAAGTGTCTATTTGAATTTGATTTAATTAATTGCCGAGGTTGTCTCAAATCATAAGTGATCTCTCTGTTATCAAATAAATTTAGACTTTATTGCAGTTTAACAAGTTACATTTAGCCTTTTTTACAAGTTTATGGAAAACATGACAAGATTTAATAGAACCAGCTAGTTCAGAATAATCATGGTCATCGACCCCCATTGTTCTCCCATTCTTACAGGCAAGATGCAAAAAAACTTATGTTGAACACTCAAGTTTTTTAATATCAACATCATATGATTGCGACCATATAATTGATTCATACAGAAGAACAGTCTTAATTAAGGATTTACAAATAGCAATAATAGAATTTATATCTTAAGATTCTTTGGTTGAGCGATTTATAAAACCCTAAAAACTATTAAAGTAGCAGTAATTAAGTGTAAATTAAACATAAATCACACCAAGGTCTTTCATATATGTAATTAATTCTAATACATAATCATTAATCTTATAATCAAATTTATACTTCATTTGCTTATTACGATAAAAAGATAAGATTTTGCACTTATTACTATTTAATTTTATTTGCTAAAGACCATTCATAAATCAAGTCCAAATCCTTTTGTAAACACATTTGATCATAAAAATTATTAATTTCAAAATAAATTTTATTGTCGGCAGCAACAATAAGTATTTACACAAATTTTAATTTTTCAGAAACATCATTTATAAATAATACGAATAACAAGAACCCAAGATGAGATCCTTGAGGAACACCTGTACAAGCTATAAATGGGTTGGAAAGATGTTGGTTTTGGATAAGGAATTGAATACATTTTCTTTAAGTTTATTAGCTACAATAGCTTTACTAAATATTTCATTGTTTATACAAACTTAACATTTATTTTATATGGTGAAAATATAAACGAAAGCTATTAAATTCGTATTAAAACTAAGCACAGAATTGGTTCCTAACTACCGGACAGTATTTCAATTGTTTCACTTTTTATTATAGGTGGTAATTCTTCAGTTTGGACAACTACATCAATTTTACCTTTTTTAAGATTCTTAATCATTTCTGTTAAAGCAGAATTTTCTTCTTTTAATTTCTTTACTTCTTCACGTAATTCAGCTTCCTGTACATATAATTTTATATTAGTCTCATTCTCATTTTTAAATTTGTTTGTTAAATTGGTGACTATTTCTTGTTGTTTTTTACACTGCTCGGTTAATCGGCTCGTCATTTTCTCCCACTAAAACAATTTTATTAAGAAAATATAAAATAAAATAAAATACACAATATTGTCAATGTTTGAATTTTTCAAATTTGACAAAATTGTTTACTACATCTTTAACAATTTTTAACTAACATTACTACTGACGAAGATAACTGTAAGTGTTATCGAAACGTTTAGATTGTATAATTTAAAGTACACCATTAAAAAATCCCAAAAAAGATAAGTATTTTATTATGAGTGTTAATGGTGAAAGTTTACATTTTCATATTAATATTGTCAATTGTAGTAATTAAAACAATTTTAGATAATAATTTCAATTCATTAGCAACACATTATTTGGCTATATTCACAGTAAAACATCTATTTTTAAAAGCTTTGAAGTCTTAATGTTTTGCAATAGAACCCTTAACAATAGAAATGTTTAGTACTCAAAGGGTACTGGATATCTATTCATAACATTAATTTTATAAATTTTATCAAGTGTGAGTCAGACTTGTAAAGTGAGGGTTTCACACTAACGCTAGAAATTTAAAGTAACAAGACATTACAAATAATAAAGAAGTTATATAGATATTGTCTAATGTCCCGCAGGTTGATCCGGCATTCGATGGGTGTTCATTATTGCATGTACCAATGAAGTTACTAAATTTGTGTCTTCTGTAATGCCACACTTATCTTTTGGGTGAAATTCTGTTATTTTAATTTATGTTTATAGTATATTAAGTATTAAGAAAGATTATTTCCTTCGTCTGTCAAATTCGAATTTTTAACCAATCGCGTGCTTGGAAACTGCTTTGCTATGACCAATCAAAATAAAATAAAGCGACTATTCACCTTGGTGCTAAATAGTTGATTATTTTTATCAACAAATAATCCACCCGAAAATTTCAAATGAAATCAGTACTAATGGTGTTATAAGTTACCTTTACTTAAGTAACTATTGTTTGTTGATAATAAATACATAAAATAAACGAATTTCGCATTTTTTCTGAAATTATAATTATATTATTAACACAATATCTTCTCTGTGTGTTTTTGCTTATACATATAGAAATGTTGTTTGCTCAGGAAATAATCTTATTAAATATAACACGACCTCAATAAATTAGCTACTATTTTTATTGCTACAAAATTTCTCGTGTATTTTACAATTTGTCTCGGGCTATAATCAGATTATTAATGCGAAAATTACGTCTCAACAAATTGATTTTAAAATACACTTGAAATTTAGATACAATAAAAATAGTCGACTATTTATCGAGGTCTTGTTA
Organism: Vesta saturnalis; assembly: GCA_036346205.1. Classification (NCBI taxonomy): domain Eukaryota; kingdom Metazoa; phylum Arthropoda; class Insecta; order Coleoptera; family Lampyridae; genus Vesta; species Vesta saturnalis. The sequence continues at coordinate 568,251 of JARFJB010002116.1, forward strand.
TATTACCGTCGATTATTACTACATCTAACAAACACCCAATCACAGCATGCTACTTTCCTCAATTGGACTAATCAGAGCGTTTTTACACTGAATATTTTCTAGTGCGATTTTATTCAGCGATTAAACTTTTGTTTACCTTTTTGAGAGTCTGAGATAAAATAAAATAAAAATGTACAATTGTTGAATGTTGAATATTTGTAGTGAACATAATACTTTGTGTAAAATAATAATATAACAACATTTAAAAAACCGATTTAGTAAAAAATCTTAACATAACCCCTCAACCTATGAATTTTTTGGTTAAAACTACAGCAGCTTTTTTTTAATTTGTTTTTTAGCAAATATTCTTGACTTAATGATTCACAAATAAATTGAATTATTAAGTCTCAAATATTTTCTAAACAAATTAAAAAAAAAAGCTGCTGTAGTTTTAATCAGCAAAATTCATACGTCTTGGGATATAACCTACGATAAGAAAAACACAGGATTTCACCTAAAAGATAAACAAATAAAAATTAAATAACGGCCTTAATTATTCTGTTTCGACAATAACATGGTTTTAGTGTAAAAACTGCAGATAAGGGAAGTAATCATTCTTATTGTGTCTATCGAGACTTGGGTTTTCAGATACTTTATTACATAGCAAGCAGAGCTAAGTTTTTCTAAATGATATTACAGTAACTATGCCAGTCTAATGAACTATCAGATGTTATATTTAAGAGCATATTTTTTAATAATCTGACTGATTTGCGTTCTAGACTGACATATAAAGATCTGTCAGATGTATTGTTAAAAACTACCAAACCTTTTTTAAATAAATTAATTTTAAAATATCAGACTTGGAATAATTGATCAACATTTGTACAGGGTGAGTCAGTTTTTTTGTAGACAAACTTTAACAGGAGATAGAACACATGTTTCTAAAAAGAAAAGTTCCTATAAAAAGTTAATGCTTACTTGTTTTCCAAGGAGTATCATATTTTGTTGCAATGAAATAAGGGCGCATCATTTAGTTAACTTAAGACGTTCTATTGTACGTCGCTGTGAAATGTGTATTGAAAAGAACGGGTTACATTTTGAACAAAGTGTCTAATTTTATTATACTAGTGTTATTGTTATTTATTTATAAATCGTTATTGCTAAGAATTCTTATTAATTTCACAATTATTAATTAAGTATATTAATTAATTAAGTATTGTTACAATAATAAATAAGGATTGTTAAAATTAGTGTACTAAACACATTTCAATTTACAAAAGTCTTGTATTTGAGTATGGCTTGATACAGTGGCGGCTCTTTAATGAGAGCAAGTGAGCAGCGGTCTATAACTTATTAGAATCTCACATAAAAACTACATACATGTTTATGGCGAAATTGATACATACATAATTATACAGAAAGTATTGATCGCATAACAATAATAATTATGCATTTCCTTTATACGAGGATAATAACAATGGATACTAAAAAAAACGATAACCTACCTATTTATAAATGAAAATGTATTTGAAATGTTAAAGAAACGATCGTTAGGTACTAAAATGACTCTAAATGTTTTATTATATCTTTTTTATTAAAAACTTTATATTCAATTATTCACATAAAGCACATTACTTAACTTAGTACCACATCAAACACTCAAAATCAAAATAACTCGTAAACGCACAGGAATTTCGAAACAGAAGAAGGTACATTATTTTTGTTAAACTGTATGTAGATAATGAAAATAACAGTTTTTTTAAAAAACAGTCATTGGCGTAGAAGTTCTGTTTATGAAAGGGGTTGAGCACCCCTCCACTCCGCCACTGTGCAAGATTGTGAACATTCTTATCGCTTGTTTTATGCCCCTTAATTAATAGACATTATCCCTCCAACATGAAAAAAATCTAAGCATTCGTTTATGAGTTATAATGAAAATTTGAGAAAAAAAAATTATATTCAACACCCTGTATCTCGGAAACGAAGCCTTCTACGATATATGTTTATAGGAACTTTTCTTTTTAGAAACATGTGTTCTATCTCTATTAAAGTTTGTCTACAAAAAACTGACTCACTCTGTATATAATATGAATACTACCTTTTTATCATTGTTACTTGGATTTGTTACAGGCGAAAACGGAATTAACACCGGGCGTAATAGATAATTAAAATGTGTCGATTGCTCAGTGGAATATGGGTCGTGGGACTGTTATAGAGTTTTAGTATATGTTTATCTTTATTTGCCAATCTTTACAATTTTGCAAATTATTCTATTTTTACCTATTTACTACTATTTACATGTCCTTTCAGTGATCCCTCTCCCCTTAGTTGTTTTCTCCTTTTCAATGTTTCATCCATCCACTCCGCTCCCCCTCCGTTTTTCTCAACACTCATTATTTTGTCATATGCCTTAAATTCTCCATTCCTTCCCCGCACAATTTACATCTTCTATCTTTCTCTTTTTTCCAATACTTATTTCACCACTCTTCATTACCGCATCTGAACCTCGCTATCATTTTTTTCTTTCCATTCTTCCCTTTTCCTTACAGATATTCTGGTATCCCATCTCCTTTAATCTTTTTGTAATTTTCATTGTATTTTGCTTCTCTTATTTTTACCCATTTTTTTTGCTTCTGGACATCCCTGTCCCTTCTTATTATATCTTCTCTTACTCTTACTCCCTCTGCCCTTAGCCTCTCTGCTTCCTCCGTCGCATACTCGTTCCATTTATAATATTCCTCGCTCCCCTCTTGTCCGTATCTAACTCTCCCTTCCTTTATCTCTTTCCAGCATGCCTGTCAGAATTTTAAGAATTATGGTAGCTTGCCGTATTACCGTAAGTCGTAAATCGGGGTTGTCACACTTAAGAAAAATAATCAAAACGTCGTAATAATGGGCGCCAGACTGTTGTTATAACAAACTCGGGGGAGCACACCTGGGCGCACGCAAAGTACAGTCAACTAAACAGACAAATACTCACTTACCTTACGTGGGATTTAACTCCAGGTGTACGCTAGTTAAAGTCCGGGATCTCCACCTGTAAAAATCTACAAAGTAGCTACACGCTTTCAAAATACTAAAGCGTGTGATCAAATCAGTTGTTGGGTCAACGGACTTCTTTAATCTATCTTTACGTTACTGCAAACCCAACGCATTAAAAAAATACGTATAAACAAACACTAAATATTTCGCTAATTATTACAAGTTAAACGCACGCGAGCTAACTGGTTATCTAATAGAACTTTGTCATAAACTAACTTAAAAAAAACAAACACAAAGCTAAATAATCGCTAATAAAAAACTCTTAATGTATTACATTAAACAAATGCTTTATAAAAAAAAATAAACGTATCATATCAAATCAGAAATTTACCCTTGGATCACTTTCAAAGCAAGCAACATTCGGTAAACAAAACTAACCTTCACTCAAATCGTATTATACTTAAATTTTGAAATTCCAAATTCCGTCTAAATAGCTTTTGACTGCGGTCAGGTATGAGATTACAAATAATATTTATAAGTTCAGTATAGTACCAATATATTGAGCAAATCAAATTAAATACTAATACACGCCAGCTTCAGTACAAACGCCTAATACTTTGAACTTATAATAGGAAATGTTAGGTAATAATCACTTAAACGGAATTAATCTTGTAAATCGACTTCCTCTAAAATTAATGTTATTATAAATTTTCAGTATAGAGTTGCTTGTGAAATCTCAAACATTCGAGGATCAATTACACCAATCACTGACTTTAAGCCTTTAATTAGCTGGCTAACGTATTTATAAAATCTATTTACACAGAACTAAGGCGATAACCGATAGTTCAGAATTCTGGTAACATTAATTATTTCACCTAGTACTATATACACGAAATCTTACAAAGGTTCTATGTATAATAAGTTTTTGTCTACTCAACTAGCTGATTGCATGCGCGGTGGACTGGCGTGCTTCTCCAGTAACTAACGTACGGTAAACTTGATCCGCTATAAAGCGCTAAATACTTCACTAACAGGGTGCACTTGGTTAAGCACAACCCCTTCCGAGAAGTTCGAAACTGACACCAAAGGTCCAATAATTCGACACAATACCTGGTGTGTGGAACTACTACAATATCCACCAACAGGTGTTTCGGTAAACAATCCTTACGAAACACTACCAATCCTCCAGGACCGATACTTAACTCAGCCCCCAAGCCTGCCTTCCTAACCTTCTGACGTCCAAGCTTAAGACTGATTATTATTAACCGCCACAAAAACCCTCTGCTTTGTACTTACATTATCTCTTACACACTGTCATATTTTTTAATATCAATCTTTCACTTGGGAACTGTATAAACAGTGCCCGTACGACCAAACATATTTTTCCCATGAAGAATAGATATCTCACACTTTGTTTGACTTCAGGACATATTGTAGCTCAAATAAATTTTCCACCTTACACAACTGCAAATCTTAATTAAAACGGGCCAGTGAACTTTATAAATAAAGACTCACGGCACCCACTTCCAAACTGTGCCTCAAGCTGACGTTATCAGGAACGCAATACAAAATCAACTTAATATTCGCGTCCTATATTTCTCGAAACCCTTCTTAAATTTACTTAACGACAATTTGCGCTTTTAATTTCTTAAAACTCTATTCTAACTAAATAAACCTTGGCAAATTTTTATAACATTTACATTTTCAATTGCAACTAAATTAACACCAACAAAAAAAAACATTTTAGATATGAACGGAATTTGATTCGAACCACAATACTAAGCTTTACAATGAGCTCAATAAAAATCAATATCAAAAGACGAGTCAATTTCATTCTTAGAGTATGACCATTTTAACACCAAAAATTCGATAGAGTGAGAGAGAAAAAAATATGACACCAATACATCCACACATGTCAGACTCTATTGGACCTCTATTTTTTGTTCAAGTTCCGTTAGGGTACTAAAGGATGCCCCGCTATGATGTTGACGTGGCGGTTGCGCGGTAGTGTTTGGTAATCTATCTGTCAGTACCTCCCAATCGAGTTTACGATTACGTGGTGTAGTTTTGATGTGAGCGTCATGGCTACTATCATTGCGGCTGAAATTTATGAAAGATTTTTGTGTACGGGGAAGGTATGTAGATAGTATGTAGATAGTGTAGTGCGAAACTGGTGTAGGATTTTTCGATAAGGACGAACTGATGCCCATTATGAAGGAGGTTAAGAAAGGAAGTCCGTAGCAACAGACGACATTGTCGAAAAAGCGAACACAGTGGTTTGAGAGCGCCGCCTGTTCACAATTTCTGAACTGTCTGCTGTATTTTCCGAAATTTCTCGCAGGACTTTATGACATTATTACAGGACTACTCGGCTGCCATAAAGTTTGTACACGATGGGTCCCCAAACAGCTTAAAGACGTTCACAAAATGGAACGAATGGATTCTGCACTAACGTCTTTGCAGCGCTACCATGACGAAGGAGAAATGTTTTTGAGCACAATCGTAACGGGAGACGAAAGGTGGGTTCAGTTTGTGAACGTCGAGACAAAATCAATCGAAGCAATGGATACATACGAATTCGCCTAACAAACCAAAGAAGTTTAAATAAACCTTGTCCAACAAAAAGTTTATGGCTACTGTGTTTTGGGGCTGTAAAGGACTCTTGCTAGTGAAGTTTTTAGACCCTGGACCAACAATTACTGCAGCGACGTATTGTAACGCCCTTGAACGTCTACGGAGAGCAATACAAAACAAAAGGAGAGGCGTGTTGTCTTGCCTCATGACAATGCACGCCCTCATACGGCAAGAGTAACAAAGGAACTGCTCAAGAAGTTCGGATGGGAGTTGTTCAACCACCCACCCTACAGATTGGCTGAGAAATTAGGCGGCAACATGGTACGAGGAGGGTATACAAAAGCTGATGCCCCTTACGCCAAATTCCTCAATATTGGTGGCGGGCGACTACGTTGAGAGATAGTTAATAATAATAATAATGTCTTTATTTGAACACAAAGAAAATACATAAACAAGTTGACAAAGTGTGTATAAGGACTTCAATATCGAAAGGGCGAACTTCGCTTTCGGGATACAGCATTCTTCAGTGCTCTTCCGCTTAGCCCGCAAAATTATAATTTATGAGTATGAGCGAAAGATGAAATGAAACAGTTGTACCATCGCTATAACTATTACGACAGTCTCAAAAGTCACCTTAGCGGCGATTCACGGCAACATCGCATCCACGGATGACAGTGTTAAACAAGGCGGATTACAGTGATGTGTCATTAAAGCAACGAGCTGTTATTGCATTTCTTACTGCGGAGAGTGTAGCGCCTATTAATATCCATCGAAGGTTGAATGCCGTGTACCGTGATTCATATGTTGATGTCAGTACTGTTAGGAGAGGGTATTTCGTCCTCACCCAAGTCTGAAAACGCACACAGCATTAGAAAAGCTTATAGCCTTCATCTTGCGTCTCGTGACATTTTCCTCTTTACGAAACTTAAGGAACATCTCAAGAGCATGCGTTTCTCTTCTGATGCAGAGGTTATAGCGGAGGTATGGAAGACTTCAAACTTCATCAGTGACGGACTTTTCAAAGCGTAGTACATTGGCGTAAATGTGTCGCTGTTAACGGCGATTATGTGCAAAAGTGATTATATTGGTGAATAAAGGACAGTTTAATCTTTCATTTCACCCTAATATATAAACAATATACAGGGTGTAAGATTTTAAGAGCGTATTCTACAGTCAAAAATAGGAAAAAAGTTCATATCAACATATGGCCGAAAGTGCTTAGATTTTGATCTACAAGGTATTAAAATCTTTACTACTGTTTATTTGGAATATTTTCCGAACAAATTTGAATAATGTCACGAAGTTTGAAACGTGAGGGTTTTGCAGGATGTGAAACCTAAATCTGTTATTAGTTTTGACGCTACTTGCAGAGGGCGCTACCTGTCAAGGTATGCTTACATTAAATTGGCCCTAACTTTTTTGCAACCCTGTATGTTGCCATTGTGTGTACCTGCGTTTGTTTCCATATCAATTTTGAGCAAGAAAGGTATACTTGGTTGTTACCTTCCAGATCAACCGTTTTTGAGATATTGGTTGTTGAAAAGTGCTCATCATTTTTTCAAATATTCGTAGGTAAGAGTAGTAAACTAGAGAAAGCCAAACGAAATATTTTTAATATTTTTTCACATGAGCCTACACGTCGGCGCATTGATCTGCGTATCCGGTTATTCCTGGAGTATCTTGAATAACCCTACATGACACTGACTCGGTTCCTTAAGTCTTTTACGACTTGACATTTTTGCCCGATTTTGACGTTTTTGGAGTTGTGACGAGTGTCCTTTTGCAACATTTAGTAAGAACCCCGCCCACGCCACTGAGCTATGCCGTGCGCGCACATTGCCTTTACGGGCTGATGCTCTAATGAGTAAATTTCTTTCCGTTTGCTTATCGGTATTTATTTGAGTTTATTCTAAATCATGATGTAAAAACTAATTTTATTAATATCTTTTGTTGCATAATTATCTGTTTATAAACTTCAATATAAAATAATCCATGCCGCCTAATTAATTATTGTACATAATTAGCATTGATTTGAGATCATTTACATATAGCAATAGAATTGCCTAGTTATTTGATTTACAAATTTATTTTTGGACCAGATTCGTTAATTTCTTGGTTATCGCTGTGTTTCTTCCTTTAGGAATATTTTATTGTATCACAGTTAAGAATGGATTTTAGCTTTAATATTGAAAATTATTTTATTACTTTTAATTTCCTTCAACTTCTCTTAAATAATAAATGTGCCAGAGAGTTACCAGTAATCTTATTTTCACAACACTCTTTAAGGTACCGTTTCATTGATAGTTTATACACGTACGCATATTATTGTGTATATTATTGTGTATATATTGTATTGTGGAATCAGCACTAACACGTAACATATCGAACAATGAACTGTTACCAGAAGGTTCTAACATTTTTCGTTGTGATCGCAATTTGAATATAACTAAACAAAAATGAGGAGGTGGTTCAATGATTGCCATAAAAAACTATATAATGTGTGAACAACTTGACATGTCCTTAATTATTAATTCAATTCCTTCTGAAGATATTGTTACTTGTAAATGTCTATTTGATTGCACTACTTTGTCAATAATAGTTATTTACATTCCACCTTGCACTACACTTTATAACTTTCAGTTATTTTTTGAGTTTTTAGAACAGGTATCTCAAACAATAAACAACGTTCTTATAGTTGGTGATTTTATGAACACGTCTATCATCCCGCATTAAATTTAGATCTTTCCTATAAAATTAAATACTGCGGCTGATTTTTAACAAACAATATTAATAAGAAATGCGGATTATATTAATCTTTATCAAGCCATATTAAACACTGACTAGTCATTTCTACAATTTTACGATTATTTATATAAACTGTTTGATTCTTTTATTCACAGGTGTGTAAATAAATCTTCGAAATATCCGACTTGGTTTACACCAGAAATTAAACTAGATGAATGCTAGTGCATTGCAGCGCTTTCTTGCAAAATACTAAAAAATGTATGGGGTATTTTATATCTTTGAAATATTTAATGAAAACCAAAACTGGCCCTAATAACCCCCCCTCCCTCTCCAAGACATCCAGACATCATGGCCGATCTTGACGAAACTTAGGCAAAAATTGTAAAATGAGCTAATAAGTCGATTTAGCGATAATGAAAAAAAAGTCGCTTGCATAACCTTCTATACCTACATATGTATATGTAGGTTGAAAGTTAAAAATAGATATCTCGCTTATCTTTCAAGATAACTATCGACTGTTTCATATCATTTTAAAGCAAATTTCGCTGCCTTTCAAATAAAGTAAGAATATGTATATGTTATACCAGCAATACGAGGATGTTTTCAATTTCCGGAAAAACCGGAAGTAGTGTTTTCATCAGAATAATATAATTTTATTAGTGCAAATGAACAAAGTTTATTTCCAAAATCCCAAGTTTGTAACCAAAATAGTTAGAAAGTTATAACAAAATCAATATTAAATATTTGAAAATTCATATCTCCTATACTAGAAGCTTTAGAAGAAGCAAGTTAGTTGCATTTATAAGAGTGGCTGGTTGCTTACAAAATATAAAAAAACAAAAAAAAAAAACGCTTGGAGATATTTTTGAATAAATCAATTTCGAATAATTTCTTAAGTTTGACCCCTTAAAGGCAAATTTATATCATAATTTATTACGTAAAAAAATCTCTTTAAAGAACCTTTATTTAACTACGCATATCTATTTCCAATTCTTTCAAATCTTGAACGGTATCGGAAATATAAATTTCTACAAAAAAAGATGAATATGTGACTGTAACTGCGGCCATATTCAATTTTGAAAGTTTTAAAAAATTGCAAAAAATTGGATTTCATGCGAGTTATTGATGAACTGAATTTCAATCTTCTATGTTAAAATTTGAAAATTTGCCCCCAAAATAACACCCTTATTTTCACCCCCTGTATCGCTATTGCGTTTAAAAGCTCGTTTTATCGAGATAATTGTCTCGTAGGACTTCATTTCAAATTTCATCAAAATCGTCCGTATAGTTTCAGCTGCCGAGTGACCACAGACAGACATTTTGAAAAATTTTCTAAAAATTATTTTTTCGGGTTCAGGGAGTCGTAAAACGTCAAAATAACGAAACTTATTTTTTTCGATTTTTTTGTCGACCGCAATACTTTCTTGTTCAGCAAGAAAGCAAAAATATATAAGGTCAAAGACTCAGTCACTAAAGGAATATAAAAGATACGGGAACGAATCTTACCTACTACAGTTTAGGCGACTACGAAAATTAATAAAATAAACAAGTATTGTTGCTTACAGGAAGTATATTTTTAATTTACAAAAAAACATCTCAACTAACCCTAATTCTAAGAGGTCCATCGACAAACAGTCACTTATAAAAATACAACCTTATGCTATCCCTTGAATCTGTTATACAAGCTTTTAAAGAATTTTTGAGCAATGTTCGTATTCGTAAGCTAAAAAGTAGCTACACTACTGGGCCCGATCAAATTCCAGCGTTCATAGTAAACGATTATGCTGCTGTGTTTTCTATTCTATTATGTTATATATTTAATATATATATTATGTATTTCCTACGTTATGGAAAGCTGCTAACATTCGCCCCATCTTAAAAAGTGGACAACCCAGTGAAGTCACCAACTATCGGCCTAATAGCATATTAAATAAGTTTTCGAAAATTTTTGAAATTTTTATATATTCTGGTATTTATCCTAAAATAAAAGAAATGATATCAACCCACCAACACGGGTCTACAGTTATGAACTTAACGTATTTATCTCATAAATTAGCAAGCGAGTTAGACAATAGAAAGCAAGTTGATTTCATATATACAGATTTCAGCAAAGCTTTTGACAATGTTCCTCATGATATACTTATGGATGAACTGAAAATTTCGGATCTCATTCTTCCCTTCTTGTCTTCTTTAAATCCTATTTAAACACCCGTGTACAACGTGTTGTCTACAATAATCATAAATCAAATGATATAGCTACATCAGGAGTGCCTCAAGGGTCGAACTTGGGACCATTACTCTTTCTTTTGTTTATTATTGACCTTCCAAGCCAAATAGTTAATGATAAGTTATTGTTTGCAGACGATCTGAAAATATTTTCCTCAATAGCATCTAATTCTGACTTCCAATTCTTGCAACAACAATTAGATAAAGTGTTTAAATGGTGCGCTTTGAATCATTTGCCGCTAAATAAGACATTTAAGGTTGTTTCATATTCTAGAAAATGTCAACCAATTCATATTGAATAACAAACTTGACACTCCTAACTTACTATCTTCATTAAGTTTCTCAGTCCCTAAATATTATATACGTAGCTACCCTTGTGTTCATTATATAAAACCACGTACAAATGTGTTGTATAAGTCTTCTATTATAAATTGCTGTAAAATTTAAAACAAGTATTATTCACATGTAGATTTATTTATCCGTCACTTACGTGAATTATTAAATGAAGGTAATTAACACTTAACTTTTCTATTTTTTTTTTGTGTGTATAGCAGCTACCTTTTGTTATTACTATTATTACTGAGTGATTTGTAAAAATCATACTTTGTTAATTAACCTTTATATAGATTATTGTACACTGATTAGTTTGAACTAGTACTTTTTTCCTATAATTGGAATTTTTGTTCTGTTGGACAATAAATATTATTATTATTATTATATTATTATTATTCGTATATTTGTTTTAATGAATAAAATTTAAAATTCAAATAATAAGATGTAGTAATTATTTTAGTGTAAAAAATGAACCTCAAAAACCCTTATAGTATCAATTTTAGTAAAATTACTTTTAAAATCGTCATTTTTAATAAATTGTGTGAATCCTTGCGATATTGCAGGCTCACATTCCATTAATATAAGTAATTTGATTGTAATCTCATTATATTTAGAATTTACAGTAGTTCTACATACATAAAGACAAAATTTACATCGATTGGGGCTTGAACCTTGATGGCGCAGTTGGTTAGCGCGGTACTCTAGCAAAGTACAGGTCGTAGGTAAACTTTTTATTTATGTATTTAATAAAATTAATAATAATTTTTAATTACATGTTTACCTTTGAACTTATTCGTTCATAACAAAAACTTATAATAATTTATTAGGATATTATTATTCACTCTCAATATCTGAATCTGTAAGCCCGTCGTCGTTTTGTTTTTTATACATTTTGGAATTGTGGTATTTTATTATATTTTATTCCGAAATCCGTAGAAAAACAAGTTTCGTTTCTAATTTTTAGGTAATTATTGGTATGTAAATGATCCACTATTGAAACAGTAGATAGCCTACTCCGATGGCCTGTCTTCATCAGATTGACATCTGAAAATGTGCGCTCAACATTCGCAGACGAGTGTGGTAAGCAAAGCATGTTAAATGCAAAGGTGTAAAGTAAAGGAAGCATGAAGGGATCATCGCCATATTTTAAATTAGTAATTTTTGCCCAAAATTCTACCGGGTTTACATCAAAACCAGAAAAATAATTTAAAATGTTGTTTTGAAGAAGGCCGCCGCTCTAGTTCTTGAATCTGGTTTTCGTTAATTAAATTCGGAAAATATTTTGCCAAGGGAATGATTTTTTCAGGATCAATTAAATTCATATTAATTAACACCTTATTGTTAAAATCATTTCGTATCTGGTCTGCACCTTCTATAAAAAAATCTAAACACCTTCTTTTTAATATTAAATCAGACTCCCTATCAAAATTTATTAAACATAAGTAGAACCGCGGCACCTTCCGCCATCTTGGATTTCTGGGGAAAAACCCACCTTTCACTTTTTACACGCCCACGTGGGGGACCGTATTTTCCACCACTATGGTTTCTTTTCGGTGGTCATTTTCAACCCTTGATGGAATTTTTATCCCTAATTAAGGCCTTTTTTGTGTTTACTCGCTTACTTGAGGGGGCGTATTTTCCACCCCTAAGGTTTCTTTCCAGAGGCCTTTTTCAGCCCCTTGATTTTACCCCTATGGTTTCTTTTCGGAGGCCTTTCTCAGCTCCTTGATTTCACCCCTATGGTGTCTTTCCGGAGGCCTTTTTCAACCCTTGGTGGAATTTTCAATGTTGCACTAAGAGCCTTTTTTGACATCAATTTTTTGTACTTGCTCACGTGAGGGGCAGATGTAGACCTTGGGGTGGGTCTTGGACTTGGGGTTGGTTTTGGACGTGGGGTTGGTCTTGGACTTGGGGTTGGTCCAGGCGTTGGTCTTGGATTTGGGCACTGGGGCTGTGGGACGGCTTCTTTTCGGTGGCCTTTTTCAACTCTTGATGGGAATTTCAACCCTGATTAAGGCCTTTTTGATTTTTTTTCATGCCTACGTGTAGGAGTCGTTTTTTGTTGATCATTTTTATTAATTATTTTTTATTAATTAATTAATTATGCTTAACCCGGGGAAATTCTCGATCCTAATCTGTTGCCCTATAAGATGATCTTAAATCTGTATTCTGATAAGGGTGCGCAAATAATCATTAGATGTAAAAGATGGTTTATTTAATCTGTGTCTACTATTAACATTTATTAGAGCTTGTTTATCAGATATTTGAATGATATAAAACTCATTTACAGGATTGATTAGGTAATTACGCGAGGGAAGAATTGACTGTATTTCCCCATATTACCTACTTTATTAGCGTATTTTTATCAAATGAGATTGTTATTAAAATTATTACATTTATTTTAATTCCTATCTACAGATTGCTTAACACACGAAACTTATTTATACATTAATTAGGTGTTAACTTGTAAGACACGTTTCGCTGAAGGGTACAATTTTATGCGAGTCCTAACCTAATCTGCTAGCTTATAAGATGATCTTGTCTGAAAAATCTGTATTTCGATAAATAGATTACAAGTTTTCGTAATAAAATATTATTAGAGTCGGTTTACCGGTTATTTCAAGTAATTGTTTCAATATATATATATATATATATATATATATATATATAATGCATGAGAGTGGACTTGTATTATTTGTTGTAATATGTGTTATTACACTTTCTTTTTAATTGCAGTTTGTAACCTTCTACCTACACAACCTTCAACTTATACAAGAATCAATAACGACCTCCAATAGTAATAACAGTATTGAATGGGGCCGTTTATGTATTTAATGGCTAGAACATATAAAATTATTCACACTTCGTTTTAATAGGGTTATCAGCTGTTCCTAATTGCAAGGTTGTTAAAACACGTCCTTGTCATGTACAGGTGGTATTTCGAAATGTTTGTATAGTGGACTCCTGTAAATGCATCATGCAATTAAAAGAAGAACAATAACGCCCTTTGATATTAAAAAGATGATTAAAATATATATTATACCTTTGTATTTCAATTTTAAAAAATCAAGCGCTGTATTATGAGGGTCAATCAGCCCGGGCATGTAAAATAGACTTTTTTAATTATGTCCATATAAGTTGTTAAAATCATATAAGAATAAAAAGTGTCGATGTATTTAAAGATTACTATCGAAGACTGTTCTGTAATAAAATGATAAAAGGGTTCTTCTAAACAAAGGTCTTAGATTTTAAGTTGACGTGTATTTTTACATTTTAGTTAATTAAAATTATTTTTCAATGAAGTTAAACGTCTTTTTAACATTGTTTTACAACGAGTGTTTTATACCGTAATGAATATGTTATAAAACGCTTAGCTAAAATAAAAACGTTATTATAATTATTACATTTCTTTTAATGCCTATTTTGGCTTCGTATGTACAAATTATGTTATTATCACCTAACTTCGCCTTCAACAATAAGGCCATTTGGTATTAAAAGATAAACATCATACTTATTTTACTTTGAGAAAGTCATCGGCCTTGAAGCTAGCCATAGACGAAGACAGCCCTGAAGTTAGCCTTGTGAATTTCAAAACAGCTTAATTTGACCCTTGACCCTGTAAAATACTATAAAAGCGTGCGCTTAGTTTAGCTAATTTTTGACCGAGCTGGTAGCGTAGTGGTGACACGATCTGCTTAGCATTCAGGAGGTAATGGGTTCGATTCCCGTTACCGTCTACCTTGTATGAGGTTTTTTCAGGGGGTTATCCTCATACACATGTAGCGACATGGTCACTGTGTATATGCACACCATGTGCCGCTGCTTAGGCGAATGCTGGGGTAGTATTTTCCCCCTCAGAACCCTAACTCCTTCCTTCGATCCTATCCTGACCACACCCATCCTTAATCCCACCATGCATATATACGTAATGTATGTATGTATGCTGGGAATCCATGATTGTGGCTGAAGGAGCTTGGAAAGCTCAAGCAGCCCGCCCTCCCCCTTGAGGAGGGAATGAAATACGTGGCCTTTTCCTTTTTTTTCCTTAGCTAATTTAGTTCTGTTCCGAAGAGCATTACGTTATTATCGTTATGGAATCTTTATCAGCTAATCAGATTTTGGGCTTGTTTCACGGCGGGTTATTATTAACCGATGAGTTGTTGATAAAGGCGAAAACAATTGTTTAGCTCGTGTCCTAGTCCTAGCATTGAAATTGAAAATGCCATCAAGGGTTGAAAAAGGCCTCTGAAAAGAAACCATTGAAATCAAGGAGCTGAAAAGGCGTCCGAAAAGAAACCATATGAAATCAAGTTGAAAAAGGCCTCTGGAAAGAAACCTTAGGTGGAAAATACGCCCTCAAGTAAGCGAGTAAAAAGGCCTTAATTAGGGATAAAAATTCCATCAAGGGTTGAAAATGACCACCGAAAAGAAACCATAGGGGTGGAAAATACGGTCCCCCACGTGGGCATATAAAAAAGTGAAAGGTGGGTTTTCCCCAGAAAATCCAAGATGGCGGAAGGTGCCGCGGTTCTACTAACATATCTTAGCACTAAATACAGATTTTCTATCTGAACAAAATTCACAGGATCTTTATAATTGATGGAATCTAATAGCTGTGTTTCAATTACTTCACTTTTGATGAAATATTCTAAAAAGTTTTGTACGTCAAGCTAATGTTAGCTTAGTAATGTTACTATACAACTTATGTATCTTTGGCTTTTCAGACTGCATTTCTTTGTTTAGATTATTAAAAATAGTAAAGATGGTTTTGTTAATGGATCCTGTAAATCATTTAAAATGTTTAGAGCTGCATCAGTAAAAAATAAAATTAATGCATTATATTGTTCCAACATTCTGTTAACAGTGGACTCTAAAGATAACCACCGTGTTTGAGCTGGATGTAAAATCTTATGAATAGGGGTTTCAGTAAATGTTTGAAATTCTTTTAGTGTGCCGACGCGTCATGGACTATTTGAAACAAAATTGTAAATATCGCGAACTAAATCTTTTACGCGCCTGGGCAATTTTGATCAAGCATTGGAGACACACAGATTAAAACCGTGGCATTTATATTTGAGTCTAAACAAATTTGGTATTTCTATTTGTAATTTGGATGTAGCCGAATTGAACCGACCAACCGTTACTTTGGCTACATCGGAAGCGAAGCCAATTAAATTCTCTCTCCATGGACTTCCACTACGATCGAAAACTATTTTTCCATAAAGATCATCTGCTGTAGCTCCTTTGAGAAGTAACAGGGCAAGGAATGGGTCAATAATTCTAAAGAAAGTTCTTATTAGAAATGTACTCAGTATAAATATAATTTATAATTTAATATATCAACATATTTAATTTAAAAATTCTTATATTTTTTATCTTACCCGTTATTATGGCGGTATCAACATATTAAACATAAATGCTTTGTGCAGTCTGTATCAGTAGATTGATCTACTATCAATGAAAATTTTGTGTTGCACAGTATATTACAGAAGTCAATTAATTGTTTCTTTCCAATGGGATTTTTAACAATCGCAGAACATTTAGTTGCTCCACATTTAATCTTCTTGGCTACCTCTGAATCAAGGCATATTTTAGGGAAAAGCTGTACCAAATGCTCCATTAAGTTATTAATAAATTATGTCCCGATACGAATGCCGCTAAGTGCATTTCAGATTTCTGGTCGTTTCCTCTAAACTATAAATTTTTAATCGGTGATAATGTCTATTGACCTTTTAATAGATTTCAACCTTTTTCTGTGACTTTCAGAGTTACTTTTTCGAATCAAGGCTGGTTTTCCTGTTGTCTTTATCCATATGTTTTTGTCATAAGCTTTACAGTAAACGCTATTTTCTTCCTCGTTATTCTTGATACGAATAATCCAATTTTTAAACTCAGGGTCACTTAGCCACTGTAGTTTAAATTTCTGTGAGTATTTTACTTTTTTCCTCCTTGACGGTCCGGGTCCCTCATTTCCTGAATCCGTATCATCATATTCATTATCAGAATTTTTATTGTCTTTTCCACTAAAAACAAATACAAAATTCATGGATTTATTAATTAGACACTGTGTTTCGGAAGTCCCGGACCTGTCCATTAATAATAATAAAATGTAATAATATATAATATTTTTTGAGTCACCCCGTATAATTTAGTACAGGTAACCTTGTTTTGTAGCTTTTTTAAAACCATACAAGTTTTTTAATAACGTGCACCATTTTCAAAATAATTGACCGGTCTGAAATTTTTTGAACATGGTGTACATTTGTACATATACAACATAATAATAGATAATTAATAAATTTTACCTCAATTTGTATTATTAATCGTTAATGCACCCTCGAAACTTGAAATAAAACTAAATAAACACTAGGTACTTAGACACTATCAAAAATCACAATTCACAATCACAGTGTATGTATTTTGTTTTATTGTTTTGCTTTCCAATAAAATAGAAACTGATATAAGTTATATTCCCCGATACCGGCTATTACTGCGAACTGCAGGCTGCAGGAAAACAATGCGACTCTGTAAAAATTACGAATTAAGCGCTTTACTAATTTACGGCTAGATGGCGATGGCGTTCGAAACAGAGTGGAAGATTTTGTTCACCTATCTGGGTTTCTGTGCTTTGGGCATACCTTTTTTCTTTTTTTAATATTTTTATACGATAATTTAGAAGTTGGGTTATGCTGTATTTTTCAGTAGATTTGTGAATGAAATTAGTAGATCAGTAGACTGAAGGTAAAAATCAGTAGATCTACTGATTTTTCAATAGGTAATAAGGATGGGATGGAGACGCACCGCTCGGTGCCCCAAATCTCCCATATAAGCGGATATGGCGAAGATAACCGCAGTCACTCGAATTATACTCAAAATAGGTACATAGGTACAATTTAGATCGTTCCCCGGAAAATAGTTTTGAGCCTCAGCATTCCATGCGCCGGATGTCCGAAAGGAAACTTTGATACCATCGTTATAAAAAAACGTAAGAATAACAAAAGAATGCACTGAATTACATGCGAATTTCTTTCTGTATTTATCTTGGTGGTTGGGTGGGCAGGTGCCCTTTAATACGAGCCGCCAATGTTGTATCCTTGATTAGAACAATTATCACCGATTAATACATTACTCTTTATTTTTACTTTCTTGCTAAACAAGAAAGTATTGCGGTCGAAAGAAATCCAAAAAAATCAAGTTGCGTTATTTTGATGTTTTGCGGCCTCTTGAACCCGAAAAAATTTTAGAAAATTTTTCAAAATGTCTTGTCTGTGTGTGTGTCTTGTAGTCACTCGGCAGCCGAAACTATACGGACGATTTTGATAAAATTTGAAATGAAGCCTACGAGACAATTATGTCGACAAAACAAGCTTTTAAACGCAATAGGTATACAGGGGGTAAAAATAAGGGTGTTATTTTTGGGGGTAAATTTTCAAATTTTAACATAAGTCATCAATAACTCGCATGAAATGCAACTTTGAAAATTGAAAATGGCCGCATTTACAGTCACATATACATTTTTTTGTAGAAATTTATATTTCCGATACCGTTCAAGATATGAAAGAATTGGAAATAGATATGCGTAGTTAAATAAGGGTTAAATAAAGTGTTCTGATTTGTCATCTTTAAGACAGTTTAACAATATTTAATTTTTAATGACCTAGTTATTCTTTACTAAAATTTAATTCTATAGTTGGCTATATACGTTTCTCAAACTGCAATATTAATAGCAGGCTGATGTTTATGTTTTAATTTTTCAACTTTGATAAAATTGTTTGCAACATCTTTAACAATTTTAATAGATATTACTAGTGACGAAGACAACTGTAAGTGTTATCGAAACGTTTAGATTGTATAATTTAAAATACACCATTAAACAACCGAAAAAGGATAAGAATTTTATTATGTGTGATAATGGTGAAAGTTTACATTTTCATAATGAAGTTATTTATTTCCATATATGGCATTATGGCAGATAATTTGGCAGCGGTTTTATTATTTCAAATGGGTTCGTGATTTTAGTCCTATACTTCCCGATTAAGGTGATGTTGATATAATAAATAATCTTTAAACATTGTAAATGGAGTATTAAGCTACTTTTACGTTTACAATGGTATAAACAAATTGATATTTTTAAAATATTGCTTAGTTTTTAGTTATCAGTTATTGTTCTAAAAATTGTTTTTGTAATTATGTTAAACATGTTTTTCCTTACCTTTTCAATTATTATTTGGGAATCCTGGGGTAGTTGTAACGGTACAGAATATTCGTTAACTAGCTTTTCGAATTTATCTACAGTAGCTGAAATGGAACAAATATCTAATTATAACGATAAATAATGTTTTCCTACGATCATGTAAGAAAGTGATTCATATTGTACAATTGACCGTACAGAAAATAATACTTTCGCACACTAGTGCGTTTCACTCTTTCTTTGTACCCAATGCGAAAGTAGAAAAGAGGCGTGCATTTTACTTTCACATTGCTCTTCTATAAGTTACCGTAGCAACTACCCGTTGTTATCGCCCTGACAGGGATACAGGGAGTTCGATAGCGAGCAAAGTCGCCACTGCGTTTACTGATATATTTGACTTTTATTATTTGACGTGTTTAAATATTCAGACAATCGTGTTTACATTCATAATAATTACGAACTATACTATTTGTTATGGCATGATTATGATTTTTAATAGAAAAACTTTAAATATTATATTAAAGTATATTTTGTAATTGTTATCAATCAAACATTAAGAAGGCGGCCTTTTTCATGGTCGTAGGAAAAATAGTGTACATTAAGCTCGAACGAACGTGTCTATCGTGTACTCGCGGATTGTGCGATATCTACCACTTTCGTAACTCGTTATGTAATATATACTCAGTGACATGGAAATTGCAACACCAAGAAGGGGTAGGAATTTTTTGACTAAACTTGGCAGAAACGTTTAACTACTAAAAGGTAGCAATTGATTAATATTTCAAAGAAAAAGAACAAAATATAAACATAATTTTTATTTATAATAGGTTGGCGCCTCCTGTTGGGACATCGATTCTAGCAGATGGTCGATGTCCTCTTGAGGTACTGTGTCCCAAGTAACCTGTAAGTCGTGCTGTAGAGCTTGCAGCGTCTGGGGAGGATGCTGCAAGATTTTCAGTCTTCTCCCCATAATGTCCCAAACATGCTCAATGGGCGAACGGTCGGGAGATCGGGGTGGAAACGGCAAGAAATTAACATTATCCTCTGTAAATCGGTCTAAAGAACGTCTTGCAATGTGGGGACGGGAATTATCCTACTGCAAAAGTGAGTCTTCCAGCTGCTCAAAAAATGGAAGAATATGGGGTTCAACCACCTCATCTATATATCGTTGGGCGTTCATATTGCCTCGTATGAATACCAAACGAGACCTACTCCCATAAGTTTTAGCACCCCATACCATACTCCCTACAGTTTGGTGAACATGCCTCGCAACAGAAAATTCAACATTTAACTCCAAACGCTGCCGTAGATGTTGAGCCGTTAGTGGTAACACAAGATGTGGCCGATAAGATTGTAAGCCGAAAGCTTTGATTCTGCGGTAAACCGTTCGAAGGGTTACAGGACGACCTTCTTTTGCTAACCATTGATCGGCAATTGATCTGGTACTTGAGAATCGGTCTCTTGTTGCCATAAATTGGATCTGGCAGTCCTGCACCTCATTTGTTCTTCTTTGCCCACCCGGTACCTCTTCTGCGGCGTTCCTGACTCTCCCTAGTCCATGCCTGATAGCATGATGGTGGTTTGGTTCCGGTTAAGGCGATTTGCGATTTCTCTAAACGAAAAACCACCTTCGCGCAAACTAACAATACGACCTCTGTCGAATTCACTTAAATGGAGATAATTTCCAGGTTGGCGCACTCTAGGCATGATCACACCCTCAAAGCAATCAATCACAAGCGAAAACAATAAAGAACTGAACACAATCTCGCACAATATACACCAGACAAAATTGTTCGGAAAATCAGAACGAACTGTCAAATAAGTCATTATCCATATGAAATTTTAATCAATTGTTACCTTTTAGTAGTTAAACGTTTCTGTTAAGTGTGGTCAAAAAATTCCCACCCCTTGGTGTTACAATTTCCATGTCACTGTGTATACTATAACACACACCTGAGATAAAATAAAAATAAAAAGCTTACTTTTGGATAGTATATACTTTTCTTCTAAAGTTTTCTGTTTATCTTTGGAACTGTAGAATTCGTCTCTATAAAACGTTACTGTTTTTTCAAGTTGTTCCCACATATCAATTTTGCTGGTTAATTCAATAATTTTTTTCTTATCCATCATATAATTTTGCATTGCTCTATAAAATATTGGTCTTTAAGATTTTACTCTCCGAGAACTTTCATTACTCATTAATTTGTTCAATTTTGTCGCGAATTTTTGCATTTTCATTAATAAATTCTTTTTGATATGCCACATCACAATTATGTTGCGACTTTAATTCGTTTACTTCTCGAGTTAAATTATAATTTTGCAATTCTGTTTTTTGAAGAAGTCCCCTTAAACTTTCTCTTTCGGCCACCTAAAATTAGTACGATTTAACCATTCTTAATGCTAGTGTTGTAAATGAAAATACCCAATGCGTATTTCGCGATCTTAAAGTTAATTTAATTTCAAACCACTGAATTAAAAAAATAGTAAGTAATTTAAAACTTTCATAGATCAGATTCGGTTGTTTTGGAAGTTCAATTTAATGCCTGAGCGTAATAATAATAAAACAAAATATTTATAGATTTCTGAAATTTTGACATACTGCTGATTCTTGTTGTAAGTGAGTTCTAGATATACCATCTCGTTTTGCTTGTAAAGTATCTTCAAGAAATCGTGTGTTCTTCAAAGCTAATGTTAAACTATGTTGATGTTCTTCAATTGTACTTTTTGCTAATTCTATACATCTGTTTTTTTCATGGATTTTCAATTTTGTAGCATTTAGTTCATTTTTCAATTCTTCCACTTGACCCTAAAATTAGATATCAGAATCTAGAAAAATCAGAACCCATTACTTGAAAAATGTACTAGAAATACTATCAGGCCATGTCTTTACTATCATCAACTGTTATGCTACGGAACAAATACAACATGACTTAGAAAGCGACCTATTGAGATATTGGAAGTGAATAATTGTCAAGTACAGGTTGGCTTTTTATATGAAACCTTTTATACAGGGTGTTCCGTAAATACACCGCCAAACTTTTAGGGATGGTAGGGAACATCAAAACACACTTTTTGCTGCATAAACATAGTCCAAAAACGCTTGGTTTTGGAGATACAGGGTGGTGAAGTTTGTTAAAAAATAGTTTTTTTTGTTATTAATTTTAATGAAAATTTCCAACTTTGTTTCTAGTAGATACAGTAGTTCCAGGTGCAACACCCAGTGGTTTTTTTGCAATTTTGAAACTTTTTAGATAAAGCAACTAAACATACAACTTTTTTTCACTGAGGGTTTTACTTATCTTGCGTAGTTTTGGAGAAAAAAATTTGAACCCTAGAATAAGTAATTACGTACTTATTACCAATAAGTTACCATCTAGTTACCATCAATAATAATAATTATCGATGGACATGTCATTGTGATAAATTAGTTTGTTATTGTGACAGTAATTACTCGAGTTTAATTCAAAATTTTGATTTAAAATGAATTACTCACGCAAATTATCGTGGTAGAGAAGCTGCACGCTTGTATGAACAGACACATCCTGAAAGTCGGCAACGTCACCATACAACCTTTTGTTCCATACATCGTCGTCTTAGAGAAACTGTGGCAACCTTAAGCGTCCTGGTGGTGCTGGTCGTCCAAGAATAGCCCGTACGGTACAGTTTGAAGAGGTTCTACAAC
This sequence comes from Vesta saturnalis, assembly GCA_036346205.1. Classification (NCBI taxonomy): domain Eukaryota; kingdom Metazoa; phylum Arthropoda; class Insecta; order Coleoptera; family Lampyridae; genus Vesta; species Vesta saturnalis. The sequence goes on from JARFJB010002116.1 coordinate 590,963, forward strand.
GTTTGGAGAACAATCCATCTACAAGTGTTCGCGCAATTGCACACAATATGGGCTTCTCCAGTACGACGGTATCGCGTGTCATGCATGAAGATGTCCTGTATCCCTACCATTTACAACGAGTACACGGTTTAAAAACCTATCCACATCGATTAGCTTTTTGCCTATGGTTTTTGGGCCGCACCTTAGTAGAACTTCACTTCGAGAAAATAATATTGCTTTCTGATGAGGCATGTTTCACTCGAGATGTTTATTTTAATCGTAGAAAATAGTAGAAAATTCTCATCCCATAGTCTCAATGACACCAGGAACAGTTTTCTGTAAACATGTGGTCTGGTATTGTTGGAGAGAGTTTAATAGTTGACTTGATGCCTGCTAATTTAAACGCCAACTTTTATCAACATTTTCTGCAAAATGTTTTACCGGAATTATTAGAAATTGTCCCTTTAGACATTAGGGCCAATATGTGGTTTCAACATGGAGTACCTTGACACTTTGGTTTGAACGTGGGCCAGTATTTGGACCAGCTATTTGGCAATCAGTGGATGGGAAGACGAGGTACTGTGGCCTGGCCTGCGCGTTCACCCGATTTAAATCCCCTTGATTTCTTTCTTTGGGGTTTATGAAATCGTTAGTCTACGAGACACCCAATCGTAAGGAGGAAGATCTTTTCGAAAAAAGAATGGCCGCTTGTACACAAGTAGAAGATATTCCTGGAATCTACCGTAGAGTGCGCAAGTCAATGATCCGACGGTTCAATCTTTGTATCGAAGCAAATGGACAACATTTTGAACAGTTGTTGTAAACTATAATTTCATTAGAATGCAGTAAACTTAATAAAGACCAATAAAATACGTTTTTTTAACCAAATTTCAATACCCTTTATCTCGAAAACCAATCGTTTTCGGACTATGTTTATAAAGCAAAAAATGATGTTTTGATGTTTTCTACCACCCCTAAAAGTAAGGCAGCTTCTCTATCACGACACTTTGCTGCACCATAAGCAAGGTGCAAATTGGTTTTATCACAATAAACTACACAGCAAGATTAAGTTTTAAACTCAAGTAATTACGGTCATAATAACAAATTAATTCATCACACACGTCCATCGATAATTCATTGTAACTAGATTTTAAGAATAAATTTATCTAAGTGCATAATTACTTATCCTATGGTTCAAATTTCTCGAAAACTACGCAAAACAAACAAAAAAGTTGCGTTTTTAATTGCGTTATCTAAAAAAAGTTTCAAAACTGCAAAAAAACAACAACTGGGTGTTGCTCCGTGAGCACGCCCCTGGAATTACTGCAACTACACTAATTGATTCAAAATATACCTTATTAGAAACAAACGGGGAAAATTTCCTTAAAATCGGCTGAAGCGTTCGTTGATAATAGGCAAGACTATTTTTTTAACAAACTTCAACAGTTTGTGCCTCGAAAACGAAGTGTTTTCGGAATATGTTTATAAAGGAAACTGTGTGTTTTGATCTCCCCTACGACCCCTAAAATTTTTTTGGTATATTTATGGAAGACCCTGTATACTTAACGCATACGAGATTTGTTAAAAAAATAACCGAACTTTTTAAATTGCGCGCTAATGAAGTGCCGTAGATTCGTGCGGTTGGCAACTCTGTGTTCCTCATAACCTCTCTAGTAACCTGGTCGTTACGAACTGTTGATATTTTTCTCGCGTTATTGTTATTTAAGTGGAAGGTATCTCAGCGTTCCTGGCATTTTTTGCAATATGTGATTTTCTGGAGTAATGGTGCAACATGAAATTTTGCGTGAAACTGGGGAAAACTTTTACCGAAATATTCAAACTTTTGAAACAAGGTTACGGAGACGATGCTCTAGGTCGTACACAGTGTTATGGACGGTTTTCCCAATTCCAGTTTGGTGCTAAAAATCAAATGACTGTCCATCCTCAACCTCTTTACTCACCCGATCTGGCTCCTTGTGGTTTTTTTTATTTCCTAAATCAGTGCTAAAAGGACGCTGTTTTGACACAATTGATGACATTAAAACAAATTCGTCACAGGAATAGAAGAACATTCAGTTCAAACATAAAAAATTTAAAAATGAAGCTCGGTTATTTTTTGAACAGACCTCATATTATTACTTGTTCTTCAAATAAAAATAGCAATTTTGCACTGAAAAAAAAATTGTAACCTATCAATTATTCCAAAAAAAGTTTTAATAACGTAGCTAGGTTTAATTCTAGGAAGATAGTTTCTAATTCCGACTGTTTAGAATGTATTATTATACAGTCAATTGACGTAGATTCTAGTTCTCTTAGATCATTTAATGTTTAAGTCAAATTTAGAAAAAATTATGTTTATTGAAATGTACAGGGTGACCAACTAAGAATGCGAGGTACTGTATCTGGGAAACTATCCATCGTAGAGGCTTGCGCAACAAAAGGTTATTACTAAAACGGCCAATACAAAAACCTGGAAAATATTTTCATGTTTCTGAAATGGCCCCTAGGGGGCGTAACTGCAATCTTGAATCTAAAAAAGTGTTGTTTCTGTGAATTTTGCTGTATTAACCTAATAAAAAAATAACTGATCTTTGAAGTCGAGGATAATCTGAACTTTTTTTGTTTGGCACTTTTTGACGTATCTATAAAAATAAAGTGGTGGAGGGTATTCAAAGGTTTCCTTAAATCACCCCCCGTATCTTCGAAACGGCTAAGCTGAATTTAGCAAACTTGGACGCATTGAAAAGAGCTTTTCTTGGGCTTGGTTTTGTTAGTTTCACATGTCGTCGCTAGAGGGCTTTGTCCGACATTCCGACAGAAACGGTTAATTTTCGCAAAAAAATTAAATGCATTGTTATGACTTTTTTTCATGAACAAGTAGCTAAATGATGCCTAAACAAGTTCGCGAAAACCGCATCTCGATATCTTGTTCCTAACCTAAAATATCGACCAAAGAAAGCTTTATACGAAAATCCCTTAAATTTTTATTTTTTTTAAATATATTTTTCTGGAATTGCTTCTATTATGTAAGTTGTGGCCCTAAAGAGGACCGATTTAAAGGAGGAAGGATTTTAATGCCCCCGTAAATTCCAAGGTAATCGTGTAAAATTCTGAAAACGGTGGTTTCTGAAACTCCTAATAAAGACGCTAACTGTCGCTTCTTTAATCTTGCATCTTCCAATACCAAACACTTGGTTTTTTCAATAACATCCGAAGTGATCATGTCAACAGACCGACCTGGACTGGGATCATCATCTAGTGATTCTCGGCCATGTTTAAACAATTTTGACCATTCACTTGGAGGGCATTATCCCCGTATACAATCAACATTTCTTCACGAATAACTTTTGGAGATTTTCCTTGTTTTGTAAGAAACTTTATAACAGTTTGATATTCAAGTTTGTCTATTTTGAGACGTTACAACACAAACTAATAGATATTAGAACTAATAATGCTGCAATTGTTTTGTAAATTGTCAAACACGTTACCATGGCATATGTGATTTAAAATCAATAAAATGAAAAATTACATTAACTTTGTAAACTGCCTAGTCCGGGAATATAGAAACGATCCCTCGTACAGTGTATCGGAGATAAGGATGCACTGTATGGGGATCTCAGAAACGATGACGCAGAGTCGGTTAAATTAGAAAAAAGTTGCGCCAGGGGGAGACCTTATAGACAGCGTTTACAAAAGTCGAATATCTTTTTTGGTTTTTTGCACCATTTTGAAAAATATGGTTTTTTATCTTCGGTTTTAATTATTTTAGAAGTTATTTCAAAATATATCACAAAACAAAAATTACTTTGTTATTTCCACCTTTTTGAGCTCAACAGGACGGTATTTCTAATTTTTGTTCCGACGTTTCGTTTACGAGTAAACTTCATCAACCTTATGTTTTTATATGGCTCGAAAACATAATATACTCTGTGTTAGATAGCATTTTTAATAACCATTCCAATGATGTGTAACACAATGTGATTGTCAAAAAGTTTTTTTTTATTTTGTTCATTTTTTATTAGTAGGCTTTGAGCAAAAAGACATTTCATGATTATTTTAACTTTTAACGGTAAACTAATATTATTCAGAACATATCACTTATAACAAATTTTCAAAGAGGTTGCCATTATTTTCCAAACATAAATAAGCTCTTCTTACTGTTGAATGCAAAACCCCGGTTGCCATTTCTAGAGTAATTTTATTAAGTCCTTCTAAATTCATTTCTGGCAAATTCTAAATTTATAGGTATAACATTTATTTTTTCTCTTCAGGATTTTCAATAACTGCCTATAAAAATGGCAACGTTGCTGTGAAAACCCACACTTTTCAATTATTAATAAATATTATGAAAATAGCAACGTAGCTGAGGAAAACCCACAACTTTCAGTTATTAAAAGTCTTCAGTACGTACGTTTGGTAAACTTCATTATACCTGTATAGTTCAACTTTCTATGTAAATTGTTCGCGCCCAGGCAACTCTGTAAAGATGACACCAACGTCTCTTACCGCACGCTCCTGGAGCTAATTACAAAAGGAAAAGTATTCCCAACCGGCGAAGATGTTGCTTGTTTTAACTTGCATGCAAATGGAGGCTTTCGCATCTTCAGGACCGCACTGACCAACTTCAGGACTTCATATAGCTAAGAAATGAAGAATGATGCTTACAACATGTTACGGTATAAACTGGTAGTAAAACGAAATAACAGATAAACTTGGCTTTAGCTCGACCAGCCAGTGGTCTGGGTGGATTCAGTGTACTAAATTTTGCGCACAATAGGATAGTTTATCATACATAAGTCCAAATAGGTGTTGAAACGATATAAAACCGGAAAAGGGCGCCAGAATATTTGAAATGTCACGATAGGGGTTGAAATGCCTAATTACGTCAGTTCACAGCTCGCTCAAAATACTCAAATAACTCGCTCACCTAAACGTAATCTTCGTAGGCGGCACTGGGATCAACATATCTCGAAAACCTGAAAGGCTTTTTAATTAGGCGCGCCTAATTAAAATAATTGTGTGAGGCAAAAAGCAATCATTAATTTGATCAAAAAAACAATAATGTATTGTTATGCTACGTTATTAAAATTCGATACTCAAATAAATAATTTCACTTCAACAACCAAAAAAACACAACCACATTGAGAAGTTTTCTTCAAATTGCAATTTGTTATGTTCAAATCATAAAAGAAAATAATGCAGTGATTCATCGGCCTCTAATTGTACCACTATAATTAAATAATCCCTTGAAAAGATTTGGGCCGTAATTGTCTTATTTAAAACTAAGCAGAATGGAATGATGTTAATTCGTAGAGAAAATTAAAAAAAAACAATAACCATAAAAAAACGTGTCGTTAGATGCTGTGTAATAATAGTTCACATAAAAAAACAAGTTCAATAACCTAAATATACGTAATGTAAATAAATAAATAAAAAACAGAACCATCGAATTGTCAACACAATCTTACAATCTCATCACCTACGTTATTTATTACCGGGAAACTAGCTAGGTCACGATGACCTCCAAAATATACTGTAAAATTGGTTTAAATGTCCAAAATAATAAATGGTTACTTTCTTTTTACAAATAAATGGCGTGCTTAAAACGCACTCAAACAAATTTGGATAATAATGCGGATAGATACGCCTGTACTAAAGTTTGAACAACAAAAAAACAATAAAAAGGCGTATTTAACCATGTTTAAAAACTCATAACAAAATAGAACAAATTACAGACCATAAATTTATTAGCTTTAATCACCCACCACAATAATAAAAAACACAGAAACGTTACCCTAGGAGGATGCCCTTTTAGTACACAGTCATCTGGAACGGACCTGCAGGAGGACCTTGGCTCTATGGTTGATGTTAAAACCACGCTAGCAGCTCCCCGTATCATTCAGTTAACGACGGCCTCACTTTCGACTCGCGATATGATTAAACTTTAATTGGTTGTATGTACAGTGTGTCCCATTTTTGAAGATATTTCGGGGTGTCCACTTACCAGTAAAGACACAGAGTTGCGGTTTTCACAATACCGTTCTACGCTGGTATAAACATAGTTCGCTACATTTCTGAGATACGAGACGAAATTGAAAATATTGCATTTTGGCACCGACCTTGTATCTCCGTTATCCTTTAATGTATGGTAAGAGTAAAAATTGGTTCTTATACAGTTTTTTTACGTAGAATCCAGTGGCGTAGTCGTATTTTTGCTGTAAGCTGTCAATTTTTAGGTATAAATAAAATTTATGGTTTTTTTAACGGAACACCCTGTATATTTTTCTTGCATTTGATTGGAAATTTTGTAAGCTCTACAAAAATATATAATACATGTGTATTTTAAATAATAAACTTAAAATCTATGATTTCACAAAATCTGCGTAATAACATATTGTGTATTATATAGCATTAGAATTAGTAGGCCGTGGTTATTGGAACAATTAAATGATCATCTGCTAAGCGCTTGTCAAAACCTGTCAGTTGTAACATTTGTATTCTCTGTGTAATATTGTATTCGTTAGAATGGCTGAAAATGAAAATTATCAACATTTTGAAAAATATGACGTTAGTCTGTTTTATAGAGAGCAATGAAAACTCCCGTGAGGCTTCCCAACTGTATTTCAAGAGGTTTGTTTGAATTCTTATTTATCTTTTGACGCATGTGGATTTATTTTTTATTTAAATATCATTTGGATTTATAGATATCCAGAAAGAAGGCAACTTTGTCTTTTAATGTTTTCTCGAATAAAAGAAAATTCGGTAGAACATGGATCATTTAGTGAAAAAGTATAATAAGGAAAATCGCGATACGGATGAAGTCAACGTTTTAGCATGTGTAGAGGCAACGCCTTCACAATCAAGCAGAGTTCTACAGCAAGAGGTTGGTGTTCCCAATACTCGGGTTCAAAGAATATTGACCAAATATAAATTTCAGCCATGCAAGATTAAAATGGTTCACAATTTTCATCCTGGGGATGCAGAACGTCGTTTACTGTTTTGCAACTGGTATTTTTAACAAATTAGTATTGGTAATAACTTTGCTAGATTTATAATATGGTCCGACGAGGCTTACTTTTAGAGTGCAGGTATTTTCAACAGGCATAATACTAGGCATTAGTCCCAAGAAAATCATCATGTGCTATTCGAAAGAGCGCAACAGGGTCGATTTGGATTTAACGTAGCTTGCTTTATTTTGGGGAAACAAACAGAATACAGAATTTATGAAGACAGTCTTACAGGGAACAGATATCTTGAAAGTTTGCAAGATGTTATCCCTATGTTACTAGACAATGTTCCTTTAGCTCATCTTAACAGGATACATTTCTAACAGGATGGCGCGCCCGCACATAATTCTGTAATTGTTCGACCTTTTTCAGACAATTATTTCCCGCAAAAGTGGATCGGTACTCATGGACCAATTAGATGGCCTCCACGGCCACCTGACCTCTCCATGCTAGATTCTTTCTTATGGAGCTACTTCCAGAATAAGTTTTATAGTACCCGTCATCGGACAATAGATGAACTACTTAATGCCACCAATGCGGCATTTCAAAACTTGCAAAAACGTTCCATTATTATTTTAAATGTTTTAAAGGAATAACCACTGTATGTCAACATTGTGTTCGGGAAAATGGCAACCATTTTGAGCAGTTCTTTTAAGGTGAAAATCTGTTAAGGGGTTACTATCGAGTTAATAATATGTTAAGTTTTTCAGTTTTATTCTGCCTTAAATTGATTTAGGTTTTATAAAATTTCTATGTTTGTAATATCCTCCTATAATTAACTCATGACCTAGTAATTCTAATGCTATATAATACACACTATGTTATTATGTAGATTTTGTGAAATCATAGATTTTAGGTTTATTATTTAAAATACACATCATTTATATATTTTTGTAAAGCTTACAAAAATTCCAATCAAACGTAAAAAAAATATACAGGGTCTTCCGTTAAAAAACCATAAGTTTTAATTATAGCTAAAAATTGATAGCTTACAGCAAAAATACGACTACGCCACTGGATTCTACGTAAAAAACTGTATAAGAACCAATTTTTACCTTTGCCATACATTAAAGGAGATACAAGGGGGGCCCCAAAATGCAATATGTATTTTCAATTTCGCCCTGTATATCAAAAATGTATGTATTGTGAAAACCGCAACTCTGCATCTTTGCTCGTAAGATATCCCGAAATATCATCGAAAATAGGACACATTGTACACTGACAGTTATATTAACTTTACCTTACTGTGACCTAGTTCTGCTAAATACTTATTACTTTTAGATAATTATGTACAAGTCCAGATTAACACTTATTATTTGTAACTTAACGAAAAAAACTGGTCTATTTACAGCTCATTATTTATTATCTTTACTCTAATAATGTACAAGTTCGGAATAATTCTTAACATTTGTAACTTAACGAAAAAGCTGGTCTATTTACAGCAGGTTATTTAATTACCGGCAAGCTGTGAACTTTACGTATGAATCTTTTGAACGAACGTTGTATTTTTCCGCAAGAAGCGAATACTTCTCTTGAGAACTACGAAAGCACCTGGTAACTTTAAACACTAAACGCCTTTCTGGATCTCGATAAGTCCCTATAAACCAACTACACGTAACGATAAACTGGTATCGTGAAGATTTAATAATTATATGATCCCTTAGTTGGGTTGTGAGGGAATGAGAACCCTGCCACGATAGTTCCTTCAACACGAACATGGTCAACATTGTTCCACGGTAATCAACCGTAACGAAAAAACTGGATACTTCTACGCCTAAGCTACCACTGCTACCGTGAATAATTTTACTTGTCGCCACATTGGTTTTTTAAACCCCCTCCATTAAATTAGCCAATTAAAGAATCACATCCACGAAATAAAACTCGAAAATCGTCGGGAGAAATTTCAACGTCAACAAGACCTCGAAACCTTATCTAAGTGATGGATATATGGTAAATTGAAATTTTCGAGCCTTTACTGCCCTGTACATGAAGACAAATTCTTTGTTTGAAACCAAACCTTATCAAATGAGACGGTGCCGAACTGGCGGCTACATTTGACTTTTGCAAAAGATGTACCATACTATGTAATAATTTGTATGCATTCTTTAATGTAATTTTATATGCTGTAATCTCAACTTGATTTAACGAAATTCACCCAATTAGAATAACGAAAACATATATTTACACAAAACTATCCTTGTTCACAAAGACACTAAGGAATGTTTCCTCTCAACTTAGTAAAAGGGTTTTCCTAAACATCGATACCAAAAATGTAAATCACATTTTCATTTGAAACTTTCATTTTACTTTGAACAACAACAAAAGCTTTATTATTGTTTTAGAAAATACCAAAAAAAATTCATAAACCTTTTAAATAAGTAAAAGACAAAAAAAACGTTACAATAGAAAAGCTTCTCCAAACATTGATGCGTTGTTACATCCAATTACGAAAGTTTACACTACATTTAAGATGTACGGTACTAACAAATAAGTTATAATTTCGAAAATTATCAGCAAATCTTCGATAAAATCATGGACCGATGACAAACAGTTCAGGTTGAACGACAGAGTAACACTAAACAAACTACTTGTTACACAAAGACAACGTTGGGCGCCAATCTGGAAAAATCACTAAAGACACAGATAATTTAAAAGTATGTGCGGACATCTTGTGACATATTTACCTAAAACAACCTAGAAACTAACAAAAAAGTTACGTAAAAACACACCTGCAAGTACCCAAACACATCAAATAAGCAAGAAGGCATACGAAAGGAATTAAAACATGCAAAAAACTAGTAGCAATCAAGTACAGCCAAACAAAAAAAAAACTAGAAAACAAATAAAAAACCAAACACGTAATCCCCGAAACTAGCAAACAAGTTACTCGACAAACATACACCTACAGACCGCAAACACCCAAACGAAACACACAAAGAAACTAAAACATACATAAAACGAATAGCAGACAAGCATACGCAAACAAAGAAATTAGCAAACAACTACACCCAATATATGTAAATCCCAAACATACAATCCAAAGACAAAGGAAGTAGTAAAAAGCAAACACCAAAACACGTAAACTCCAAATATCCAAACACGCAAAAACAAGAAACTAACAATGCCACTCGATGGTGATAAACCAATTACAGAAAACTTCCCATTAGATTTTAAACCACACCACAAGATGGCAGCACGAGGAAACAAGTGGACCCTGCAATGGGGCTGAGACTCTAAAACAGCGGAACTACAGTGGTGTCCTATTAGATGGTTTGGACTCTACTTTCGAAATTCATCTAGGGGTTGGAAATCGAGCCGGAAAAGAGACCGACAAAAGAGGTAGCAAAGGGGCGAGGACATGTGGGGAAATTGGACGTGGTCCATAATGCGATAGGGTGGGGGTATGACGTCTCAAAAAAGTGCTAGGGCAAGGTGTCTGTGTTCTACTTAAAGCATTTCCTAGAAAAGATACCGTTCTGTTGATTCGGAACATATTGAAAACATTACCGCCACCCCCATTTACCACCACCCATTTAGAGGGGTTCTTCCATTCATAACCACAATCCACGTTATTTCCCCACTATTCTTATTTTGGTTAAAGTAATTCCTTAATTAACCTGACATAATCAGTGTAAATAATGTTACAACGCTTTTTCTTGTTCACATAGTTTAGCCCAAGCAAGAATTACAACCATCTAGACCATATTTAACTTGATATTAGCGCGCGCGTGTGTGAGTGAGTGAGTGAGAGTGTGAGTGTGAGTGTGGTGAGTGTGAGTGTGAGTGCGAGTGCGAGTGCGCGTGAGCGTGTGCGTGCGTGCGTGCGAGTGTGAATGTGTATGTGCCCGCGTATGTGTCTGCAAATGTATGTGTGCATGTGTGTGTGTGTGTGTGTGTGTGTGTGTGTGTGTGAGGGAGGGGGAGGGAGAGGGCGAAAGAGGGAGTGAGTGAGTGAGTCAGTGACTGAGTAAGTGAGTGAATGTGTGTGCGCATGTGTGCGTGTGTGCTTGTGTGTACCTGTGCTTGTGTGTTTTGTTTCTATTAAAGGCCCGCTATTTAAATACATAAGTGTTTCCGTAATCCTGTAAATCATCTTTGATACCACCCCAGAAAATATAAAAATTCAGTACTCTATCCTGCGTAATTATTTAATTAAAGTAATCGTTAAGAAATAACCCAACGATCGTTCTTAATATTTTAATTAAATTCAATTCACTAAATAGAAGCAAACTCAAGACAAACATATCTTTGCTATTGAAATACTTAATGTTTCCACATTCCTTAAATAATCTTTAATACCAGTCGAGAAAATATAAAAATCCAGAATCATTCTTGAGTAGTTAATTAATTAAGAAGATCCCCAAATAAATTTATGGAGGTACTGTAAAAAATTTTCAATCTATACGTTTCGATAACAATTGCAGATATCATCCTCACTAATTACAATATCTTTAATTGCATAATATGTTATAAAAAATTTAAATGGTTATGTAAAAATAAATTTTCGAATTATGTGGCTCAAGTTGCTCAAAATTGCACATCTCCGCTCCTGCACGCATTACACTCAATAGCGATAAATGTTTCAATTTTTTTTCAGAAAAAATGAGTGATACGTACCCAAATTTTGTTTGTTTAAACAATCACTTAATAAATGTAGAATCGTTATGTAAAATCCCATTTTGCAGTTTTAAAGGCCGAGTGGCCAAAATTACACATTTCTACACCTATATACACTATTCTTTATCCAAGTTTGAAATTTTTTCTGCAAAAAACGAGAAATGTGTACGCAAATTTTAGTAACCTAACTGATCACTTCATAAGTGTGGAATCGTTGTAAAGATATATTTTTTAATTACGTGGGCTGAGTTGCTCAAAATTGCACATTTCGGTTCCTACGTGTACTACACTCAATAGTGAGAGATTTCTCTAAATTTGAAATTTTTTTCTGAAATTTGATTTGCTTAAACAATCATTTAATAATTTATTATAAGTTTTGTTATGAACGAATAAGTTCAAAAGTAAAATGTAATTAAAAATTATTATTAATTTTATTAAATACATAAATAAAAAGTTTACCTCGAGTAGGATATGAACCTACGACCTGTACTTTGCTAGAGTACCGCGCTACCAACGCGCTATCGAAGTACAAGTCCCAATCGATGTAAATTTTGTCTGTATGTATGTAGAACTGATGTATTTAATAAAATTAATAATAATTTTTAATCTGATAACACACAATGTGAAAGTTCCTTTAAAAATTTCGAGAGAAATATAAGTTCATTTTAATCACATTCGAGCACGTTCGAGTGGCCAGTTATTTACTACTGTAACAGAAGCGAGGTAATCAGGCAAAATTCGAAAGTTTAATAATTGACGTACTTTGATTGGGTTTTTAAAATTAGTAATTAACGTCTTCTGGTGTTACTAATCATACGTCCCAGGCACAAATGTCCGAATAGGCACACCCAAGGTCCTTCCTACTACACTTAGGCTCAGCTGCAGAAGAAAAGTTTGTGTTTATTATACATTTTGCAAGCTATAATTTTATATTTTGCTTACATTTATTTTATTTTATTAGAATCAAATATGTTAAGATGAGATATTTAGAATTGATCTATAGAAAATACATGTATGAAATCCTTTTTGGTGTATTCGTTAGTGTAACAAAGAGGTAATAAATTATTTAACCGAACCACCACAAATCTCCGAATTTCGAGTTCAAGTCGTGCAAACGGTTCAAAATAATTGTGCCAAAAAATATATGAATATGTTAGAAGTAGGCATTCCGCGACTGATGGACTTTTGTCAATGTATTTGCTAATGAAATATTGCCGACACGTCCATAAGAAAGTTATGTGCTGACCACATCAGATTTCTTCAGAACTACAATTGAGTGCTCTATCTAATTCTAAAACGGAAAGAAAATAATTTCCAAAAAAATATAACAGCATCACTCGTTTTGTAATTTTAAGGTCAACAACTCGATTTGGTTGAAATGAATGTGACAAAGAAATTCAAAACCTGCTATATGATAATTAACGAAACAAGCAGTAGAACAATTACATGTTAATCCCATTTAAATCTTTAATCAGGCCTAAGAACGTATTTTTAGCGAAAACGGTTAATTGTTATTTAACAATGAGTTTATTCAATATAAAATTAATGCAGAAACGCTATCGTTTAACACTTTACTGATTAACGATCATATTAATTAGAAACCGTTGTCCAATTATCTGCCATAATGCCTTTTCATATATGTAAATAAATAACTTCAAAGCTCTGAATTTGAATCATATCGGTTTTTTAACACGATTCCCCATTTTTGATCCGCCATTTTGAATTTTTTAATTTTGATAAATGATTTATTTTTAGCGATCTTAAAAACCGCCAATAACCGACTTTCAAAAAAATTTACACCCTAAAAACGGTGCGTCACTGGCATTTTTAAATTTTTTTATTTAGATGTTTTACAAATTAACAAAGTTGCAAAATTTATCATTAGCCCACAATACCTAAATGTTAGTCATATCGGAATTTAAATACGACAATCCCCATTTTTTATCCGCCATTTTGAATGTTTTAATTTTGACAAATGATTTATACATAGCGATCTAAAAAACCTCCAATACCTGACTTTCAAAAAAATAAATTGGTAAATTAAGTAAACACGATAATCCCCCATTTTTGATCCGCCATTTTGAATTTTTTTATTTTGACAAATGATTTATACTTAGCGAACTTGAAAACCCCCAATACCCGACTTTCAAAAAAATCGGTTGATAAATTAAAAATGCACATCTTATACCCCAAAAACGGCGCGCCACTGGTTATTATATATTGTTTTTATTTCGAAATTATATAAAAAAAGTATTAGTTTGTTTTTTTAATTATGTAACTTTTTAAAATTGGAGCAATGCATTTTTTTTAATTTTCTAATCTCCTAAAAATTCCGCGACACTGGTTGGATAATGGATTTGACTCATTAACGAACTTAACCTAGATTTTATGGCAAATAATTTTTGTATCTAATTTCATATCGATAGCTGAATGGTTCAAACATACCCCGCACACACACACACACACACACACAACACACACGAATTTTTTTTTCTAAAAACTTGTTTTTTATCGATAGCTGTAATGTTTCAAAAGTTATCGCGCAATCTCACACGTAGACACACAATCAGACTCGAGATTTTCTTTTCTAAAAATGTGTTTTTCGTATTGTTTAGGCCACAAACGTCGAGAAATGTAAAAAAAAGTGTTTGAAAATTTAAACCGATTACATAGCTTTCTTTCTCTGTATACGTACGTATATGAGAACGCAATAAGGTATAAATTTTGTATATGCTAACGCTGAAAGTAAAAAATATATATCTACTGCTCTATTCTTGAACTAATATACAGGGAGTTTTAAATATTCTAGTTCCGTTTTAGAAGTAAATGGATTTATTTGTTGAGTAATCCATAATGGTAGATTACATAATTTTTTATTAGATTCGGACATTAAGGCGTGGTAACTAAACAATAAATACAGATCTGTGCGATAAATAAACATGAGAATACATTCAAATTTACCTTAAACGTAAAAAGCTTCTAAATGGCAACATCTTTAAAGACTCAATAATTAATCAAAAATAGCATGAAATATGAATTCTGGTAAAATACGGGCTGTGCCATATCGATTAAGTTGTTGCGCCGATGAAGTAAAAAGTAAACAAACAGGTCGATAGCTCAAGAATATTATTTAAACTTCACGCGTTCATTTCAAAGTTAGAATTTATTGTTCTATTCGTAGGTCATTTTTTGATATGTGTTTTCCCATGTAACTAATTTATTTTATGAATATAATTGTGTTACTTACTCTTTTCATCGCCAATTCATTTAAAATATGTCTTTGTTGTCTTTCAAATTCAACAAAATCCAGTTTTCCTATAATGCAAGACGTAGTGTCCATATTGTTTAAATATTCACTGTGACTGATGTTCTGTAACAAATTAATTACCACGTAAAATACTCATATCTGCGAATAAGAATAATACGAACCAAAATAAATGTACTTTAATTTTAAATGATGTTGAAGAATTGTTTTATTTTTTAGAATAGGAGAACCTAAAGGTAACCTGTAACGAAGATACACATTATGGCATTAAAGTGACGTTTGATTTATTACCGAAGTACGTAGATACAAAGACCTTCGTCACTTTGCTTTCATATTGATGTAAACAGTAATAAAAGTGACAATTTCACATGTGTGAATAATTGAACCAATCAAAAATAAAACACAGAATACCTACATGAAAATGTCAAAGATACGATTCAAGAAGTAACACATTTTTATATCCCCATAGATAAAACTTTTTGTAACAGTTCTATGCTTTTATTTTCTAAGGGTGCAGATGTGGTCCGTTATATACCTTCTTAAAATGTTACAATTTTTTACATTCAACGTATATATCTGTTTCTATCAGTAAAAAATTAATGAAATAATATGGTTTCCTAAAAAGGATAATAATTGTATCCCCGAAAATATCAATAACGTGATCATAAGAACACACGTTCATTATACGTTTTAATCCGTTTTTTTTGTTCGTTTTCACATGTAATTATAATAAAGTATATAAACATACGTGGATCTAGTCGAATTTACCTTTGTCCAAAAGTTGATAGTTTCCGAAATACACGGTACCAAAGTTATTATTTTTTTAAACGCTTTTAAATATCTATCTTAATACTAACAGGATTTGCATGAAATTTGGTACCTAGAGGTTTTCTATGGTGAGAAATCCAGTTTTAATCATAGTTTTGATGTAGTGACGGCACCAGCATAACTTTTTTCTACCTCGGTATATCAAATTTCTAGTCAGAAATTCTTATTCTTATTCTTAATCAAAAAAGGTATACCTTGCAGATGTCGCTTCGTGCAGCCGTTTCTGTGATAATCGAATTTAAATGTTTCATTGCGTACTAAAATTCATCATAGCAACGACTAAACTTTATTAAGTATTGTCATTAGTTACAAAAGAGTATTGTCAAACAATTCAGTCTGATAAATCTTTATTGTAATTTTAATTTCCTTCGTCAATTTTTCGCTATGGCCGTACCCTACACTAACGCAGAAATGACTGATATGATATTAGTTTATGGTTATTGGCAAGGAAATGGTCGGGAATCGGTCAGAATATACCAAGAAAGATTTCCAAATAGACGCGTTCCAAACCATCAAACACTTTCCGCTGTTGAAAGGCGCCTTCGATCAACCGGTAGTTTTGCTCCTGGTACGGTTGAGTATAGCCGGAATTGTACTATTAGAACACCAGAGGTCGAAGAAGAAAATTTAGAACTAGTTGAAGAAGATCCGCAGTCTGTGGGTGCCCCGATGCCCGAGCACCCTACAACAAAGTTTTGTGGGGGCAGAGCATTCCACAAAATGTTATAGGCATATTCGCTAACTATATCTCTACTCCCTAAAATTACCAACTACCGTCTTAATAGTCAAGTCGTACGTATTATCAATTATGCTAGTATGCCCCTCACATTATTAGGACTTGGGGTTTGTCCTTCTGACTCAGTCTGACCTTCTCCTCTTCTTCCATCACCCGGCGACCGGCCTGCATCTAGGTAAGTAACATATGGTGTCGCCCGCTCGGCAGTCACGCGTATTTCCTTATGTAACACGCGAAAGCGTCAGCTTGGACGTTGCTGTCGATGATTACTTACCACTTACCAAGTGACGATTATTTCTCAAAGTTCCGTTTACAGCATTTAAGCATGTTTATATTACATACTTAATTTATTATACGATTTATGTTGTTTTCTTATAAACGCTAATTTTAGGAAGTTCTTTAATTTCTATATTTATATATTTCACGTTTGGTTCATTACTTATATTTTAGTATTGTTTTTATCTTATCTTATCGCCAAATTAATATTATTTAATACCACAATTAAAGTTGTTTAATGCTTATTTTTATATTCTTCTGCTTTACATGAATTTAAGATCCAAGGTAGGTAAGTGGTAAGTAACCCTCGACAGCAACGTTCAAGCTGACGCTTTCGCGTATTACATAAAGAAATACGAGTAACACATGTATAAAAATCTCTTACAAAACAAGAACTGGCGCTAAATTAACCTAACACATAATTCAAATATGATAATCAATTATTAAATATAGATCTCTACAAACAAGCAATGCTAAATAAGTAATTAACCCAACGTGAAATATAAATATAGAGATTAAAGAACTTCCAAAAATGAATGGTTATAATTGTTATAAGAAAACAACATAAATCGTATAATAAATTAAGTATGTAACATAAACATGCTTAATTGCTGTAAACGGAACTTGAACTTTGCAAAATAGTAGTCACTAAGTAGGTGGCTAAACACGAGTAACTGCCGAAAACTGCCGGACGGCGATGCCATATGTTACTTGTCAATATGCGGCCGGCATCTTTCAGTTTGGACACGACACGTGTGGAATTGTGTGCGCCGCGCGGTGCGCTTTCGTTAAAGGGTTTTAGGTTCAGATTCAGCAAAGCAAGTCAGTTTAGTTTTTATTGGACCTGTGTGAAATATGATACGATGAGTTCAGTGGCCGGCTGGTGTGGTGTAAAAATTTATATCGAGTCTGATTTGGTTGTAGTTTT
This sequence comes from Vesta saturnalis, assembly GCA_036346205.1. Taxonomy (NCBI): domain Eukaryota; kingdom Metazoa; phylum Arthropoda; class Insecta; order Coleoptera; family Lampyridae; genus Vesta; species Vesta saturnalis. The sequence continues at coordinate 608,599 of JARFJB010002116.1, forward strand.
AAGTTACATTTGCCGTATGAACTGAATATATACAATTTAAGAAGGGTACGAGGGTACCTAGGGTAAAGTGGGGGAATACCGGCCGTGGGGGTAATACCGGCCGTCAAGTTTCTCCCACCCTAATAAGAATTCTGGAGCTGCTGGCATCTGCCGATCAAACATTTAAACGAACCTAACATTTAGTATTGTTTAGGCAGTGCGATAGCCAAGTGTATGCTTCTTGTGAAGAATTTTTCGTAAGAGAACGTGTTACTATAAGAAAGGTGTGTGTTTAAGGCTGCGTATTTCAATAACGGTAAGTCGTCGAGATATTTTGTATGCGTGCAAATGAACGAAATGTTATTGTTTTTCACTGAGTTTACTCAAAAACCACGTAAGATTAGGTATTTTTAAATAATTTTTTGATATTTAGATTATTGTTTTGGAGGTAATTGCGGCCATCATTGTGTGGGTAAAACCGGCACGGCCGATATTACCCCAAAAAATATTGTTCAAAATTTTCGTTCGTTTTCAGATGCCGCGGACTTACAGACGAAAACCTCATAGAGCTTGTTAGTCTTCCGAGACTTTTGCAATTCCAAGAGCTACTCCTCAAGATTATCGTAAGAACAGCAGAGTATCGAAACCTCAATTAGGACGACGACCAATATTTACTAAAGAACAGGAGCGTGAATTATCGGAGCATATAACTAATCTTTCTAAACTTTTTTTTGATATTACATCAGCACAGATTCAGCAGAGCGCCTACACTTTTTCCAAATTAAATAATTTGAAACCTTTTATAACATAATTAAAGATGCAACACGCCACAACCTGGGTTTATCATACTGTCAGAGCAGTTTGAACCTTCAAACGTAAGCCTCTACCCATCTTAAGCGCTTTGTGATTTTTATTACAATCGCTTAACTTCACAAAAAAGGACCTAGCGTTTTTCGCGTTTTCGCTCATCGTTCCGGCATCGTGATCTTCGCCGCTTCGGATGTTGATCTGTCACTGCTTGCATACAGATAATACGAAGAAGCGGTCATCAGTAGAGGAGCCACAGCCTAGCCGCAAGCAGGAGCCGCCGGAATATATCAGCAGCAGCGGAAAATTCCAGAAGTATCCAGGACACCGCCAACAGCAGGATCGTCGTCAGGTCAAGGTCAACGGTAATAGGTATCATTAATAAAGAATTTTGATTTAATTACTTTGTTATTTATTTTAACTGTGTATTTCCTCTGTTTCGAATTGGGTCTCTGATTTCCAAGCCTTTTTTCCTCGGGGTGTGAGGCTGCACTTCGGCAGAGACCCGGCCTTTCCATAAACATATTTTTAATTTCTTTTCTTATCCTATTCAAAAACCTATTACTAATAGCGCAGCCGAGATGGTTAAGCAAGGTCGCCACCTAGCTACTATCAAAGCTGTGTCCCCTAACCCCGTCGACACACGTCCACCTACACCACCACCTACACACACCTACGCATGCACACTCGCGTCCCCCCACCTTCCGCTCGCACACGATCCCATTCCAACGCCTCATCCATTTCCACTTCCTCTACACATTCCTACATATCAACACGGTCCACCGCTTCCGTTAAAACACACACACACACACACACACACACCCGTACACAAACCAGAACACACACACAAACCCGCAAACCCACACAAACCCGACCTGTTACCCACACCTGCCCTACCAACTATTTCCACACCCTCGACCTCCAGCAAACACACTCACCCGTACCCAAACCTCGAGATATTGCGTCCGCGGCAAACCCAAAGTGTAGCAACTGCGTGGATACCCACCCCACCTACTCCTTTAAGTGCCGGATGCGGCGTGAACCTCCCAGTTCTCCGTCACAGATGGCAATCCTTGATCCCATCATGTCTGACGAGTCTGACTCTGAGGACACCGTTCACCTAAAACCTATTCCCGACACAGATCCCGTCGCAATCAAATCTTTCATACAAGTCCTTACCCACTCTCTCCTAGACCTGTTTCCTAACCACCAACGCCGTGTTATCCGAACCATAGAATTCCTATCCCTCAACTTTTTCCAACGGCGTATCAACGTCTGCGTAGCCGGTACGCGGAGGAAGGTCGCCGTAGTCCGCCAACACCATCCTTAAACGCCTTTGTTCCCAATGGACATCATAACAGGGACCATTAATGCTAGGGGCGTTCGTCGGAAACGCCCCCTAATTAAACACTTCCTACACCAACACAATGTACACGTCGAAACCAAACTCTCACAAAAATGCACACTACAATTTAACACTTATAATTCTTTCCTCAACAATAGCGCACACGGAACAACCCTCCTAATTAAAAACTGTTTCCCTTCAACTCCGTTTCAACTACCTGCGCACCTGCAGCAACTCGAATGCGTTGCTGCAACGGTGCACTTCCCCACTCCCATAGTATTCATATCTTACTACAATCCACCCGGGCACAATACACTTTCCGATGACCTGTTAATTTATGCCTCCAGCCTCCCAAATGCAGTCATCCTAGGAGACTTCAATCGCCGCCATATTCAATTCGGTGACACCCCAACAAATGGAAACGGCAACAGACTATCATCTGCTCTGTTGCAGTTGCCTATGTTGAGGATCGCCAATACACAACCTACTTATTTTGACCACTTAGGAGCCTCAATAATAGATCACATAATAGTTTCCGAATCAATAGCACACTACTTCGATCGTGAGTGCTTTCTAGGCACCACGATCACTTCTGATCATATTCCACTGCTGGTCAAAACTTCATTTTGTCCAGCTCCCCAACACCCCCACAAAACACAATCATTAAAGATTTTTCGAATGCAGACTGGAATGTGTTCGCCGAACACATGTCCAACAACATTCCTACACCCGATCTTCAAACCACCCAAGATCTCGAGAGAGCCATTAGCGACTTAACTTCCGTAATTACGGAAGTGGTCGACACCTCAGTCCCGCTTAAAAACATCGACATTTCCAAAAAACCGCTCCCACGACACATAGTGAACTGGATCAAAGAGAAGAGACGAATCTATCGTCAATTCTTGAGATCCAGGGATCCGGCTCTCAAGACGGAATACAATCGCCTTAACGCCTTAATCAGGCGAGAAGCCAATAAACACGCAGAAGACTCCTGGCTAAAGCCACTTCCCAGTTAGATTATCGAGACGGTAAACGCTTCTGGCAACAGTTTGACAGACTGACCAGAAGAAAAGTTAACCCTAAATCCCATCTAATCGACCTTCAGGGCAACCTAATCTCCTCCGACCAAGGAAAGGCCGATTTATTTGGTCACCACCTGCAATCCATATTCCAATCCCCTAACGATCTCCAATTCGATCCTGTTTTCAAGGAATTCCTCGAGAACCGCCTCGAGGAATTCCGAAACCTTAACCTTCCCGAACCCCCTCTCGACAACGAGAATCTCTTCTATTCCCCAATTACGCCCGACCAGGTCAATGCCTATTTTAAAAAAGGTAAAAACTCAGCCCCAGGCCGCGACGGCCTCAATAGAAAAATCCTCCGACACCTACCCGGCCCATGCCTCCAACTACTCTCAAACATATACAATAAGTGCCTAACCCTCTCTTGCTTCCCGACGGATTGGAAATCGGCCTCCACCGTCATGATACCAAAACCTCACGCAGACCTAACCTCACCTAATTTCTACAGACCCATATCCCTCCTGAGTTGCCTCGGAAAATGCTTCAAGCAAATTCTAGCCAGGCGGCTCAGGGAACACCTAGAGTATAACGACCTCCTTCCCAACAGCCAATTCTGCTTCCGCCCAAACCGGACGTGTCACGATCCCTTGTTGAAGCTGCTTACCGAGATCACCAGAGCATTCAACCATAAGCAATGCAATCTGGCTGTGTTCTTGGATATTAAGCAAGCATTTGACAGGGTCTGGCACGCCGGTCTCCTACAAAAAATCCGAAACCTTAACATTCCCTACCTCTTCTCCAAACTCCTGCTTTCGTACCTGACCAATCAATCGGTCAGGGTGAAAGTGGGGAAAAACCTCTCAGACCCTTTCCAACCCACTGCAGGCGTTCCGCAAGGTTCTGCTTTAGCCCCCATCCTTTACACCATATTTGCTTCAGATATCCCTCAAGTTACCCAACCCGGAGTAGTCGTTGCGTAGTTTGCAGATGACACCGCCTTCTGGTCGGTTAATCGGAACAGCGAAACGGCCTCCAACCGCATATCCAGAACCCTTCGGAACTTTTCTAACTGGGCCAACCGGTGGAGAGTCTCCCTTAACCCTTCCAAAACCCAAGCAATCCTTTTCCGCCACCCTAATTACGTCGATGACAAATTCCCAAACCTATCCTCCAGAAATGTCTCCCTCACCATTAACCAAGAGAGAATCCCCTTTCAAGACCAAATCACATACCTAGGTATCCTATTCACCAGAACACTGAATTGACTCCTCGATGTTAGGAAAATACTTAACAGAATTAGAAACCGTGCAAACCTACTGGGCGCCCTCCGGGGTCGAATCAGAGGTTGTCACCCCAAAACACTCCAACACACATACAAAACTTACATCCGCCCTGTTATGGATTTCCGAGCACCAATATACACAAACATTAACCCTAACCACCTTTCCTCAATAGCATCCTGTGAACGCCGGATATTTAGACGTATACACGGGCTACCCTTCAGGTACCCAAGCAACCTCACAACACAACACGCAAACATACCACCAATCACAAACAGAATCCAAACACTTCAGAAAAACTTTACACACAAAAGGATTTTCGGCGATACCATCCCTACCAAAGAAATTATCACAACTTCCTACATCTAGCAACCTCCCAAATTCCCACGTCAAAAACCCAAACTTAAATTTAAACACCCCCCCGCGATCTTAACCCAATTATTAGACGACATCCCAGAGGAGATAGAAGAGACCCTCTATAACATCCCTTATGCACTCCGCATCCCACCGTCAACTGGATAACGACCACGCAAAGATTCCGGCTAACGAATCATCAACACCCTTACACCCCTCACCACACTCAACCACACGCACACCTAAACCTAATATTCACAACAGTAATAAATCAGACTTTTAACCTTCTTTTTTTACACCAAATAATAAACCCTCAACAAATTATCTTTCTTTTTTTTAACACACAAAAAATAATAAACTCATGATTGTAAACCACACATTTATAAAAAACATCGCAACACCAACAATAATGGAATGACCAGGGCTGAAGAGGAGGAATCCTGAACAGTCTACGAATAAGCAAATAAGCATAAAATATAAGCATAGTAACCAAAAGCATGAGCATACTAACCTAAAAAAAAAAATAATAAAAAATAAAAAATCATACTGTCGTGGACAGTGTTACGATGGGACAGCGAATGTCAGTGGGCATGTCTCGGGTCTCTGAACAAGAATTTTGGTCGATGTGGAGCGTGCCTTGTGTGTGCACTGTAAAGGCACATACTCTTAACCTTGCGGTCCAAGACTCTTTTCAAAAAATTTTGGTGGTTAGAGATTTTTTGTCACTTATGAAAGACCTAATTAATTTTGTCAGGGAATCCGCTAAATGACAAACTGCATTCACCACATTGCAAATTCACTCTGAAGAAAATCAGACCACATTAAGACCTTTCTGTCGCAACACGTTGGTGCGTGAGAATGAAATCACTGAAAAGTATATTGGACAACTACACCGTTTTAATCAGCTTATTTCAAAAGCTTTCAGAAACTCCGAACGAATATGGTGCCAAAAGCAACGGTTTTGAAAATAAATTGACGTTTCTTGATACATTCTTTTTGTTAAACCTATTAATACTACTTTTCGAGCGGTTAGAAGTACTTAATGTAGAACTGAAAAAAAAAGAACTGCATTTTAATAGAGTTCTTTAACAGAGTTGCGAGAAAACGGTTTCGACCAATTTTGGGCCACAACCATTGCAAATCTTAAAGACTATGAGGTAGCAGATCCTATTTTATCAAGAAAACTACCTAGAAGATTAGACGAACGCAATTCAACTAGTCACATTTTTGAAAATCCTGAGCTATACTACAGAAATATTTACTACTAGGTTTTAGATATGTCTTTATCGAGTCTTTCTAATAGATTTTCAGAGGAACGTTTAAACCATTTAATTAGTATTTTGCAATTAGTAAAGCTAAAGACGTATCAGCTGATTGCATTATTTCTTATTATAAAGACGACTTTGATATCGAATGACTCACATTACACAGAGATATGTTTATTGATATAGCAACACACAAAAAGTTAGCCTAAATTTCATTGATGTCGCCGTTAACCTTGTAAAAAAAGAGAAAGACCTCCAAGATCTTTTGACAGAATACGTAAAGTTAATTAAAATACAATACCCGTAACTAGCTGCACTGCAGAACGGTCGTTTTTTTCATTAAGAAGACTTAAGACTTATCTTAGATCTACTATGACACAAAAAAGACTTATTGACATACTTAATTCTAAATGTCCATAAAGATATTAGAAGTAACATTTAACATTGACAATCTTTGTGACTAATTTATTAAAGAGACGACAGTACGACGCAACACCTTTGCTTTATACTGGAACATCTATAGGTACTGTAAAAACAATTTTTTTTTCAATTGTGTAAACTGAAATTGTTTTTGAATCCCAAACATTATTTTTTTTTCATTTTACTTTAATGTTTTTGAATATTTTTGAGTTAGCTATGTTTATACTTGTTTTGTTTCTTCCTTAATTTAATACGGCAATAATATTGAAAAACGTATGTATGTGGTAGTTGTAACCTACAATACGACCCAAAATTTTAATTATGTTAAATATTTTTTTAAGTTTTTAGTTCCTAACGTTTTTAAGATTTATTTTTTATTAATCAAATATTTTATTTTCGCTTTTAGAACACATTATATTTTAACTCTTTACATATTGTTTATAAATACATTACGAATTTACGACTACTTATTATTTTTATTTAGTCCCCCATTAGTACCGTTAGCCGACCGAGGTTAGGACCTTATATGAAGTAGTTTTCTGTAAAGGTGGGTTAGTTTGAATTGTAATCGATTAAATTGAAAAAAAAAAACGACTTAATGTGATTAATTACAACTGTTTTGTACCAATTGGGGGCGCTAAAAATGTGTATTCGAACTCAAATTTTTCAAAAATTTCCAGGGGAGAACCACTGGACCCCCCGCCCGGTGGGCGGTACTCCGCATCCCACTCCCCCACACCACCCGGTTAACCACCGCCGCTGGAGCACGCTACACCATTTTCAAAAGTAGGCGCCTATGAAGATCCGAGCACCAGACACATTGGTTTGGAACTTGCAATTTCCACATTTTCATTGTTAAGAATAGGTTTAGCTTTAACAATTTTTATTTTAACGAACTGGTATTTTTAAAATTCCCAACAATTTACTTCACGGCTTTCGGTGAGGGCTTCTTTTCTTCTGGATAATGAGCAGCATAACCAGCCAAGATTAAAAATAAAAAGATCAACGCAACCGAATATGGACAAGTGAAAACGCTTTTTCTCCAATAAAATGAAAAGGGTTAGATTTAGATCTAGGCATTTAAATTGAAAATCATAGTTATTTCTGGTGCTAAACCCAAACCCGATGCAAAAAGTATGGGTTCCAATTTAAAAAAATTTGACTTTCTATTTTTTTAATCGCCCTGTATACAAATACGTCATTACGCGTTGTTAGTGAACTAAAACAGTCCTTTGTTTACAATAGTTCAAAGTTTCACAAAAAAAATAATTTGCCGTTTGGACAGTATAGGAAACTTTGTTGTGCGATGCAACTGTCATTTTTTATTGAAAACTTGGAATATTTCAAAAACGGCTAGTTAGGTATATGACATTAAACATAAAGTAGACATAGAATTAGACGTAGAATCCAAAACTGCAAGAATATACAGGGTGTCCCATTTAAAATAAGCAAACTAATACCCACTTCCGGCATAACCGGAAGTACTATAATCTTGAGAATATTTTAGATGGATGTCCTCCATCGACTTTAGTAACTAGCCAGATTTTTCCTATTTATACTTTTTCCGTAATCGATCGATCTCATTTGTCGTGGGACAACCTATATATATATATATATATATATATATATATATATATATATATATATATGTATATATATATATTTATATATATATATATATATATATATATATATATATATATATGTAGGGTGTCCCAAATAGGGTAGGATAGTATGGGTATCTTTCTTATTATTAAAGATAGAGATTTGGTTAAATGCGCAATATTGTGCCATTTTTTGGGCCGAGTTCCATTCCGTTAAGAAACATTTAAATTTCCGAGCAGTTTCGAAAAAAAAATCGCCGATTGCTAAAAACTCGAGTTTCAGACCAAAGTTACTTACTTCGATGAGGGACACTTAAAAATGATGTCAACATAAAATTCAAGATGGCGGTTTCCAAGATACTAATAGCAACTGTCTTATTTTAAATGGGCGCCATATTGGATTTTTACACAAATAAATGGGATTTTTTTTTCTCTTTTCTATGATGTATAATAACAACCTATGTACGAATAAAAAATTATGGGAAATATTCATTGTTTTCATTTTAAATCAAGTAGCCATGATTAACAATTTGCAAGTAGAAATGATTTATTAAACAAATTAAACACAACGATACACCGTGATATTAGTAAATGCTAAAACCATAATACATTACAATAAATGTTCAAAGTGCTGGCCGTTTTCATGTGTACACAATCGATACCGTTTTACAACACTGTTAGTAACTGTTCGCAATGTATTTCGATGAACACCGTTAAAGGTCGCCACCACTCCTTCACGTAGTTCTTCTGCATTATTGTAATGGAAATTACTACCATACACTTTATTTCTTATAGTGCCCCATAAATAAAAGTCCAGAGGCGTTAAATCTGCGGATCTTGGTGTATTGGTGGCAATTACTCTATTATCAAAACGGTCATTTAAATATCGGATAACATTGCCAGCATTATGTGCGGGAGCGCCATCCTGCTGATACTATATTTGAACATTTTGTGCCAAAGGTAGATCATCTAATAAATTTTCAAGATATGTTTGCAGAATTTCCATGTAACGCTGCGTTGTTAAGGTTCCATAAAAAATTATAGGGCCAACTAAACGATTTCCCTGATTGTGCCGTGGAACCACTATGTGTGGATTTTCCTGTACCCAATGGTGGTCATTATGGCGATTAAATAATCCACAATTAGAGAAGTAGAGTTCGTCAGTCCATAAAACTTAATTTATAAAATCACCATTTTCTACAATTTTATTTAAAAACCATCTACAAAATGCTGTTCTACGGATATTATCATTTGGTCCCAAAGTCTGCGCAATGATGTAATTTATATGCGTGGAAATTGTGGAATTGTGTTTTTTTTTAAATTCTCGATGATTTAGTCCTAGACACATTAGCTTGAGCTTCAATTTCTCGAGTCGAAATATTCGGATTTACTTGCACACAAGCTAAAGTTAATTAATTCCTCATCTTCAGTAACCACGTTTATGTTCCTGTTGGGCTTTTTAAGACATCCATAGTGATGCATATCTGAATCTAATCTTGAAAATATTTTCATGTCTGGTTGCCTAAGCTTCTTGGAGTTTTTGTAGCACTTTATGTATGTACAAAACATATCACATTGTTCATTTGTTGGAAAGGTCGCCATTAGAAATAATTAAACAAAGAACAATTATTATAAATTTATCGCTTAATAATACAACACAGCAATACTAATTATTTACACAATCAATAAACTAATACAACTTGACAGTTAGTCGTATTATAGTAAATTTTGTTTTATTGTTAATCATGGCTACTTATTTCCCATAATTTTTTATCCGTACATCGTTAAAAAGAGAAAAAAACCCCATTTAATTGTGTAAAATCCAATATGGCGCCCATTTAAAATGAGAAATTTTATTTTGACATCATTTTTAAGTAACTTTGGTCTGAAATTTTATTTCATATATTTTATAATTACGGAGATATTTGAGTTTTTAGAAATCGACGATTTTGTTTTTTTTTTATATAATTTTGTACTGTTCGGAAATTGAAATGTTTCTCAACGGAACCGAACTCGGCTCAAAAAATGGCACAATATTGCCCATTTAACCAAATCTCTATCTTTAATAATAAGAATAATACCCATACTATCCTACTATATTTGGGACACCCTCTATATATACAGGGTGGTCTAGACCTAGCGTTAAAAATTTTTTTGGGTGATAGAACAACATAAGTGTGACTCAAATACACAATTAAAAAAATTCCATTTCACACACCCACTTAAAGAAAAATTATTTTGATTTTTCCAAAAAAACTGTACATTCACCCAAAAATTTAGAAATTCTGGGAGATTTTGATACATTCCTCGAACTTTAACACTACTATTGTATTCTACATTAAATTTCAAGTAAGGATGGATAGCTTATAATCAGCCTGAATTTGCACAATCACTAATTAAATTTTTAGACGGGTCACATCCAGGTCAAGTTTCGCTGAACACTGTAGAAGAAAGTTCAGGGAACATTTCTAGAAGGGAATAAATCGCTGTATATATATGGTGTTTCATCAAAATTAGATATCCAAGACAGATGAACATAGTTGTTTTACCTCTGAATGATTTAGTCCTTTGGCGTTTTTTTAATAAATTCTACAAACTGCTTTCACCTGCACAATTAACGTTTGATGATTGATTATTTGCATTTAGTTTAGATTGATTTATATAAACTTCGCGTTGTCAAATTGTTAACGTTTGAAAAAACAGCGAGGGATAATTAGTTCCCCAATTAACATTTAAAATAACCTACATATGAATTGATGCGGCGTACATTTGTATATTATTGTCTTTTGGGTTCTTGTCTTATTTTTGTTTAGTTAATAAATGGTTGATTAGATAAAGCGACGAGCACTATTTTGTGATATTTTCCCCGAACAGCGAAAACCGTGTAATCTGGAGTGTTTTTTTTAAGTTCAAGTAAAATATAATTTAAGCCAAGGTTAATTTTAATTAACGAATGTCATTTGTTTTGAAAGGCAAATTCCCAACCTGAAGTGACTCAGTAACATATTCCTATTTTTGATAGAACATTCATTTGGATAACGAATTTAAAGTATTTCTAACAGCGTTATTTAATTTTGTGTTTATTTATCTTTTGAGTAAAATTGACGATAAAACTTTGGTAGATAATTAGTTTTTTGGATATCTTGTTTTTCTATAATTAGTTGAAATACTTAGTAATTGTTCTGGGTACTTTATTTAAATGCTTTGGGCAATTTCGATTAACGTAAAAATAGGTTAAAGAAGGCCGCTGGCCCCAACAGCTGATTTAATCACACGCTTCAGTATTATTTGAAAGTGTGTGATTATTTTCAAGATTTATTTTTATATCTAGAGTTCCCGAACCACCACTTACGTGCATCTGAGGATTAGCCCGCGGCCAGGTAAGTGAGAATTTGTCTGTTTGGCTAAATTTATGTACGTGTGCTCAGGTGTATATTTCCGAATTTGTTTTAATAAATCAGGTGCCCTTTACAAGACTTTATCCCTATTGTGTGGGATCCCGATTGACGACTTTTTATAGTACGAGAAGCTACCCTAACTAATTAAAATTAAATAAAACTAAAACTTTGGAACGTAGCAATGAAATAAGTTTACAAAAACTTGAAGATGTGTTACTCCCAAATATATTTTATAGTTTTAAACAAGATCAACAAACTTGATACAACAATACGTTTATAAAAACCAAATAAATCCAGTTAAAGAAATTTGAATTCTAAGCAACCAAAATGTAAAATTTGAAGTAAACCACAATTGGATTAAAAATTATACAAATAAATTTCAAATGACATTTTATACACTTTAAGTTTAGGTGAAAATTTCAACTTCCCATCAACAAAAGACAAGAGCACAAATAGAAAAGTTATTACTAAAACCGATTTCTAGTTTAGAATTGCTAATTGAAAATCTAGATAAAAACGCACAATTAAGTATAAGAAACTTAGTAATCAAAAACCTAACTTTAACTTGAAATCAAAATGAATTATTTTTAGAAGCAAAAATTAACAACTTTTACAGATCATTTCGATAAAACACAACAATTTTTGAATAATAATAGAGATATTATTATCACAAAAGCAGGCAAAGGACTATCTACTGTAATATTATACAAAACAGAATATGAATTTAAAGCTGGAGAACACTTAAAAGATAACTGTATGAAAAGGTAAATAGAAAACCTATAAATAAAATTACCAATGAAGGTAATGATCTATTAATAAATAGTTATAATGAAGGAAACTTAAGTGAAAATAAATATAATTCTCTTAAAATTAAATATCCCACTACTCCACAAATTTATTGTCTTCCCAACATTCATCAAGAAGGTAGACCATTTCGCCCAATTGTATCATAAATTAATTCTCCTACCTCAGGCGATACCTAGATCGCATTGTTCCTCACCACACAACATTTTCAAACGTCTTTCGCTGTTTAAGAGACATGATCTCTCCTAATGGTTGTGTAGAAAAAGATGGATTTGGAAACGCTGAAGTAGTTTTAAATGAAGTTTAACGAAGTCTTTCTACCAGTATTTGTAGAATATCTCATATAACGGGAATTTCTCAAACCAATGTATGGAGAACTCTGCACCTTAATGGGCTTTAACCCCATCGTTTACAAAAAGTCCAGCATTTACTTCCTGAAGATTTAGAAAATCGAGTACGGTATTACCAGTGGTTACAAAATAAATTGGAGGGTATTCCACATATACTTTTTATCGATGAGGCCCATTTAAAACGTGTTAACAACACACGTAATCCTCACATCTGGGCCCACACAAAACAATCGTGGTTAACCACCAACATCGTTTTTCCGTCAATGTGTGGTGCGGCTTGTTAAATAATCATCTTATTGGGCCTCATTTTATTAAAGAACGTCTTAATGCAGAAACTTACCCTCACTTTTTGGAAGAAGAATTGTCGAATTATATGGAAGATATTCCTTTGGGAGCTAGTCGTGGCAGGTGGTTCCAGCAAGATGGTGCACCACCACATTTTGGAGGGCAAGTGACGGTGTTTCTTAATGAAAATTTTCCGGAAAGGTGGATAGGACGAGGTGGTCCTGTAAATTGGCCAGACCAGTCATGTGATTTGTCGCCCTTAGAATTTTGTGTGGGGTTACCTCAAATTTCTTGTGTATAGTAATGGTAAACAGGATACACGCGAAGAGTTGACTGGCCGTATAGTTGAAGCTACTTATTTTCTAAAGAATGAATTGGCAGCAATTAACTGGCAACATTCAATGACACGAAGAATAGCTACTTGTTTAGAAAATGGCGGTTCTCATTTTAAACAGTTACTGTAATTTTGTGTTAATTATCTATCAATTTATGAATACATTTTCCTTCTCTTTTTTTTAAACTATCGATATCTACGAAACAAAGAGGAATTCACCTATAGGTCATATAACATTTTTTGATCGTAATGACCGCCAGAGTATATGATATAAGTTTGTCGGTCGAGTTGCTGCGAAACATTCTGTATACCGGGTGTAAATCAAATAGGGGCCTTCGTAACTTTTGAACGGGTCGTCAGATTTTGTTCAAGTTTTGATGGGTTACATTAGAGCCAGTTTGGGATTTTGTTACATAAAAAAACAATAAGACCGACTTCCGGTTTTACCGGAAATGACACAAAAACTGAACATGGAAATGGAACAACCTGTATATTTTTACATGTTTGGATTCTACGGCTTCAAATACATACATTTCGTCTGCCCAATGTCAACTCAAACGCCATTTTACGTTGACAGGGTCGGCTTCAGGAGCATGTTGTGTTAATAAACATCAGAAAATTAAAAATTACTACTTTATTTAGGAACTAAGGAAATTACTATGCATATCGTTTTACTAGTACTTGAAAGAGCTATTTAATACACAGGGTGGCCTATGTATGTTTCTATTGGGAACAGTGAGTTTTAGTTAAAAAACCGTAATTTTTAAATTTGATCGTTAACAAACTTCAAAAAAATTATTATTTAATTAAATTATTATTATTATTAGGAAAAATAATATTGTGGGGGTAATTGTACGTCAATTATCTATAATTTATATGGCGTCATAATGATAAAATTAAAAAAAAAAATAATTAGATTAAAATGGCGCCTGAGTTGACATTTGACAGATGAACTGTATGTATTTGAAGCCCTAGAATCCAAATATGTAAAAATATACAGGGTGTTCCATTTCCGGTGAAATCGGAAGTCGGACATATTTTTTTTTATGTAAACAATTTCAAACGTACTAATATAACCCACCAAAATTTTAACAAAATCTAACAACCCGTTCAAAAGTTACAGGGGTGGCCCTATTTTGCTTTTAACCCGGTATATATATATATATATATATATATATATATATATATAATTCAAAGTGATATAGAAAATAAGGTAGGTGTGAGTTCATAATGATGTTGTGACATCAATTGTATATCTAGGAAGAACAACGCTAGAAGACTGTAGACCGTAAATATGAAATTACTTCAAATTAAATAAGAACGAATATTAGAAATTGGTTTTACAGTGTTGCCTTTCCGAATGGTTGTAAATCTATATGCTAAATACAACAAAAATATATTTAGTAACAGCACTGTGCTGAACTAAATTTGTATACAATTTTACGTATTACACGATTTTTGCGTCCACAAGTTTTTCAAAATCTCAACGTAGAAGTATGAAATGGGACCGATGCTCAGAATGAGGATTATAGGGTTAGGTCGGAATTGTCTGATGCGAACGGTGCTTCTCTTACACTCATGCTAAGAAAATTATCAAGGATTGTAATGGCGTCCATATACAGGTGCTACTTTGCAAAGTGTAGCCATCCCGCGTGTTGATGAGTTCTGAAAAGAACCAATTATCTTTACGACGTTTCGACAAAATCCTATAGGTTATCTTCAGGTTACCAATAAACTGGCGATCTTGGTAACCTTGGTGACCTGAAGATGACAAATAGAATTTTGTCGAAACGTCGTCAAGAAGATTCAGTTTCCTTTAAGCACCCCATCAACACACGAGATGGAGGACCCGGAAAACATGGAAGCGGAAACATGGAATACTCGTGGAAATCTAACATATAATGCTGTTGGAAAGGCCTCGAGCCTTCGAATTGATGTTTCAAAAATCAGAGACGGAGCACTCGTATTTTAATGTACTATTTTATAATTTTCCGCAGTCTTCAGAAAATGTCGGTTCTGTTCAGATGTCTTTTAGAGTAATGAGCAATTAATGATTCCAATGTGCATACATATATTAACGCATATTTACATAACGTTAATGAATAAGCACATTATGTACTATGTTTTTCTTTAATATTACTTTTAAGTACCTTGAAGGATTTAAAATATGTGGTTATTAACTGGCTGCGCTTGAAGTGACATTCTATTTAATTAGCAATGTGCAACCAGTATACACTAGCATACTTGTAGTAGCAACATTTTTGATCTTACCGACGACAACAATATGGTTTGGCAATGCTATACATTCCCTACGCGAATGACGTATATACGAAAAATAATAAACAAATTATTTTAATATGAAAACGTAAACTTTCACCATTGTTACACATAATAAAATACTTATCTTTTCTGGTTTTTTTAATGATGTATGTTAAACTATACAATCTAAACGTTTCGATAAGATTTACAGTTATCTTCGTCAGTAGTAATATCTATTAACATTGTTAGAGATGTTGAAACTATTTTGTCAAATTTGAAAAATTAAAAGGTAAACATTAGCCTGCTATTAATATAACAGTTCGAGAAACGTATAAACCAACTATAGAATTAAATTTTAGCAAAGAATAACTAGGTCATTAAAAATTAAATATTGTTAAACTGTCTTAAAGATGACAAATCAGAACACCCTCCAAACGGTCGAAAGCTAACAATGAAAAATGTCAGCCAAAAAACACATTTAACAAAATTTAATCTAGTTATGATGTAAGGTGTAAAGTTGTGAAAATTTTCAATTTGAAATTGATAGAAGAGCATTCACAAATATAAAGATGACATCAATTAAAATAATCCAGTTAAATCTAACAAAGAAAGAGCTTAGTCAATAAATGCAAGTGTTATTAACAATGAGAAGCACAATGTATAATGTTTTTTTTGCAATTTTTAATTGCAATTGTAATTTATGTTAGCTCGAATGAAACACATTGCTTTCCTTTCCCTTCATCTCATATACTATCACACCGTAATTTTATTTCGACAGGAAACAAACAGTTTTTTAAGACCAAGTTTTCTAATATCACACAAGTCGTCTTGAAATACTGTTCAAAAATTGCTTGATGTATGCAGTAGGAGCGAATATACTCAATTCTCCAAATATTCTATGTAAAACAACAATTAATTATAATTGATCCTAATTTTCCTATCTATCAATCTATTTTTGTTTCAAAGATTGGTGCTGATAATAGTAATGCTGTACTTAAATGAATAACAACCTAATATTCACCTCAAAACAAAAAAAAACTAAATTCACATTCAAAATGGACCAATTTCCCTCCAGGCCATTTTAGTATTTTAATGTTTATGTCAGGTTTTGTACAGCGTGTCGGAACTATGTCAGGTATAGGGACTGTACAGTTTCCAGGGTAATTATTGCTATTAATATTAAACTGAAATAATAGTATAAAAATATAGCTGCTGCTTCGGTGGTCGAGTGGTTACACTGATTGCCTTTTACCCGACCGCGCCTTTTCTTTTTGCATTTTGATGTTTGACACGTTACTGAAGGTGGGGCAAAATTCTAGTGACGGGTAGTGCTAACACCCATTAATGGATGATGCCCATGGGGATGCTTGCTGTCTAGATCTCGGCCCACAAATACAAAGTACAAACGAAATCCACATGTAAACACTGGTAATCGTTGAAGCAAATTTATTTCGTTTCTAAAAATGACGTCTCTATCAGTTTTCTTGCTTGGAAATGGTCACTAGAATTTGTCTGAATTAAAAAAGTACAATAATCGTTGCCATTTAGTATGATAATACATCATCTATTTGTTTCGCAAAAGTATGTTCAAACTTTGTAACTATAAATTAATTAAACAAGTGTGGCAGTTATACAGTGGCACTGTTTCTTCGCCTTCGGTTGAAAATTGCGCCGAAAACGCAATTTTCAACGGTTGCAGCACCACTTAAAACATTTTTGGCTTGCTTCTAATTAACGTCATTTTCGCGAGAACGCTTTTCTGGAAGCTGAGGCTTCGGCGAGGACCCTATTCCACAATCTGGGGTTCCGCCTTGGGGCCCCATTTCTAACACTGGGTCCCCTTTTATTACACGCTTCCCTGATATTTTTTGATTTCCGCCATCCTACTTGCTCCATTTCGTTTCAGTGTCCTTTTTTGACTTTTCGTCATTATTGTGTCATCTTGTTTCCATGTGTCCTTTTAGCTTTCACCACCTTGTTTGAGCTATTTTGTTTTCGTGTTCATCCATCTTATTCCTTCCATGTTGTTTTCGTGTGCCGTTTTCGAATTCTGCCATCCTCCTTGCGCCGTCTTGCTTCCTTGTGCCTTTTTGGTTTTCCGTCAGGTTATTTGCACCATTTTGTTTCCATGTGCATGTTTGGCTTTCAGTCACCTTGTTTCCGTGTGCCTTTTTGATTTTCTGTCATCTTCTTTCGGGTTCCGACATATTTTTTTAATGTTCTATTTTGGCTTAAGATACTTGTGGCTGAAATCAACAACTTGGACTCGCATCTTCAATTCCTTTTCTGCATTGTAGGCTGAAATCAACAAGATTGAATCTTGTTTCTGCAGATGTTTCATATTTGTGCTTTTACGTTTAGGTATTTACTAAACAGCCTGGTGATGACTACTTTGTGGTCTAAACATATTATGTATCTATAATTTTATATCCTATTTAAATAAAAACTGTGGACTAGACATAGACTTTTTATCAAAGCGGATGTATATGAACATATAGTATATAACACAAAAGACTGGATAAGGACACTGCAAAATATACAGAAACATTTGCTTTATTATTTCACTCTACAAATAGTCCTTTGCTTTATTTAGAACGGATCACGTATTTAAATTACTGATATAATGACATTTGAGGTAAAACAAATTCAAATAAGTAACACATGGCTAACAGGCATTTTTTATAGTAACCTTACTGGCTTGCTCAAGGTATTATGTGTGACTCTTTAAATTTACAATTATAGTAACCTATGGATGTATACCACGTTCAGGCAATACTTTAGACACTACTTATACATTGCAACTACAAAATCCAAATTAAAATTAAATTCAAATGTATTTATTGGCAGATTACAATTATTGTGATTTATCTTATTAATTAATTTATCTCCTTCAATAGTTTTCACTGAAAATCAAAAAACGTATATGTTAGAAGCCTATTTTGGTCAGTTCTACTATTATATTTGAGACTGTTTGGTTGATTTTCAATAAAAACTTCCAGCAGTAGTCATGCAATAACACCAGTTTATGATACTTTAATCTTGAAACAGAAAGCCTTCAAAGAAAAAACGGTAGTGGTCGTCCCAAGAAAAGAGCTCATAGAAAGAAAGAAGTCATAACAAATGTGGAACAGATTATTTCTATACGTTCCTTTCGCGAACAAATCGGTTTTCGCTATTCTACTTGCCAATTAATATTAAAAGATTTGCATTTGCAAAATGAATAGTAATCTTTTGGATCGCACTTTCTTCTCTGATCAAGTTCCTATAGCCTTCACTATTTAGAGAAACTCCAGCACATGCTCCGAAAATTGAGTTTTGTAAAGTTTAAGTTGAAAAACGATTGGTAGGCGTCATATTTACTTCCTGATGCGCGAAGCATCCAAAAGTAAATTAAGGATTTATACGTTTTCAGCTTTTTGAAACTAGACATTTTCAACTTGATGTGTGTGTGTGTGTGTGTGTGTGTGTGTGTGTGTGTGTGTGTGTGTGTGTGTGTGTGTGTGCGGACGTGCGCGCGTGCGTGTGTGCGTGTGTGTCCCTCTCTCCTCCCCCCCCCCTTCTCTCTCTCTCGCGTCTCTATCGAAATTTTTAGGTTAGGTTAATACACGTACAATATTAGGTTAGACTAATAAAGGCACGGTTTAGGTTAGATATGTGTGTTTAAAGCTACATTTAAATATCTTAAGACATGAACAGGTTGATTTGTGTTACAGCAAATCTTACACATTCAATTATTAATGAGTGCGCTAGTTTTGCTTTTATTAGAAGTAATCAACAAATTTTGACAAATTAAAAGATTGATCTTTGAATCATATTGTTAGTTATTGACATCACTAAACATCTTTGCGCCAAACGTCAATGTTCATGTATGAAAAATCAGTGATGCCAAACTAAAAAATTTTTCCGGCGTAGGCCCTAAAGAACGGGTTTCTGAAAGGAAGCATCAAAACCAAATTTTTTATGTAAATAATGGTATTGCTTCTTAAAATTGATAATTCGAGCTGGATGCCGCTAAATGACGAAACTGACAACAATGCACGGAGATTTACGGTATAATAAATAACGAGACACATTATGCGTACCGAAATCCTGGAATGGTCTAGGTTCTAGTCATAGTTGAAGCACTCAACTGCAACAACTAAGGTGGTAAATTTTTTTCAGCAGAAGACTCAATCTTTTAAATTGCAATGGTAGGTGATCTACATAACTATTATATAAACTAAATTAAGCTTTTATTTTACATACCTAAAGTTCCAAAGACGAAGTACATCTTTAAACAATGGGGTCCAATTTGGTGATTTGACTTAAAATAAAGACCATTTTTTTAAACAATGTATTACTACCAACGAATAGACGTTTCAGCTGCTAAAAATTACAACAAAAAATTAATAATTACGTTATTACAATGAATTTTGTTCAAGGTATTATCATTTGAGGTTTAAAGTTTATCCGTTTCGAGCGTGTTCAAGGAGAGCGTACCCATTTTGAATTTTTACATTTGAGTTTGAAATGCACGTGAGCAGTATAAGAAGTATCGTTTTCAATTTTCAGGTCATATATTTTTTTATTGAATACAATAGAGAGTTATTGGGCGTGAAACATTCGACAGTCAGTATTACTGCCGGCGTTATTTTGGAGGTGCGCATGCGCATTGCGGAATTGAAATAGTGCCGTCCTTAATAAAATATTGCCTTCCACTATTTGTGATCAAATACTGGCAGGCAGTATTTGGTTGCTATTTAATTTTCTCTCTTTTTTAGGTTATATGTTTCTCATTACAGGTAAACAACTCATTTCAAACTTCCAAAGTTTTGAGTAGTTTTAGTTTAATAATTGTATTAAAAATAAGGTATTAAGTAATTATAAGGTGTTGTTTTTTTATATATATCTTAAATGACACTTAGTTTTCTTTCACTTGTAGTGACACCTGTGTCGTTAAGTGTCACTTTAGCGTTAAGTGAAATTTGCAAGTGGTGGCCCTTAATGTAATATTTAAAAAATCCCTTAATTTGCAGGTGAAATCGATTGTACCAATAGTTAATTTTTAGGACCTTACCGTAAACGAGGCAAAAAGGAACCGATAAGACAAAATGCCTTGAGTTACTTAAGAGATAAAGCTACGGAAGAAAATATTACCAAGAAGAAACAAATAGAACTAGAAGAAAGAAAATTAGCATTAGATGAGAGAAAACTAGCTTTAGAAGAAAGGAGAGCTGCACTAGAAGAAAAAAGATTTGAAGTGTAGTACAAAGAAAGAGTAGAGAAAATAGAATTAGAAAAACAGAAAAGTTACCTTGAACTGGAAGATAGAAAGAATACCAATCAACTAATAAAATCGCAGCAAATGATTATCGAAAGCATTTAAAAAAATTTTAATAATTCATCGGGTTCATTTTGCTTGTTTACACTGATGTAAGTATGATTATGATTATAACTAATAAAAATATCAATATGTAGGTACTGTATTATGGTTTTATTTACTTTGCAGTGTTTATCAAAATGTAAAAAAAAAATACAAAAAACATTTCGTTTACGAAAATAAATTTTAACTGCTATTAATATTATGGTAATCCAAAGTACTCATTTAGTGTCGGTGGAGCAGTTTGAAAATAGGTTGCAGTTTGGCTCCCATAGAGGCACGTGTGACAGTTTGTTAGCAAAACAGCAACTTTGTACATTGCATCGAAGTCCTGTAAAAGCAATTTTTGGTTTTTCCTGAAATCAACAAAGGCAAATTGGCTAACAACTTTTTTGAAAACCCCATTCCACCGACAGTCGCAACCTCTTCATTGACCGGTTAAACTCCAGTTGATGCGGGAGTAAGTCTTCTGCTCTTCCAGCGAATGGAGTTAGTTGCAATTCCATTAAGCCTTAAGCCTGATCTCCATATAAAGTGTACCTTTCATGGTCAAATATAGCGTTTCTCTCTAGTTCCTCATATAAACGGGAATCTGAATATTCCAGAACCATACCACCTACCTTGGTATGCTCCTTTCAGGCTAACAATTATTCCATCAGGACAAAGCACAGATTGAAATTTGAGGTGATGATGTCTCTTATGTCCTGAATAGTATTCTTCCTGATCTATTGAGGGCCTACAAATTTGTCGAGCAGTCCCATCTATAAATCCCCAACAATTCTCAACTGCTCCACCTTTAGCTTGAATGGCCTAAAAATAATATAATTAGGTTTATTTTCATAGTTGATGCTATGTAGGTTGAAAATACCTTTGCATAGGTTCTCATTTTAGCCTCATTTAACCAATGCAAATTACCTAAATTTTCAAGTAACCTCCCAGAAGATTCAATAATTATATCTATAGTAGTATTAATTATTTGTGATAAGCTTTGAGCTGACAAACCAAAGGTTCCAGTTAAATCTCTTAACCTGTTAGGATAGGCAAGCCTTCTCAACAATATGCACATTGCTGTAGTACCTAAAGAATTTTTAAAAAATAATAAAATTTTCAGATATCTTTACTTTTAATGCAATATTCATACCAGACACTTTATTTTGTGTTTTTGTGACAACTTCGTCTGGGATCTGCAAAATTTCGACTAGCCTTATGATATCGTCTCTTTCAAATCGAAAATTTTCTTTAATATTCTCATCTGCCAAATTATATAGATTAAATGGTTCCTGCCAGTATTGTGTATTATCTCGGTCAATGAGTACATTATCTAAAATAATATATTCAAGCTCCTCATCATTTGCACCTCCTAGGATAGCAGTCTCTAAAAGTTCTTCCATCTTTATCCACAGTTTTATTCACAGTGCAAACAGAAACATGGACAAAAATTGTAAGAAGTATAAAAGAGAAATACTTATGACTCGCCAAGATTTTTTAGGTTATATTTACAACAAAGTAAATGACAAACCGCAAGTGCGCCGACCCGCCGCTACGGCAATAATGACAGAAAAATAAGATTCCCAATAACTGTTTTTTTTCGTGTCATAACAACGTCGAGCACTATTAAAATAGTGGCGTCACAAATACTGACTAGAATTTCCAATAACTCTCTAATAATAAGCGCATAACTACTACAAGCAAAATATATCTTCATTTGGAAAAAAAATTGCCTGCGCAGGACAAAGAAATTTAGAGACAATTATTCACTTCTGAAATAACTCAGCTCGTCAGTTTTATTAACACACTTATTCTTTGCTATTAACAAATAAATACTGTTTGTTATTTATACTGTAATCTTTAGATTATAGAAGTAAGTTCAACGATCATTATTTTGTGTAAGTACTCCAACGTCAAAAGTGTATAAAGCAAACTTCGCGCTAGAATTTTATTATGGTAAGGTATGTGCTGTACTTACACATCATTTCCACAATTCAATTAAAACAATTTCAGATATTTAAATAAATCCGGCATAGTGTAATAGAATATAAATCTCAGAACAAAAAGTTATGTGAAATTATTTTTAATGTAAAAGAAACGGGATTTATCTAATGCACCATCTCACAACAAAAAATAATCATTTTAAACTTCCATGTTTTAGGCCATATCCACACTTTTATTCAAAAATCTTTTTCTACAAGCAGTAAATAGGACCATTTCAATTT
The DNA here is from genome assembly GCA_036346205.1 of Vesta saturnalis. Lineage (NCBI taxonomy): Eukaryota > Metazoa > Arthropoda > Insecta > Coleoptera > Lampyridae > Vesta > Vesta saturnalis. The sequence goes on from JARFJB010002116.1 coordinate 631,677, forward strand.
ACTTGTGAAGATATATACTGAACAATAACTTTCATTAGTTTTATTTGTCTAAAAACACATTGTTTCATAGAAATTGGTATTATGGCATTTTGTGGTTCCTACCTAATCATCTAGAGTTTGCTGTAAGTAGAACTATTCTAATACGTGTGATAAAACACGGGATATTATAACCAACATGTCTCTCTTCTTTGAACGCCTTTGTCGTATGTTTTTAGAACTTCCGGAAGAACTGGTTTATTTCGTTCCGTTTCTTCTTCTTTGGTGTGCTTTCTCCTAAAACTATTACGTAAACTTTTCCAACGTCTTTTAGAGTTTGGTACATAATTTCCAGCGTTTTTCTGATGATTAATAAACGTATTCGATCTTTCCACCTTTGTATTTGGCTCTAAAGACGCCTCTTTTCTTGTTACACTTATTTTTACAGAGTCACTTAGTAGTAATAAAGGATCTCTGAATTTGTTTTCTAAACTATCCCGTCGTTGTATACTAAAATTTTTCCACGATTGGGACAATCGAATTGATTTTAAACGACTATACGAATGGTTACTGTATTGGTATGCAAACCATTTGTTCAGTTTATATTTTAACCAAGTTTCCGAAACCATTGTGATTATTTTATTTACACTTAAAAATGTCGAAATGAAATGCTACGTGATGATGCTATTAGTTCATTTTATACGTAGTGATGGTGATTTAAATTAAGTTAGCATAATTAGATTGAAATAGGCTTCACGTGTAATTGGAGTAGTAACTGTGTTGAAAATCGATACGTGTATGGAAAATATGGACATTATGAATGAATAAAAAATGTTTTTATTTCAGTGACATGTTCACAATTTATCTTATGAGGACAAAGTAAAATATTTACGATTTAAATAAGTATTTACTAGGGTGTCGCGAAAAAAGGTCGCGCACAATTGGTCGCACGAAAAAATGTCGCGGTCATTTGGTCGCATATCAAAAGGCCGCCGGCCAAAAAAGGGCGCCGACGAAAAAAGATCGCGGGCAATTGATCGCGCGAAAAAATGTCGCATCGGAAAATGTCGTTATTTGTAGTGTTTCCTGAGGCTATACTTACGGGTCTATCTGTATTATTTTAGTAGATTGATTATTTTTCAACAATGCAAAATGAAAAATTAAATTAATATTTTAGCATACTATTTAATTTGTTATTAATAGAAAAAAAAAGTTTGTATAAATCCATAGTATCACTGCTTCGTATTCACTGTTGTATCACCATCAATCATTATGATTAGACTTATTTTTATTTTGACCCTTATTGTGTTTTTGTGAATATTCTAGATAAAATATCATTAAAAATTAATTTGCTTATTTAGTGCAATTCACCTAATTTCTTGGGAAGCACGTTAATAACATCGTTATCAATAGCTAATTTGTATATGATTAATAATTAATCCACGGTATAAGTCCAGTGAATGAATTGTAACAATTTATTTATTTATACTTAAAGTAAAATTTAAAATTTTTTGATAAACGTACTTAATGAACATTACTTAATTGCTTGATAATATGATTCTAATGAGAGATATTAGTGTAATTATCTAAATCCAGTAATATTACTAATACTTAATGAACCCTTTACTTAATTTGTTTTTAAATTTACCTGAGATTATAATAAGGGTTTGGTTAAAGATTCCAATTTATTATTCGTGAAGTCGTTTTGTCAAGATGGCCTTAACTTATGTTTGAAGTCAGAAAGGTGTCGATATGTTAGTGTACAAAGGATTTATTCATCGAAAGGAAAAAGTGATTGGTGGAAAGCAAATTTGGAAATGTACCCAATACAATAAGTTTAAATGTGCCGGCAGAGTTCACACAGTGAGAGACGACGCAGTGAAAAGTAAAAGTCATAATCATATTGCAGATGTTTCCAAATTAGAAGTAAAGAAAGCTTGTAACTGAATGAAAGAAATGGCTCAACAAGTTGAACTAACAACACAAAACATAATAGCTACTGTTTCACAGAAGTTTCTTTGGGTGCAACTGGGCAGTTACCTTCAATTTCATCACTAAAGCGAACTATTCGACACACACGCCAAAAAAAAAAGAAGCTATTCCGTCAAATCCTAGAAATTTGACGGAGCTTATTATTCCGGAAGAATACACCAGAAACAGTAATGGTAAGCTTTTTCTTTTATTCGAAAGTGGTGCAAACGAAGAAAGAATTTGATATTTTCCACCCATAGAAATTTAATTTTTATGGAGAACTGTAATCATTGGTATGCTAATGGAACATTTACGTCCGTCCCTCTATTATTCCGTCAGTTGTATACAATCCATGGCGCGTCCAGTACAGCAATGTTGTACCGACAGTTTATGCCTTACTTCCCAATAAGACCGAGAAAACCTACACTCGACTCTTTCACGAATTAAACATTTTAAGATCAGGTTTACGACGTTCAACAATAAGATTTTGCAACAAGTTTATACAGAAGATGCGAATTTTGCTCTACAATTAAGACAACTGGCAGCCCTTGCGTTTGTACCTACAGAAAATGTTGTTGCAACGTTCGAAGAGTTATTAGACAGCGAATTTCTTATAGAAAATGAAAATGTGTTAATATCTTTTTTGAACTACTTTGAAGTCATGTGGATATGCCGTTTGGATAGAAGACACCATACGAAACAACCGCAGTTTTCAAGGATCTCTTTGGAATTGCTTTGAATCAATAATTCTATCGAAGGATGGGACAATAGTTTTTCCTCGATATTAAATGCAGCACATCCAAATGTTTGGAAATTTATAAATGCGTTAAAGAAAGAGGAAAGTTGAAATTATTTGATAGTGGAACAGTATATAGCTAGAAACGAACAGCCACGTAAAAAAATTATATAGATACTGCGAAACGAATAAAAACTATATGTGAGCAATACGGCAATCGGCCAACTTTGGAGTATTTAAGGGGGATTGCTTAAAATTTTCAACTACAGAAATAAAAAGTAAAAAAGAAAAATAAATAAATAAGAAAAAAGGAAAATCAAAAAATGACAAGGGTTCTGTACAAGCCGACTTTATTTATATTATAATACATCAGAGATATACAAAGCTAAAAAACCAAAAAAAAAACTTTTAAACACGCCAGTTCCTATCTGCTAGTCCTAAGCCTGGATAAAGTGTGAAGGGAAGTTAAATGCAATTTGGAACAGAACTAGTGTTGTGGGAAAGTACATGCTAGCAGCTCAGCGTTATGCTCTTACGTACAAACAAATATATGTTTCTAAGTGCTTTTTTAACACGTCTTCTGTTGCTGAAATGTGACGACGTTTTTAATGATATTTTATTTAGAATATTCACCAAAATACAATAGTCAAAATAAAAATAAGTCTAATCATAATGACTGATGGTGATACAGCAGTGAATACGAAGGCAGTGATACTGTGGATTTATACAAACTTTTTTTTCTATTAATAACAAATTAAATGAGCGCGACATTTTTTCGTGCGATCAATTGTGTGCGACCTTTTTTCGTATATCGATTTACTAGGGCAGATGCCTTAACGTAAGTAATGCATGAATAAATAATTCGGGATTAGTAAATAATCGGTAGTAAAATATGCTTCACAGAGCTAGGTACATAAGAAAAATAAAATTAATATATTATAGCCTAAATCCATTATGTTTTTACTTGCCTCGTACAATATATTCAAATTCCAACCAATGTAGCAAAACTAAATAATACGGCATTCATTTAAATACATAATGTTGCAATAACTTGAATTATGTCGATTGGAAGGAGCGAAGTGAGAGTTCCAAGGAAGAAATAATTTACGCGTATAAATACGAATCCTTTCCCTTTCACTGCTTCCAAACCACCTATAGAACTCTCCCTTTTTCTTCCATCTTGAATTTTCCGTCCCGTTGGCAATTTGGGATATAATTTTCCTTTCACCATCATGGATTTTCCGCCGCTTTCCTTCCACCATGTTTTTCCATCATTTTGGATTTCCGCGTTCACTTTTTTAAGTCTAGCGTCTGATTGGTACCCCACGCTAGCCAAACACCCATTCTCTAAGCTGTAGCGGTTTCCTCCATCTATGCTTTTTTCCACCCACTTTTCTAAGCGCTCCTTAGTTCTGATTGACTATCTTTGTCACGCTCCTACCACGGACCCTCAACCCATTGCCCATAATTTGCTCAGAGATGCTTAGAAATCCAGAATAGAAATTAATTAGGCCAGTTCTGGTCCCGGTGGATAAACTTGAATTATCTTTCTAAAATACCTAGAAAAATTTATATGTCATTTGTTGAGAAACTTTAACACAAATCAAAGGTAAAATATTATTAAAATAAAAACTATTGATTTTTTTTGTTAAAAAAATTTAATCGCATTTTAGTTGGAAGTGGGAGGCATGTATAACCCATGCCAGCCAGAGAGGTACCACCACCCTTACCATGGGCTCCTTAATATTGATTCTCCGATGTTTTGAGCTCGGTAAGGCTGCCGGTCACCCTTTCTTTATCCTTAACTTATTGTCATCCTATTTTTTCTTTCGCTCTCACTGTCCTCCTATCGGATTGAAAGTCTAAAATTTAAAAAAAAGATGGGGGTAGTTTCTAGCGTAAAAAATGCCGAACGTAAAATCCTGCCCCGTTCGGATGTCCGGGAGTGCAGGGCCTAAGCGATCTCGGTCATCGAAAGTACTCACTTTTTGATCCATTATTGTAACTTCCGCGCTATCAGGTCCAATTTTAACGCTGTTCTCCAACATCCTGAACAGTTACAACCTGATATTTGAAACACATGTCTCCGCTGAAAACTCCGATTTACCCAACTCTCCAATACAATCTTCACTCTAACTTTTGGTACAAAGAAGTGTGTGTCTGATTCAAGGTCAACATCTCTTGTAAGAGAATTTCTCTTTCGGAGAATAAAAAATTCGGCGTGGTTTGATTCAAATATTCTGGTCCTAAATTTGTAAAATTTGACGGTTGTATTTGCAGGTCTGCCAATGACAGTAACTTTCAAGACCTCTTCGATTACCTTAGTTAGAAAGTTGAATATCTTCTACCTCAGTTTCCATCCTGTGATATCTTAATTCTGGGAGGTTTGAATTTTCATAACACTAATTGGCTGGTTATAGTGCAGAAACGTTGGCTATTTAATGAAGAAGAATCCCTGATAACCTTAACCGTACTCCACATCTTCTAGACCTCTTTCTTACGTAACTCACTTGTTCATAAAACATCAATTCTTTCCCGCATAGGATTATATAACCATTGTTAGAAATAACTTATACTTTCCCTTAATTCCTCAGTTGTTCACAACACTGATAGAACCTTGTGGTGTCAGGTAAATGGAGTGATTTACGGGATTTCTTTGCAATCTTTCCATGGCGTAAATATTGTTTTAAGTCGTGATGAAGATTATGTTGGTGTTAGAAATATCTGCAAAAGTGTTATTACTAAAGCTGAAAGTTGTTTGAACAACTAAAATGAAATAAATTAGCTACACCTCCTTTAGGAAGTCATAAATTTTGGTCCTTAACTAAAGCCATCAGTAAAAACTTTAGTACATCTTCATTTTCCAACATGACATCTTTTGACGTATCTGGTTACTGATTTTTCAGACAAACCCAATTTTTTTCTATATTTATTTTCATCAAATTTGTATTTAACGATTCTAGAAAAGATGTGCCAAAATTTTGAAGTGTAGTAGAAGCGCATATTTTAAAATTATTGTAGGTTGTACAGGGTGTTTCATTTATACAGGGTGAACCAAACATAGATTTTTTAAATGAGACGCCCTGTATGTCATTTCAAATTTGATTCAGCCCACTTCGGCCATTCCTTCAATATAAAGTG